>VYXB01004699.1:921279-947806 GCA_013397135.1 Pachyramphus minor
TTTTTGTTGCTCTTTGTGTTTCTTCATGAAGAAATTCAAGCTTGATCAGGAATTTCTGTGTTAAAACAACTCTGGCATCAAGAATATATGTGCAGTGGGAATGGTTAGGAAAACCAGTAGATTAGTTTCAACACCACTTTACCTACTGCTGTTAACAGTATGCATTACCAGTGGCTACCTCTTAAGCATTACCACTACATATTCAAGTATTTAGTCTGTATCAATCTGCCCTAATTCAGCTATGAGTATACAGTTAAGTAGAGGTGATGACACTTTGTTGGCACCGATACCTGCAAGTACTTGACAGCCTTATTTGAAAGTGGAAGTGATCTTAGATGCTCTTTTGAAGGAAGGTTGGTTGAATGAAAACTGATGTAATGTTGTCTTTCTTCAGATCCTTTCTTCTTCATTATTGGTATCTTGTCTTCCCGAAATAAAAGTATGGTCTCATTGGCCAGCTTCACTAAGCATCTTTCCCATCTGTATGGTAAAGACAAAACAGTCCAGTAAAACATCTTTCCTATCTGTTTGACATCTTTTTTGCAGATTTTATTATTTGCATGTCTTACTCTATCTGATTTATGCATCTCCATAATAATTCTCTATTTGCCTCTTTGCAATTAATTTTATTTGTGTTTAACTTGGTTAGAAGCGCTGGCTGCTGGTTATGTGATTAGTGATGTAACAATGTCACACAGTACTTATTTGTTCTTGCTGGTTGTGTTGTTTTAGTTTGCTTATGCTTGTGCTCAAGGCAGTTGAATGTTAATTATGTCTTGCTGAAGATGATTTTACTTCAAGTGCAACAGGTGTCTCTGCTTTAGAAGCACCAATTCTCTGCTGGTGCTGGCAAAAACAGGCTTTTGAAGTGTTTATGTTTGTGACACAAATGCCAAAGTTGCTCATTTATTCTTTAGTCCTACTTGGTGGTGTAAACAGAACAGAGAGAGTATTGTGGGACTCCTGATTTTGAATGTTGACTCTGATTATCAGAAATTATTTAAGATGCTTCATAGGGATACACCATTGCCTTCCTGACAGAAGCATACCTAATGATTTTTAATTCTGATGACTTAGTGAATAACTCTGCATCCCTTCTCTCATCAGTAGTTTATGTAACTGGTCACTGCTGCTATCATATGGATAAGTGGCTTGTTACCATCCAAAATTATATGAAATATGAGCAATATTATCCTACGGTTTCTGAAATGCAGAATCCCCAACAACAATGGCTAATGCAGAATATCTGGGTAAAATCTGACTTTAAACACTACAGGATTGCAACTTGAATGACTTGTCCCTTCTTGAAACATACCCACTATTGGTAATGCTGTGCACTGGCCTGTAATGACTTTGACAAAACTGCTTCAGCCTCAGCTGGTCAGCTTCTTTGTTCACTTGATTAAGTAGGAATAAATTTTGGAATACTGGACTAAAGACTAAAACTGAGTGCCAGTGTTTTCTGACTATTGTAATGTAATAAGCTTGTAAGGAATCTGGCCTCACCCAGAGGATGTCATGGCTGGTACTTTTGATGGATCCTGTTCTGCCAGTACCTTTCATGCTTCCCACTTTTTCAGCATACGTGTCTCTTGAAACATGTGCATACCAGAGCCTTGTGCATTCTGCTGCTGACCATGCCCAGGTCCTTTTCCAAATACTTAATCATCTTAACTTTTAGCTTTGATGTGGCTAAGACAAATTCCCAAGCTGCAGCTGTTGAACTCTTCAACCTGCTTTGTTCCTGGATGTATAGAAGGAGCCTGGGGAGCTCTTGCAGCCATTTTGGCTGTACACAGTCCTTTCTCGAGAGCCTTGTGCACCAAGGGTATTCCTGGACTATCCTTGATGTCAGTGATTCTGTCTTAGAAACAATTTCTCAAAGTCAAACTGTGTCAATATATGGCTAAATTATCTTCAAAGCAGCTGTGCCATTAAATACTGATCTTTGTAGTCACTATCATCTAGTTAGATCATCTTCTTTCATTTCTGTAGCTAAAGCATTGCTAACATTTCCCAGTATACGTATTTCTCACCCTCATATCTGTACTGTGGTATGCTTTCTAATATTTGCTGTCAAAGTATATGATTTAAGATTTGTCCAACATTGCATTTAAATAAAAAAAGTAAGCTCCTAATAATGGTTTAAATATACATTCAAAAAAGGGTATTTTTCTAATATCCTACCTTGTAGAGGATGAGGACCCTGTAATAAAAGTAAAACAAAAAAATCATGAAACAAAAAGGAGAGATATCTGCAGAGACATGAGAAAATAAATTGATGCTCATACAAACAGCTCTGATGAAATTGTAAGAACATTTTTAGTGCCTCTGGATATTTCTTATCTCTAAAACATAAAATGTAGCTGCTTATTTGAAGTATTAAAGTGGGTACTTCGACTAATTAGACTCCATCAAATGGTAGGAATTTATTAAGACCAAAGAGGGACATGTTACCTTCAGAGGAAATTACGTGCAATGGGAATAATAGTATTAATTAAAATAAAAATCCATAAAACCCAGATGATGAACTTCAGATTCCTGATTCAGTTCATATTTTTTGCATGAAGATATATCATGCCATGACTCATCTAAAACTTATCAAAAGAAATCATTAATATATTTGGATGTAGTATTTTCACTTGTACATATGTTAGTCATAAGATGTAACTTTAATATCAAACTTTTCTGTATCTTAGTGAGTGTTTGTATTACTTGGAACTGATTGCAAAAAGGTGATAAAGAATGTATGTTATATTGTCTGGTCTTTCAGCTCAGTCAGATTTGTGCATTGTCATTAATCTGCGATTGATTAGCAGATGACTTTAATGTCTATATATAGCCTGGGATATAAAAGGATTATGCTGTTAATGTGTGAAGTATATGATTTTGAGATATGAGGTACTCGTTATTACCACGTTATATACCACATTGTATTTGATCTTCAGCTAATATTATGGAAGGAATTAAAAATAATAATAAAGAAACCTATCCTTTATCAAGGTTCTTTCAAATACCTATAGATTTTTTTTTTTTATTAGCCACTTTATCCATAGGAAAGGACAGAAAGTGGTATGGAACATTGGATCTCTGAGGTTCTTTGATTAATTTATTTTCACAATAGTTGTGCTTTAGTGTAGGCACTTTAATTTTGAAATTGGCAAAACTAAAGTAAAATGTTTTACATGTGCAAAACTTCATCAGCAAGGGCATTGGAAGGATCAAAATTTAGCAATTATTCTTACAATTTTTTAAATACCTTTGAAGCTTAATAAAAATCAAATTCTTTTACAGTTGACTTTAATTAATGATCTTGAAGACAAAAGATTTTAGAACAGGCTTTGAGTAATACTGTGGTAAACCTGTTTTTTTCTTGTGGGGTTTTGGTTTTATTTTTTTTTAAATTTTTGATATTTCTAGAAACTTACAAATTCTGCAGTTTTTCATAATTTCATTTTCCCATGTAGTATTGAAAATAACAGGACACACAGGGATTGTGAATAACTTGTTAAAATTCACTAAAAAAAATTATAAGATCTATTTGGCTGTTTACCATTTCTTATTACTTACCTCTTTTCTTTCTGTGTCTAAGATAAATGTTAGAACTAATTTATTTTTACATAAAACAATGTGCACATTTAGCCACCAGTTATTTTTCTGCTGTTTCCTGGTTAAGAAATACAGGAATGAGAATTAAAGTTAGCAAGTGTCATCTTATTATTGTGATTATCATTTACTTATTTGAAAAAGTTAGGCTTTTTTACTAGATATATAGTTTACTTGTGGTCACAAAGAGAATTAAAGTTTCCACTTAAAATTTAAAACTAATTTTCCAATAGTGACTCCAGAAATACAGGTGAAAGCTGATTTGTACAAACAGATTATGGTGCAAACATATGTAAACTTTGACCTTTTTATTTCTAGTGAATTGAGAACTAGGACCTTTGCACAGCATTTCAGAAAATGAATGCACCTTTACTTCATCCATTAATGGCTTCCATTAACTCTTCAATTATCAGTATAACAGCTGTTAAATACATAAAGCAAGGGCCAACTACGGTGCCAAAATAAATATCTGGGAAAGAGTTATACAGGAGCTATACAGTTATTAAGGAATACTTCAGATCTCAGAATGACTGTGTTGAATGACCTAGCATTGCATATTTGCTTTGAAAAGTGATAGTAAAAGAAAGTATTTTTCTTTATTACACATACCAGTAAAAAATCTTTTTGCGAGTCAATGACTCTGTCTTCAGCAAGGTTATAACCACTGGAGGAGTTTGATTCTATAAATGAAACTTAATTAGATATGAAGCTACATGAGTCAGAACAGAGTCCAGCTGGTTCACTTGACTTTAGAACTAACAGCAGTGAAACCAATAGAAGATTTTGTCAACAAATACATTAGTGGAAACTGTGATGGCTAAAACCATCCATAAAACCTAAAACCTTCTCTTGGATTAAAGATTAATGTGAAGAATGGATCATAGTGCTTGATGTAGTACTGTTTAAAGCATAGTATGAACCCTAATGAGTTGCTCATTGACTTCTCATCACTTGTGTTTCTCCAGTGAGGACAGAAAAATGCTTGTTTTGCTGTGTATTCCTTGCATGAATAGTACAGGACAAAACATGACTGTTGACAAGGCTTCCAGGTCATCACTTGACTGTCTTTTCTCAATTATCTCAGCAGTTTGATGAATAGGATCTAAGGTCTGGTTTCCCTATTTTGCACTAAGTACGAAAAAGATACTCCTTGAAAGTTTGGATAGGAGGAGGATAGCTCCTGTTATATTGCAGTCAAACCAGGAAAGGACTTTGGCATCTGTATGTTTCATTCAGATCTGTATGTTTAGGCCAGTCTTTAAAGGTAGAAGTTAGTGTTTTAGGCCTACTTTATGCAACAGGGCACTTAATTTTACTGTGAGTATTCAATTGCATTGAAGATTTTTTTTTTTTCTGTGTTTTGTTTCCTTCCTCCTCCCCACGATGGTTAATACAAAGTAGAAACCTGCTATTTCGTCCCTGTCTACTAAAGATTTTAAAATGGAAGAGGCCAAATCAATGACATGAGTGTTTAGGAGAGGTGGAGAAGGGGAGGGATTTTCCCTCTGAAGAAGTTTTGGTGGGGAAGCTTTGCAGAATGGATTTCTTCTGCATTTTTAGTGGGATGGGCAACAATGTTGAGGGAAAACTAAAAAGATAATTTAAAGCAAGGCAGAAAATCTCCAGTCCAGAAATAAAATCTTCTGCCTCGATTAAAAAAAAAAAAAGTTCTTTGTTCCTGCAATGTTAATCTCACTATAAGTTTAGCACCTTCCTCGTTCTTCCTAAGGATCAGTGAGAAATCCAAATGTTTGTGATGGTGGTACTAAGCGTAATGCATGAACTATAGGTTGTTATTATAGCCTTCCTTGGGAAAATGGGGAATAATTTGTGAATATAGGAATTGGAAATTGGAAATGATAGGCATCACTCCTCATCTGAATTAATATTGACTTTTTTTTTTCCCTGCAATTGCTAGTAAGGATGGAGTGCAGAGAACAGAACAAGGATCAGGTATATTCTATGTTTTGCATTTAAAAATTCTGTATGCTAGAGTTGTGGTGGGCAGGACTTGTTGGGTCTGCTGTTAGGGAGGATCAAAAATTACAACAGTGGAAGTATGATGAAGGAGAAGTTTATATAGAATGAGACTTCATGCTGGGACTGGTTTGGTGTGGTTCTGTTTTGTTTTGAGGCCTGTGGGATAGAAGCACCTTTTGTAATGCAACTACTGATTTATTGGGAAAAAATTGTAAAGATTAGCTCAATTTTTAAAAAATAAAATAGGATTGGTGCATATATCTTGAAGTGACCATACTGTGCTCTCCTGGAGAGAGAGAGCCTTCATGAAAAAGAATCAGCAAGGAATGAGGAGACAAAAAGGTGGTTGTGTGTGTCTGTGTAATTGAATGTCTTTTGCTTTTGACCTGATTAAATAGTTTACCTTATCTCCTTCTGCTCTTAGTGTCTGCTGTCATAAATAATCCCTGGGTTCTGCACAATGACCAGGCTGTTGTATGCAGTGGGTTTCATGCCCTTGCTATTATGCTTGATGGTGTAACCTGTGAGCATGTTGTGATGTAATGCTGCTGGTATGTGTGTAGATATGTATGAAATTTGAGTATAGGCTACTGAGTGTTGATATGCAAAATATAAGCAGACTAGTCTGATTTTTAGTTTACCCTTTGCAAGTCTTGAGTGTTATCTCTTTTGGAGCTTAAGCAAGATTTAATAAATAGGTTGAACAGCACACAAAGAGGGCAAACTTGGCTTGTGGTTTTTTTTCAACTGCATTTAAACCCCTTTGCCTTTATAATACAGAAGTGACACTGAAGTCTGGTCTACTGTTGTTAAATGCAAGCCTCCATCATGGGCGGAGAAGAGATAGAATTTCTGTGTGCATTTTGTTGACTAGCTTTTACAGGGTAAAATCCAAATTGGAAAATTATGTTCCTCTCCCAGGTATCAAGCATTTAGACAGCAAATGTTCCAAATCTAGAATAATATTCTCTTTCAAAGTCTTTGCTATAATGTATCTCCCACCTTGATAACCTGCTTAATCTCACCTGCCCAAAGTGCTGTGCTCTTCTGTAGTCCAGTGCTTACCCTGTCCAACTTCAACAGATGGGCAAGTGACATGTTAGACTTGTATTGAGAACTTTTAAGGAATTTTTCTGTGTGTCAAGCTGTGTTCTGTGTTTAGATTATGTGTCTCTGACACAGTAACTGGATGGATATGGGAAGGTTTTTTTGGTGGATACTTGGGGAGGAGATTGAAAATTTAATGTAAAAGTCCTTTCAGATCAAGGATTAATTTCTAAAAGGCAGCAGTAATTTCAGCCTCTACCATGTCAGTTAGCCTGTAACTCACCTGACTACCTCACATCTATGCGCTTACAGATCTGCAAGTCCTGATACACTACATTTTCATTTTGATTAATCTTTCTTTTTGAGCCATGCTGGGGATTCTGAATTTTTGCCAATGCCAGCCTAACTTAAAAAAATTACAAGGCACTCCTTTAATTATGTTTTGGATTTTTTTTTTTTTTAAAGTACTATTAACTAACTTTGAAGGACTTTATAAATGGTCATGTTTACAGATGGAGTAAGCTTCTGTTGCTGCATTGAGCAAGTAAATGCTTTGACTTACCTGGACTTACTGCAATTTGCATCTGCTGAGGATCTTGCTGAAGATGGAAGCAGCAGTTCTAGTGATCACTTTGCTTTCCTGCTTGTTCCTATATGTAAATGAAGCACAAGTTTTTATGTATTTTTCTTCTGAAATTTATTCTACTTACATTTTTCAAGGTCGGTCTTACTGGATGCTGATGGAAGCCACACCTGTCTGCTAGATTTAGAACAAAGAGTACAGTTTATTTGCAGTTCATCCAAACTGGTGTTTCCCTTGGATGAAAGCTTGTGTCTATCGGTGCCAATGAGAGCCACCTGCATATGTCTAACAACATAATGTAGACATCAATAATATGCTGCAGAATAGGAAAGGGACAGGAATTGCTGTACTCCACATGGAATAAAATCGGAAAAACAGTAGTGCTAATGAGGCAGATGACCCTGTACGATGAAATTACTTTCTCTTCTGTGTAATGTAGTCATTTCTGAGTCCTTATATACATTGCCTCTTCTGCTCATTCAACAATATATGCTACAAAGAATCACAGAAAAGTGTTAAAATATTCTAGTCTACATCTCTTTCCTTACAACAGGGAACTGCTTTTTTAAATATAGTAATTTAAGCAGAAAAGGAATAGTTTGAATTTAATAGTGATGTTTTGGTATTTCCGATGTGCCAAAAGTTTCTCAACTTAAGCTGTAAGTTTAAGTATAAAAAGACACAGAAACCTAAACAGATAAAAAAACATTGATTGCCATCTTTTAATACATGCAAGTCCCAGCATATCATTCTTTGGGAGTGCTAGTAAAGGGGTCATTTCCATAAACAAGAAACTTACCACTTGTAGCATAACAGCGTAATGTTGCAGATAACTTCATTCTTGACAAAATTGCTGTGACTAAATTTGCAATTCATTGGTCCCAGTGATATCAAGTGGTGTACTTGTGGTAGTGAAGTCAAGATGAAGAACTTAGAGAATCAGCTGCATTGAATCACTGGCAAATAAGAATTGAAAGCAAACTTCAGAGCAAAGAGCTAAATTTTAAAAGGTGGAGGTTTTCGCATTATTAGTTTGGCTATTAAAATGTTTTCCAGTTCGTCAGTCAGGTATACAGAAATATGTTGTATATTCCTACGAATGTGGCTCTTTGCTTCAAAATAGAAAAAAAAATGAAACAAAGGGCTGCATAACTTCTTGTTTTAAATCTAACTCCATCATAATGATATATGTTTAGGAGAACTCAGCTTGCTCTGCTTTCGTGCACAATACTCACATCTGGCTCTATTTTCATCCCCTGAAGTGGCTTGTTATAGCAGCTGCAATGATCCTTATATTCTGACAAAGACAAATTCTGAAAAAAATTATAAAAATGCAATGGAAAAATTTTATAAGGAGATTACTTTTTTTCAGTTATGAAGATAGCCTTATATTGTCCTGAATAGCAATGGGTTTCTTTACCACAAACACTGACTGATCCTACATAGTGAAAATGTAATCGAGGTTAATTATAGGGAGGTCATGGAAACTATCATGAACTAGAGTGCTTATAACACTAAAACTATTCCTTTCAAAAGACTGATATATTATAAATGTTTAGGACGGAAGGTCATAAAAGAAGTGTAGTTGTTTTGTGTTGGTGTTGTGGTGTGTTTGCATTCCTTTAAAAAACTATGATAGTGTATTTACAGCAAACTCAGTTAACTCAGTTTAGTGGCTCCTCATAGGAACCATCAGGATGGCTTGATGCTAGAGCTTTTCAGTGCTTTCTGAGTTTCTTTTGTGTTCATGTGGTAAAAGGGAAGAGGAAAAAGAACCAGTGAGTGGAAAACAAATGTTTCCTTCTGAGCACCTCTGCTAGCAAGTAAGGGGAGCAGTGTGTCCACTTGTTGAACAAGATTAAGGAACTGATGTGGCACGTTAAACATTTTGTTTTGCTTTGTTAACTCTCAGGTGGATTTGTTCCAGAGTCTGAAAGATGCACAGGAATTGGTAGGATAGAAGCAATAGGTTGATTGCTACTTGACAGGTTTTATGTCAGCTTAATGCAAAGAACTACAGTGTTTGCACGCTTGAGTCAAGGCTGACATGCAGCTGAAGGGTGGGCTTGCTTTTTCCGTTGCTTGTAGCTCTTTCTAGTGTTGCTTTTTTGTGTATGTGAGAGGTGGTGATGCTTAGTTTTTTAGCTTAGGTAGCTGCACAAAATATTTAAACTAATTTGTTAATCCAGTAATGGATTTGTTTATTTAATGCTTTGCAGCAATCTGAACTTGCATGTCTTTACATTGCTAGTATGTAGCTTGCATCTAAGTACTAACCTACTAAACTTATAATTTTTTGATCTAAGGTAATCATGAACCTATTTTTAAAGACAACCATGCCACTCCTGTATTTATTTTGAGATGCAGGCTTTGTAAACGATGGATACACCTAGGTGTAGGTGATAGCTTTTGGCCTGTAGACTGATGATGAGCTGTTGTTTGACTGCTGTTTTGCTATACTCACCTAATATCAGGTAATTCGTCTCAGAGAGTGACTGATAATCACCAATATGATTAGTGCCTGGTGCATTCTACATGCATTCTAATAAAGTTCTGGTTTACATATTTTATCTACTTATGTAAATGACATATGATTCTGTAAAAACAGATGGCAGACTTGGTAACAAAGTCCTTTCTATTTTCTGTCACCTACTGTCAAGTTTAAGAGTTCCGGAGTGTCACTTCCATATACTTGTTATTAACTCATGTGAAGAGGAGCTCCACACACTCTTGTGCAGTTGGATCTTTACAGTTTAGTTTAGCTGCTTGTTAATCTGGCGGAGCACTCAACATTTGATTTAATAATTCAATCTCTCTTTTTCTGAACTGTTCCCTGTGTTTCTGAGGTGGGAGGCATACTTTAAAGATCTTATGCATATTCAAGGTTTTAAGATGATTTGGGTTTTTTACATTCCGGACCATGTATAGTAATGAAACAGAACTTTTCTTTTAAGCTGTAGCATCAAACAAATAATTTTTAGTGAATTCCTGACTACAGAAGTTACAGAGATAGGGTGTGTATGTGTTTACGTGAGCTGAAGGAGCATAATACAATATGTGAGCTGTGTCTGTCTGAATACATAATATTTCAACAGCAAGCACAACAAGGCTATTTATGAGCTTGGAATTGAAGAGCTTAGAAGTGCTGATGGGTTGTTTAGCTTTATGATTTTTTCCAGCAATTTTTTATGAATATTTATGTATATTAAAATATTACATATAATTTACAAAGTGTTAAATGTTCACTCTTTGGAGTTAGACCTTGCTGAAGACTTCCTTACCTTGAAGAGTACAAACAAAACAGTATTGTTTGCATCTTGGTGCCAGCAGTGTTGGCTGAAACTAGGTGTACTGAAGTGGTTGTTTTTTGAATGCAGCTTCTGGATGAATGAAGCTAGCCAACAGGATTTGGAGGGAAGCAGGCTGAAGGATGTTTGAAAGAAGAGTTTGAGAGGCTTGTTTGGGTACAGGTTTGTGCTCAGTGCAGTTGCAGCATAAATAAAGATCATGACTTCTGTTTGCAATTTGTGCCATCTTTGTTTTGTGGGGAAAAGGGGGATAGTGGTGGCAGGTTTTGTTTGGATTTCTTTCAGGAATGCAGGTCACTCTAACAATTGATGTACTATATAGTAGTATTGTAAACAGTCTTCCAATGTAAGGCCTATTGTGTCACTATATATATCCAGAAGACAGATAATCGTCACTTGAATTTTTATATTTAAGTAAATGAAAGAGATCTTTTCTAAGACAGTAAAAGCGGGAGAAATTGTTGTCTGGTAGATGTGAAACAGCTTTCTCAAAGAACAAAGGCTGTCTGTGACTTGTAGGTGAGATTTAATGAACAGTGGTAAAAAAAATAAACCAGTCAACCACAAACATTTATGGACAAATAGATCACTTAAGAGATCCCAGAGGAAACAGGAGAAAATGGTCCCAATTATTCTGTATCCCTTTTCTGTTCAAATAGAGGGTGATACTTCATGTAAATCACTGTCTAAGCAAGTGCACACAGGGTGCCAATGTGTTTTGATTCATCTTTAGTGGAAGGATGGTGTTGTACAACTTGTGATTTTTGCCCAGCATAGAGTGAAATTGTGTTCAAAAAAATAAGACTTCTGGATACATCAGAATCTCTTTAAACTCATGAGAGAAATGCTGAGGGAGTATGGAGTCAGCTAGAGCACAGAGTGAAAATGGAGAAATACAATAATCAGGCTACCAGAATAGGAAAAGAAATCATGAAGCAGCCGAACTCAGAGTTAGGAGCTCAGTTATTATTTTTAAGATTAATTGAAATTGCTCATTTCCAGATTTAAACTTGACAATGTAGTAACTAAAATATGGCTATTTCAGTCCCTGGAATTGAAAAGTTAAAATAAATATTTAAGACCTTATTAAGAATGACTAAGTGGGTGGGAAAAAAAAAGTTTCACTCCCATAAAATGGTGTCACTTCTTTCCAAATTCCCGGTAACTAGGAGCAAATGATCTAGAATATTTGCATGCCTATGATATGAAATGTAAGCATACTAGTTATCATTCTCCTATTAATTGCCAAATCACACAAGAAAATAGAATATTCAGTTCAAGGCCATTTATAAAATTATGGGCGAAAAATACATTACCATAGATGCTTTCAACTTGGATGGCATCTGCTTGATGTTGGCAGTAGTACTTGGTGTCCCCTGCCCCCACAACCCAAACAACTTTAGCGCTTGCACAGAATACAGTTCAAAAAACCTTACACACAATGTAGAGTTTTACAGTGGGCATAAACCAGGTAGGATAAAACACAACAGAACTAAAAAGTATACAATATAATAGGATTATGACAAATGTGCAAAAATAAAGCCCCAAAACAATAGAAATCATGTCAGGTTCTCAGTGCAGCTAGGTAGAGTTGAAAATAGATGCGATTTCTGAACCAGGAGAGGGGGTTTGGAGAGAAGACGAAGTGATGCTTAGGAATGGTTTTCAGAATGTTTAATAATTATTATCTTGAAATGCATGCTCCATGGGTCAAAACAAAGTTTGTAGAGAAAATGAAATACAAAAAAATAAATCAAAAGATTGATCTTTATTTAGGAACTACAGATGATAATGCAAAATGACACAATGGGGTAACTCAGAGTAATAGACACAAATATGGTGTATAAAAATTGTTTAAAATGTGTATTAATAATAACATAAATTACATATTTTTACAAACAAGCATGTATGTCTTAGGGACAAAAGGAAATAAGATATGAAGAAGGTATAACAATATGGAGATAGAGGTATTATCAATAATTCAGAAAGATTAGTAGGCCTTATCTTTGTTTTGCAGAAGTACCAATTTATATAGCTAACCTACAGTTCTTTTCCATTTTCCTAGTAGTATTAATTGAAGCAAAATATTTTTAACCTTTGATTTCCATCAATATATTTGGATTGAATCTCTGGCAGATACTTTAAACTTGTCTGGACAAGTCATCTATAACATAGACATATGCTAAATTTTGGAGCATTAGGGAAAATCTAAAAGAAGGCTAATAGCATTGTATCAATAACTTAAAACAACCAAAAATGGATTTGTGTCCAATCTAATACGCGAGTCTTAAGTGTAAAAAGCAGTACAATTATTTCTAATCAGTAAAATAAATTCTAAAAAAAGCATAATCAAGCTAGCTTTGTATTTTTAATTAAATACAAAATTTATCTGATAGTGCTTTAACTTAAAACCTTCTCAGTTCAAATAATCTCTCCGGAATGCATGATGATCAACAGCAAATGAGATTTGTAATTAACACAAAGTTAAGAGGTCTGCAAGGTATGCAGAACTGTGTCGGAATCCTGGCTCTTCAGAGACCCTAAATTGGACAAGTTTGGGATTCACATCCTGTGCTCCCTTCCTGACTTGAAGTTTGGGTTAAACCTTTGAGTTTAAGGACTTAGTTGGTTCTTCTAGTGAAAGTAAAAGTTCTGTAAAGCGTTCAGTTCTCCTTGCAAGGCTTGTATCGGTGTGCTGATTTGGTAATGATGGTATACTCGGTGCTATGATGGCAGTTGCTCAAGTGTCTTGGTATTACAGATGCATTTCTACTAAAATCCACTGGGAATCAGTTCCACCTGGAGGAAAACTATATAGCAGTTAAGATTTCTGGTGACATAGCGTAAAATAAGCAGTTTTCAAGAATCAAGTGAAGGTAATGATATTTTTAGGAAAAAAGAGGATACAGTTTGTGAGCTGAAAATTAGTAGAATTAAGCATTTCTACTGTAAATAGAAAAAACTTGCAAAATTAAATGTAGAGATACTGTAATGCTAAATAATCCAGAAATTACATTACAAAAATACTTCCTAAGCATGTCTCATTGTAAAATAAAAGCAGGAGAAAGACAAAAGAATAGTAAAGAAATCTTTTTAAATAAGACTTGAAGTGCCTTTTCAGTCAGGAAAGTATGGATAAAAGCTGCCACCGGGCAAGAAGAGAAAAAAAAAAATGATAAAGCAGCTGTGGCAGAAGACTATCTGATACTATTTACAGAGAAAAAGGTTGTGACAGGAAGATATTTTCCATGCAGTGTTATTGAAGCATCTGTGGCTTCTGTTTTTGTTCTTGTTTGTGTAAACTTTTGGAGTTAGGGTATGTTGTTGTATGTATGTATGTTCTACTTTAGAAAAGATAAAATTAAGACTAATGTATTAGTCTTAATTAGTCTTAGTTAGGTAAGGTTTACCTTAGAAGGTAAAAAATGCTATATTCTGTTATCCTTGCATCCTATCTGTAAAGTGCCTCAGTTTCCTCATTTGACTGAAAGGCTATGAGGGTGCCTCTGTAAGAGAATGAGTTGAGTTTTAAAATACTGAAATCCTGTGAGATACTTGTAAGAAGAGTATTTCTAGATCTAAATTAGTAGTATAATGACAAGAGAGAAGAGTGTATAATCTGAGATGTATCACCATTGTATATTTTTCTAGGTAATTAATTTTTAAAGAGGAGAATCAGGGGAAAATCCATCTTTTACTGGGTAAACTTCATTAAAGATGTGCACACAGTTCATTAATAATGAGATTCTTCGTCTCCATGAGCTTCCTTGTCTATTCATTTTTCTTTCCCACCTGCACGGACAATGGTGGCTGTTTGTTCCCACATACATTCAACAATGCATCATTTGTAAGCTGGCCCTCATTCATTTCATTGCTGTTTGAAAGGCCTGACAGAAAGCCCTGTGAAAAGCCTTTCAATGCAAATGCCAGTTTAATGACTTGGTTCATTCAGCAGAGGGGAATCTGAGATAACTTGACTTCTTCTCACTGCAAATACAAGAAAATGTTTTCATAAAGCCTTGGACGTGTCATGCTTTTAAACAAGATGCTTTCAGTTTGCAAGCAGAATCTGATGGCTTTAGTTTTTAGTTAAATAAAATCTCAGGATTTTTTTCTGCAATGTCAACCTCCCACACTTCTACTTGCATATGAGGGTGCAAGCTGCCCTTGCTCTGCACCTTCAAAAATGCCTCTGCCTTTGAAAGCTTTGATTTGTTTGATTTCCTTGGCAGAGCAGTGTTCTCCTTAAGGATAAATCCTTGTTTAATTGGCTCTTTCTGAACATGTTCAAATATCAAATTATTGGGAAATTACAAGTGTAGTTACTTTTGTTAAAGCCAAAGAACAAACACATTTAGTCTGTTTCAACAGCCTGTATTGAGTTTTGGTTTTGGGCCACATATTCTTCTTAAATTCATTCTCGTTCATTTTTAAATCGTTTGTTTACTGGATTTGCTCACAGAAAGAGGAAATCAAAGTTATGATAACAAAACAATGAACCTCTCTAGGCAGCCTGTGTGTATTTGGTGCAGAACTTGAAGACAGTGGTTGTAGCATCGACATTGCAAAAGAAATTAATCACTTTATTTTCTGTCTAAGTTTATAAACCCATATTAGTTATTGGAAAGCTGTAAGGATCTGACGAGGGATAGAACTAACAGGGTTTACACAGACTATGGTAAAGTTTTATCAATTAATCATGACAGAGAAACTAAGAGTGACTGCCTTTTCTGTAGCTTGGCTGCCCAGGATTTTGAATATAGTAGTGGTATGTCTCTTAGGTGACAAACATCTATGAAGCAAGAACATAAATTTCTCATTTCAAGTTTGACAATTAATAGTATTGCACAAATTATTTCAGTATAATACTCATTTCAGTTGCCTCTTCCACTTGCACATTAGCCTTCCATAAAGAGCATTAAAATATTTTGAATGGTATTCTGTTTTAATATTATTTTTAAAAAGAGACACATAACTAATGCTTTGGATTTCATGTTCTCAAATCTGTAACAGAATATGCCACAGAAGTGCCAGACTTACCAGTTTCTGGTCCCTGCTGAGCAATATTAGACACAAACCACTCATCCTGACAGTAGCTCCTCTGACTAAGCACTTAGAAATCAGGTTGGAAAAGTGGCAGGTAGGACTGAATATGCTAGAAAGGAGGAGAAGAATGAAGAAAACAAAACTGCTCTAGTGTTATCAGGTTCCACGTGATTCTTTGACAACTCATTCCCCACTGATAGTTCTTAAAATCACAAAACCCACAATATTGTAGTTGTCATTCAACTAGGAATATTTTTCAGCATCATAAGATATGGTAACTACGCTTTGCATATTCACAGTGCTTCAGAAATATATGCTGGTTACTGATTCACAACAAGATTATATTCAGTTTTGTCCCTCTTTCACAGACAAGAATACTGAATCAAAGAGGTTAAGCCATTAGCCAAATCCCTAGAGTGAGTTTGTTTTGGAACCAGCAGTAGTTTGTGCTTCTGTGGCCAGAAAAATAAAGCTATCTGATGAGTCTGCCTGTCATTAAAAAGTGGGGGGAGACACTCCCTGTCTCCCCAGGTAATCTCTCCCAAGTGCAGCAACTTCAAAACCAAACCCCTTGAAGATCTTCAGTTATGTGTCTCTCATGAAGATTCAAATATCAATCTCTTGAGTGAGCTATTCACTGTTTCAAATACCCTTTTAAAATTAGTACATGATGACATATCTGCTCAATTACCTTTAACCTTGTTGATTGCATTCTGTGCTGTAGTAATTTTATTAGGATAAATAACCATCTACCATAATAAATACCTGTGGATTGTGCTGTGCTTTTGTGTGTTGTATTTGGTTGCCCTTGACACATATACGGAAATGAAAAATGAAAAAAAATGTAGCCTCTGCTATTAAAAGATGTGGAGGAGAGGTGTGTTAGGAAATAACATTCATATAACAGAAAAAAGCACAGATATTGAAAGTGACAAAGTATGTTAGTTTTTCCTTGAGTCTAAACTTAATCATTTCAATATAAACTTATCTTCTTTGTGGGTGGTAGGTTATTTTGGGTGGGTTTTTTTGTGTTCGTTTTTAGTTTTCTGTGTGTTCTTTTTACTTCATGTACAATGTGTTTCATTGTTTTTCCACAGAACCAAAGGAGGTCTTACGTGACTTTCATTAACAAGTGATCAGATTGGTGAATGGTATATTAGTCTAGTCTCACTTGTGTTATTAAATATCTTGAGTAATTTACAAAAATCCAGGGCTTTTTTTTTTGCTGCAGGAATTATATTGCCATATGTGGGAGGAGAAATAGCTGCTACAAATATTTTGTATATTGTACAGATAAATTTGTGCTGAGTGAAAAAGCAGATTACAGTGATAGGACCATAAGTAATGACTCTTCAGTTTATAACTTGGTGTTGGAATTCGATCCCTCTTTTAGTGCACACTACTGAGATTGCTCTAGTGGAGAGGAAGAATGACTCCTGTGATGGAGCTATTGCT
The DNA here is from genome assembly GCA_013397135.1 of Pachyramphus minor. NCBI lineage: Eukaryota > Metazoa > Chordata > Aves > Passeriformes > Tyrannidae > Pachyramphus > Pachyramphus minor. The sequence continues at coordinate 938,305 of VYXB01004699.1, forward strand.
GATGTGAAATGTAATGGATCTGAATACCTGAAGTCTGTCTGACCTTCCCTAAAGCAAATCTTCTGTGATTTGAATGGGCAGCAGACTGCTACCAGAGCATGTATAACTTTTGCGATTTTGCTGCTTCCTTCTTGCTGATTCTAAGGAAAGGAAGATTTGAATTGGGCAGCTGACAGTTTATCCAAAAGTATGTGGCTGTAGGTATCTCTCCATTTGTGAGATGGGAGTGTGTACCTAAATGAAAGTTCAGTGGGAATACAGTGGATTTTTCCTTGTTTGGCACAAATAAGAAATTCATGGGGTAAATGTCTGTACTTGGTTGGTTTTGGTGTTTTTGTTTGGGTGGGTTTTTTTTTGTTTGTTTGTTTTTTCTTTTGTTTTGTTGTTGTTGTTTTTGGTTTTTTGTTTAGTTTGTATTTTTTTTCTCTGAATAGTATCTGCTACTAAGAATAAAACAAACTCAGACATTAATCTAAATAAAATGATGACAAAGCTAAAAGATTCACTAAGTGAATCTTTAAACTCTCCAGGAATGGGAGGATAACTCAAAGATTTAAAGAACTTGTCATTATCTGGCTATTATAAATTGATTTTAATTGAAAAGTATATTGGATTCCAATAATAGTTCTGAGGCACTTCGCATTTTCTGTTGTTTTTGCTCTACTGAGAGGATGCTGTGATAGTGTATTTCAGGAATATAAATTCACTTGAGCGCTCATTGTAGGATTATCCAAATACTGGACTTGAGTCTGGACCACAGGTCAGCTTGTTGCTAGTCCTTACCAGTTTCTAGATGTTCCATTCTTGTGTGACAACCTGTACTGTTATTTTCCTGTCTTAAAATCCCACAATCACAGAGTATGCTGAATTGGAAGGGGCCCATCAAGGATAATCTAGTCCAGCTCCTGGTCCTGCACAGAGCCATCCCCAAGAATCACACCATGTACTTGAGAGTGTTGTCCAAATGTTTCTTTAGTTCAGACAGGCCTGGTGCTATGACTGTTTCCCTGGGAAGTCTGTTCCAGTGCTCAATCACCCTTTGGGTGAAAAACCTTTTCCTGATATCCAAGCTAAACCTCCCCGATTCAGCTTCATGCCTTTTCCTTTAGTCCTGTCACTGGTCATGAGAGTGAAGAGATCTGTACCTACTCCTCTGCTTCCCCTTCTGAGGGTGATGTAGACTGCAATGAGGTCTCCCCACAGTCTCCTCTTCTCCAGGCTGAACAAACCAAGTGACTTCAGCCGCTTCTCATAAGGCCTCTCCTTCAGACCCTTCACCATCCTTGTGGCCCTCCTTTGGACACTCTCTGATAGCTTAATGTTTTTTTTATATTTTGGTCCCCAAAACTGCACACAGGACTTGAGGTGAGGCTGTGCCAGAACAGAGTAGAGTGGCACTATCACCTCCCTTGACTGCCTGGTGATGTTTTGCCTGATATACCCCAGGAAACAGTTGTCCCTCGTGGCTGCCATATTCTGACTCATATTCAACTTGCCATCAACCAGGTCCCTTTCCACTGTGCTGCTCTCCATCTCCCCTTTCCCTAGTCTGTATACACAATCAGGTTTGCCCCATCCCACATGCAGAATTTGGCACTTGGCAGAACCCCACTGATGACTGGCTGCCAGTCTGTTACTCCATTCACTATAACTCTTTGTGCCTGACCTGTGAGCTCGTTGCTCACCCATCTCATAACATGGTTATCCAGCTGTGTGATGGACGTTTTGTCCAGAAGGATACTGTGGGAGATAGTATCAAAAACTTTGCTGAAGTCCTAAAAGATTACATCTACTGGTTTTCCCGATCAATTAGGTGGATTACCCTGCTGTAGAAGGAAATCAGGTTTGATAAGCAGGACTTGCCCCTCATGAAGCCCTGCTGGTTGTGGCCAATGACTGTGTTTTCCTCCAGGTCTTGTTCAGTACTTCACAGAATAATGTTTGCCATGATTTTATTGGGCACTGAAGTCATACTGACAGGCCTGTAGTTTCCAGTGTCATCCTTCTTGCCTTTCTTGAAAATTAGGACAACATTTACCAGCTTCCAGTAAGCTGGAACTTCTCTGGATTCCCAAGACAACTCGAAAATTATCAAGAGAGGCTGTGTGATGACATGAGCTGGCTCCTTGAGGATTCTTAAATGAATCCCATCAGATCCTGTAGATTTGTAGGGATCCATCTGGAGCACCAGATCCTGCACGAGTTTGGAGTCAACTGAGACTTGATCAATCTCACAGTCATGGTCCTCCAACTCAGGGCACTGAGACCCCCTTGGTCCATCATTCATGTTATTCTTATCTTAGTGTACAAGTAGATATCATTCCTTGTGTTACTCATAAAGATGGTATACCAACACCAGAAGGCACAGAGATAGTTTGTTGTTCCTTCCTAGAGGTCTGTAGCAAAACTACTTGCAGGCCTTGGAAAAGTAATTGAATTGCTATTGTGCAGTGGAAAAAAGGTTTGCGTGTATTTTATCTGGGGAAAATAAAATAAAAGTCTTATAAACACCTAGTATGAAATTCATGCAGAAAGGAAATAATATAACTGAGGAGTAACAGAGCATGCAGGTAGAAATTCTTGAGTCCCAGCAATGTAATCACTTTAGCTTATTTGTCTCTGCTCAAAGCGTGCGTGCTCATAGCATAAAAACAGTGAGTCTGTATGGCAGGGCAAAGGAAGAAATAGTCTGCTTGTTTTCTTAATAGGCATATGTTATGCATATATATATTTATATATACATAGACACTCATACCTATCTTTATATTAAAATAGGAAAAGAAATGCAGGAAATTTGTATACAAACCATGAGAAAATTAGTTTTGCAGAGGCAACTGTCGTATCAAATGCTGATCCTGTATATATCACTGAGTAAAAGGAGTCACACTTGTGCATATTTAGCTCTGAAAAGCCTAATGGAAAGACCCCACAAGATCTCAAATGTGTTTTTGTAACATGGACTAAAATATGCTAGTATAAGAGCATTTAATATAACCCATTTAATTTAACTCTGCATTTAATAAATTTATAACCTGTTGTGCCTTTGGTTTTAATTCTAAAAGGATTTCTTGCTACAGAGTTATTTCAATTACAAGATATGTTGAGCTTTTAAGCCGCCAGCTAAAGGCTTGGAGCAGTAATTGCGAGAAGGAAGCAATCTGAAAATAATGTAAATGGAAAGAGACAGGGAATGAAGAACAAACCATTGAGCAAAGAAGCTGAGGGGAACAGGTTGGTAAATATACCAGTGGATGTGAAAGGGAAGAGGAGATATATTTTTATCTAATGAAGAAGGAAAAGTAAATCATCAAGAAAAACAATACTGCCATTTGTGGTATGCAGTTGTTTTATCAATGTCTTAAACTACAGAATGAAATAAACGTGTTATTTCTGCAAGATTTTTGAATGGCCTTTGCCTCATCTCTTAGCGATAGGAGGTAATATAAGGAAGCCAGAGAGTTTCTTCTGAGTTTTCATTCCCAAATTCCTGATTTCTTCCAAATACTTTTTTACTGGGAGCTCGTCTCATGTGTAATGCATCATTAGACACAATACTTCTTACTGTATAAGACTTAAAGAAATAGTTTGCCCTGCAATAGAGAGATTTGAATTTTCATGTATGTTTCTCAATGAAAGTGATTATGTTTAATAAAGTGCCAAGAACAGTTTTTAGGGTGTTTGGATAAGCCAGGCACAAGGCTGCTTCTCATGTAGTTTAGTTAAGAAATATTTGTATCTGACTCTCAAGACCATACATTGAGTCTGAATGCATTTAATCAAGTCCTCCCACCCAGAACTGGTTCTTTGATTTGGTATATGTGATGCAGCATTCTTGGGTCAATCTTGGGTTTGATTCCTTTTCCAACAGACTTGATGGTAAATTCACCAAAGCTATGTAATATCTTCATGGAAAATACCTTGAATATTTTATTTAGACATGTTTTAAATTTTTGTCTTGAGATACTTAAAAAAAACCCCAACAAACAAACCATAGAAAACTGCCTGACAATCTCTTCCCTCCCCCCACCAAAACCAGTGAACTAAAGAAAACCCGAACACCCGAACAAAATAATCTTTATAAATTTTTTTAAATTAGTCAGTGAAACTGGATGCACCAGTCATGATCTTAAGTACTGTGTGTGAATGGTGGTCACTAGTGCGAGATAGAGACACAAAGAGAACCTTGAAAGTCTGAAGTTCTGGAGTACAGACAAAAGAGAATGTTCAAGAAAAGTTAAGTTTAGGTAACTCAATCTAATTTTGTTTAGAGTGGACAATAACTGTTGTTATAGATTGAGATTCTTTTCTAATTCTCAGGCCAGGCTAGAGGAAAGACTTTGTGTTAGAAATTTTTGAATGGTTTCAAATACCATCAAATCTAGGTGAGCATGTAAATTCTGAATTGTGATCACTGTATTTCTGCTATACTTCCAATTTCAAGTATCTGCATAAGTGAGACCTCCATTGAAAGCTCAGGATGCATCTTTAGGTTTTTATGATACCTTCCCCCTAATATTAGAGGCCTTCTATCAAAGTTTTCTGAAGTCAGATGTTTATTAGCTATCCAATTTATCACAGCTTAATGGTAGTTGTTAAGAAACACAGAGTTCTTGACATTTTTCATTGCTATTGTACAGAAGATATACACAATCTGCAACTCCTTACCCTATATGACTTTGCAACTTCCTAGGATCTGATCCTCTGAAGAGTTTAGCTGCTGTTAAAATTAGTAATGTTATTTATCTTTCCCAAGTGTAAAATTTTTAAGGGTGTTTATTGAAGTAGGTTTTTTCCCTGTTTTGTTTAGGTACAAGTAATACACTTTATTTCCAAGATTTAATTGCACCATTCTTTATTTTAGTCTTCACTGGCATGTCAAGTGTATGATTTTCTTCATCTAGAGGGTGGTTGGGTGCTGGAACAAGCTCCCCAGGGAAGTGGTCACAGCAAAAAGCCTGACAGAGCTCAAGAAGTGTTTGGATGATATTGTCAGGCACATGGTGTGACTTTTGGGGATGGTCCTGTGCTGAACAAGGAGTTGGACTTGATGATTCTTGTGGGTCCCTTCCAGCTTGGCAGATTCTGTGATTTTCAAAACTTGTCTGTAACACTGTTTCACATTTGATACTTTCCTAACTAAGAAGGAAAGCTGCATGGTTTGCTTTAATATCTGACATGAATATTTATACTTTGTCTGCATCTTTATAAATTTGAAAGCAACGAGGTGAATGGAAATATTGAATCAGAGAAGACAGTGTGTGTGATACTAGCAGAAAATTACTATTCTATTTCTTCTTAAGACCTGATGACTTAGAGGATGCAGTCCACATTCACTTCTGTCACATCTGTAATGCTCTACAACACTGGAAGTTTAAGTTTTACCATTTTTTGGTTTATTGCCAGACCTGTGTATAAAACCCATGAGAAAACTTTAAATACAACTCTCTAATTTCGATCTTTCACTTCTTTTGTTCCAGTAGTGCCTCTCTGGCAATAAATTGCACTATTTCCAGAAATTGTTTTTGTCTTTTGGATGTGTCTGGAACAGTTCAGCTTTGTGTGGAAATTTCTAGACTACAGTACAATAAAGACTAAGCAATGTTTCTAGTTTAGAAATTATATCATAATAATGAATTCAGACTTTTATCCTTATTCTCTCTTCCCTGTCTTAGCTCTGATTCCATTTTGCAATTTTTTTCTCAGCTTTTGCTTTATTGCAGTGACTCACTGTGTCCTGCCTAGTGCACCCTGAAGCTTAAAACTTGGTGCTGAATTGATTTATCACAATAATGCATTTCTAAAAACTAGGTTCTGATGGTTAGTTAATAGAAGAAAAGCTAAAGAAAAAACATTGGCAAATAAGAAGTTTTGCCTGACCATTGCTGTCTTTGAGAATCATCTTGGTATTGTCATTTTGATCACTCTTCCTATCTTTTTACACAACACAGCATCATTATGAAATGTCAGCTCAAGATATGTGATAGTGTTTCTTTACTCTTATTAGTTTCTTGAAACATTTTGCCTAATTATAAAAGTGCTGATGAATAGCTTACATTAAAAATGTAGGGAGATCCCATAGCTGTAGGAAACCTTCTCTGATAATTTTGGTATTTAATTTATCATAAAGAAAACATTTTGAAGGTAATGTTACATATAAAAAGAAAACAGAGTCAGCATTTCTACATGCTGTGACATGACGAGATGAACAAAACTAAAGTACTGTATGAGAAAAAACCCTCTTTTATATTGTCTTTTATATTGATCCCGCGAATGAAAAACACTGAACCTTAGAAATAAAGTCAACCACAACCTAACATTTAATAGATCAGAAACAAGGGTATTGAATAGATTTTTTTCTTCTCCATCCCCATGATTGAATTTTTTTTAACTGCTTAATTCACTCAACTGGAGCACTACATTTACCTTAGCTATTACTTTATTGAGCAGTATATGCTACATCAATAGTATGCTGAAGAAGAGAGGTTTTACATGTCTTTGATCTTAACCCTTTGTTATTTGCACAGACTGAAAAAACCTATATTTTCAAATCACTGTATCGCACTGAAGATTTTTTTTTTGTTTTAATAAAACCTATTCAAAATTTCTTATACCTTTTCTGAATTCACCAGAAGGCAAACTGGATTATGCTGAAAAGGCACAGGTTTTCGGCAGCGTAATGTACATTATTGTCACCAACCTCTGAGTATCAGCTACTCTAGTGGATTCTGTAGTTGGTCACTAGAGCTTCCTTTCACACTAGATCCCTCTTTTGAGGTTGAGGAAGTATGTTAAGATTATATTATAAATCTGCCATTCTTCTTTATGCAGTGGGATTGGAAAGCAGAAGGAAGGACTGTGGAATCCAGGTAAACCAGGAATATAGTGTACAGTTACAGAATGTGTTCCTAACTCCATGTGGAAGGAAAGACTTGTGTGCTGTCTCTTGGGGGAGGCCTTATTTTTGAGAAGGATGTATTTATTTAAAAAGAGCTGTCTCAAAAAGAAGTTTTCAAACTATATTCAAATATTATCTAAAGGCGTAACTTTTCTCCTTGTTTTGTACTGCCCCCATTTGTAGCTTTCAAATATTGTGGATTTAGCACTTTAGTTTATTAGTATGCACAAAAAAAACCTCTGCAAAAGATTAATAGCTTATCTGGCCTGTAAACTATGGTGACTTTTACTATCCAGATCTGCAGAAAGTTGAGTCAGATTTTGTTAATCTGTGGACACTTATGTGTTTTCTATTTCACATAACTCATGGTTGGTAATGGGAAAACAATAATAATGCTAGTTTCCGTCTGGAAGACGGGAGACCCAAGGACAGTTCAGAAAAGCTCACTTTCATGAAAAGAGGCGTCTTTAAAATCTGAAAATCATTAGAAATCAATAGATCAGTTTCCAACATTTGTGTTTCCATTCCAAGGCAAACATTTTGCATGATTGCTGTGAGATTAACTCATTGGTCTCCTGTTCTCTGTGGTCATTTTCTTCTGGTTTGTGATCTTATAATATAATGAAATTCAGTAGTAGATTGGATGAGTTTGTGGAAGAGAGTTAAATGAAGGCTGCTTAATATATTGGAAGCATATTCATTTCAGGAAATGTCTGAGGTGAAAATAGTGCAAAGTTGAGAGTATATTGACCAGAAGTATGATCTATGCATTCATTGAACTTGTTTTTTCCACAAGCAAGTGTGCAGCCACTGCTGGTGATTGCTGCATTTAGTAGAGCAAATCCCTGTTGGCTTGGTATCACTTTGTATCACTAATTGACTACTATCATTAACGGTCAGTAATCCAGGATGTGGAGTAATAGTTTCTCAAGACAGTTAAGTAAACAAAAATCTCTGAAACTAAAAAAATCTAGGATATGTGAAATCATGGATGCTAAGATTGAATGAATAAATTTAATGAGATTTTCAGTGTTACTGTCCTGGTAACTTTCACTGTCCATGAAATGTCCATGTTGCACTTAAGGTAGGACTAAGCCCCTATAAACTAAGTAGCATTCAGAGCAGACAGTTCTGGGTGTCTTGCAATTTTAAACTCCTGGGCTGACCAAAACATTAGTTATTTAAAAATGCCACGTTCCCTCGAGCTAGCTCCAGCACTGTCCAGATTGTGAGACATTATTGGAAATCCCTGAAACATCAACTGTTACTGAAAATATTTATCATCATCATATAATCAGAATGGTTTGAGCTGGAAGGGGGCTTTAATCACCCTGCCCTAGGCAGGGAATAACTAGAGGAATTAATTTAGTAATGTGGCAGCGCCTCTTGTCTTGTTTAGCACTTTTCATCATTTATTTTTATGTTCTTATGCATATGTCAGCAGGAAAAGGAGAAAGGAAGACTTAATGGCTAAATTATTTCTGATCAAACAAAGATAGGCAATCCTAGCATTGTGAATACAGGAAGACAAAACTTGGTTTTCATGTAGTAATCAATAAATGTGTGCTTAGACACACGGAAGTTTAAGATTGAAACTAGAAGTGAATTTATGACATTAGTGTTTATTCCAAAGGTGATAAAATATAAATCAAGATCTGTATCTCTCTAGAGGGATGTCTTATGAAGATGTGTTCCTCTGTGTTCTTTGCAATAGTCAGTGGATCATTCCTACTAAAGTCTTTTCTGGCTAAAGTCCTTTTTGCGTGTAACATTACCTTCAAAACTTAAAGAGCTTCTATTCTTTGACTAGCCAAGGATTTCTCAGTAGGATTGGGAGTGGTAGGTGCACTTTCTACTTAGATTTTTTTTTTTAATGTAGTGTAAGAGATGCACATGAATGCACCTATTGCTCGAGCTTTATAGAATTATCTTTTCCCTTCAAAAATACTGCATCTTTTCTAAGAATGTTTAAATTGTGCATTCATACGGCACAATCTGAGAGGAGCATGAATATACCTCTAGGTTGGCTTTTATGTAGAGACAGCACAAGGCACATGCAGTAGCTTTTGAGAACAAGTTTAGGCCCATGTTACATCTGGTTAAAAAAACTCCAGATGTGTTCCGCATGAAATTTCAGACAAAAAGAGCTCTCTTTCCCTTGTGGTCTATAATAGAGAACTAAGTTTTGTATCTATAATTAGAATCATTAATGATATAAATCATATAAGGAGGTTTGTATGAAATGCTTTCATGGGAAGAATAAAAGGTGACACACAGAGCATTGATACAACTGTAAGCAGTACCTACTGTAGACAGATTTTTTTTTTTTGCCTTTGTGGCTAGAATATGATTGGTTAATGCTTCTACAGTGAATGCAACTGCTTAGAGAAAAGCAAATAGAGAAGACAATGACTTTTCATGCTGATATAAAATGCAAAGCACAGTGCCAAAAGAGGCAATTTTTATTTCTCTACAACTGCTCTCAACTTTCAGTAACTCTTAATTTTAAAGCAGTTACAAGCAGCATAGCATTCCCGAGATGTCCAATGTTGACTCCAGACTTTCTGTATGTTACAATTTCATAGGTTGACTTACATTCTCTATGAC
>VYXB01004699.1:947817-1089540 GCA_013397135.1 Pachyramphus minor
TTTTTTTTTTTTTTTTGAATGGCCACCTTGGACCCTATGTCTGTGTTTTCTGAATAGAAGAGTGGATCACTGCTTGAAGGATATAGTTCATATTGCAGTTGGGCAATTTTTAAAAAAGAAGAAGGTGGAGAGTAATGGAGCTCTGCCTCCCATAGCACTAATTAAATTTATTAATGTAAAACACAAATAACCTCGCAAGCTACTTAATCCTAATGGACTTCTACTTTTTTGCTATTTTTTGTTGTTATAAGCAGAGTAATAGGTGATGAATGCACCTAATGTTTTGAGTGTGCTTGGTCAAAAAAAGCTGAGGAAAATCTTAATCAAAAAGCCTTGTCCACTTGAGGAAAACTTCTCCAAAAAACCTATATTTGATGTAAAGGTTGGAGAAACTTGTTTAATATTCTTAATGCAAGAATTAGCTGTGAGATTTCTAGTGTATCTGAGTATCAGTCAGATCACCTGAGTTCATCTTATGAGAAAATAGCTGTGTTCTGTGGAGTTTGCCCTGTGGGGCACCCACAGGGAGCAAGATATCTGCCAGGGAGAAGGGGTGGTGGACTTTCTGTAGGCAGCTCCAGCACTGGGGCATCAGGTAACATCATGGGACAGACCAAGGTTGGGCCAGGATGCTGGCCTATAGGTGAAGTTCAAGATTAGGCTTGGTGAGGGGAACTGGAGTCAGATGTTGCCTCAGGATGGCTGAGCAGGGCCTGTGGGGATTGAGTGGGACATCAGCCTTACTTTTGCTCGTTTTCTTTGTGGAGTTGGAATGCAACAGTTGGTGTCATCTCACACCCTGGTCTTGTATCAGATTGCAATTACTGTTTCCTGTCTCTTCCATTTCACAGAAATAAATGCTCATTTTATCCTTTCAAATTCCCATTGTTTGCAATTTAATGTTCAGCACTGATTCTTTGCTCTATCTGCCATGTAATTGAGTATACCTCACTACTGTTACTGACAGAAATACAAAAATTATTGGTTTGAATGAACAGCCTATGAAATTTTTTCTTAGACAATGTATTGCTTATGCTGTAAGGAAAAAAAGCTCCCTGAGGTCAGCCACATGTAAATTCTAAATTTCAATAAGAAAGGTAAATATCCCTGTTTTCACAAATATGTAGAATTTTCATAAATTGATAAAGAACATTAGTATACTCCTGCTGTGACAGGTATCAGGTTTTTTGTATTTTATGTGTATGTTTCTAATTTTAGCTATTAAATATGACCTTAATGTTATTTTTGAATTTTAATGATAGGCTCTAATTTCAAGGATTAATATTGGTAATTAGATATAAAAACAAACAACTTTTAACATAGCATTTTGTAATATATAGATACTTCTGCACAGAAGAATTGTATGGGCTGAATCTATGAAATTGTAAATAAGGAAAGTGTAGAAAAAGAATAGGAATGAAGATTAAAGGGAATCTGAAGTTGAGGTCCATGATAGCAGAACTGCAAGACTGGAGTGAGTATCCAGGATGCCCTGCTTTTTCAGAATGTCCGTTTAATCCACCCTGTGCTTTCAAACTGTCCATTCCTTCCTTTCAGCCTTTTATTTTTTTGTCTCCCATGCGTTTTTTTACAGTTTAAATAATCTGGGATAAATACATGCTTAGGTTTATAGGTGATTGATTAATCCAATGAATGATACTTAATAAAATGTTCATTTTGAGCTTAAGGTACAGCAGTCTTCATATTTGGTAGGCAAGAATGTGCCTATTTCTAGCAGCAGAATATTTTTCTCTTTTCTGTCCTGGCTATATTCACCAAATATACTTCTACTATAATAAGAAATATGTTTAGGAAATTTAGCTTCTCCCACTTTGCAGATATAACCATTACTCCTAGATATAAGCATTATCCCTAACCTTTAATTTCTCTAGATGAATGGCTTGCTATGTATAATTTCAAGGACACAGTACCTGAACTTCTGATTAACAACTGGTTAATCAGTCCAAGGATATCTGAGTTGCAAGTTAGCTTACATGCAAAACTATTCCATTACCAGAAGCCAGACACTTTTTTTCTCCCTCCTGTCTAAGGCATACTTTTGCTGAGAGAAATCAGAGACAAAATTAGCATCTGTAAATTGAGAATGCTGGCATTAAATTAAACAAGCAGAGTACAAAGAAAGTTTTTGGTTTTGAAAACCTTACAAAAGCAGTTGCCTATGATTACTGCAGCTGAGAAGTAGCAGCTGTACTGACTTACTGTATGAATTTAAAGAACTATACTTAACTGCTGTCAGCATGTTCTCAAAAAGCCATAAGCACTCACTGAATGTTGACTTTGTTGTATGCTTATAAAGTACCTAGTTACTTATGATAGATCTGTATTTATTACATCACTAGTTGACCTGTGGAATGGAATAATGACTTAGGGCAATTACACTTTATTCACATTTTAAGGTCTAACTGATATTCCTAAACTATTCTTAGATTTCTGAATTAGGGGGTCTATGCTAATTAATTTTTATTATAGGAAAGAACTACTGAAGTGCCAGAGGGAAATAAGACTGCCAATGCAATGATGGCATGTCATTCTAAGGGCTGATTGTGATTACAGTTCTGTTCTTCTGCATCTCAGCTCAACTTCATGAAGAGAAAGCCTCAACTCTACCTGTTCAGGAGTTATCCAGAACATTAAGCTAATAGGTTATCTGGAAGGAGTAACAAAATGGAGACTGTTACTATTTTGTAGGACAGATACTTAAAACACAATTGTCTCTGATCTATTGCTGAAAAGTCAGCACTTTTTCTGAATGGTCTAGTTCCCAGAAGGGAGGAAGATATGCCCTGAGAGGCAGTTTGCTTGAGAGAAGGTTTAAGCACCTGGAGCTTCTGAAGCCCTTCTGAAAGAGTTGTTCTTGGTTGATGCTTGCAAATGTGCAAAGACATGGACCACTGAAGCAGAGCTCTGTCCTCCTTGCCTATGGCCTGTTTTTTTTTTCCTCTTCATATTGAATCATTCCAAATGCTGCTGCATGAAATGTGAATTACCAGATATATGTGGAATTATGTATTAATGGTTTCAAGTATAAAGCTACTCTTTTACTAAAAGGCTTTACTTGCTTTTATACATGTATTTGAATTTCACTCTAAACATGATAGCTTTTTTTGATTTTGTGTACATGCATTCAGGTATTATAGTCTTTATTCTTTGAACAAATACTGAGAATGAGGACATGTCAGCTGTCTTCCAGAAGTTAAATGCTCAAATCTTGTTAATCACAGTTAAAGAGAGAAAATACACAGTAAAAAATGTCATGCTTTGATCTTAAGAACATCATCATTTACCTGTTGAATAGTTTAAATAATTCAGTTAAAAAAAAATCCTACTATAATATTTCTTTCATATTCTCTCATTAGAGTCTTTTGTTTGGATACCTAATAGAATAATTTTGTAAAGCTATTTTGGTATTCATATATGTCCTGTGGAGGGCAACAAGGAATTGCAGCTCATACAGGCACATCCATGTGACCTTTCAAATGTCAGTGTATTCTGATGTAATCTCCTTCCTGTTCATATCAGGGTCGTTTGCATCTTTTTACCAATGGGAAAATATAAAATTATAAATATAAAATGTCAGCAATTATGTATTGGTTAATAGGAACAATAAATATGTAGCATTAGTAAATTTACTAACCCTGATGGGGCAGCTGATAAGTCTCTGCTGGTCAGCAGTCCTCAGTGATGTGAAACCAACCCTCATTTTTCCTTGAAAAATAGGCCAGTCTTCTATCATTTTTGCTTTGACTTTTTCAAGTCTTTAGTGGTCTTAGCTCCTGCACTTCCTCACAGCTTGAAATAACATTTTCAGCAAGAATGAGCCAAAGTCATATCTTAGTAGTGCACACAGTAGGGCCAGGCCTGAGTTTTATGGTCAGACACAGAAGGGAGCTCCAGGTATAGTTTTGGAGTGCTAGTAGAGCTGTTGAACATACTGTTGAACCAGCTGCTCTCTGGCTACTTTATCAGTTGTACCAAAACATTACATTAGAACATCTCTGGTATTTCTGTGCGGGCTAAAATGCATACTTTGTAGCTTAGAAGCCATTGTGTAAATATGAATGTCACTGTGAAAGAACTAGTTTAAAAATTGAATGCCTTAACAAGTGATAAACAGTGTGATTAAACTAAAGAAATTTTAATGATATTTCAGAAAAAAACAGATGTGTTTTTAGTATTAAAAATATAATTTGCAAATTGCAAAATATGGAAATGTAAGTTTTTATTGATGCAGTTTGTGGAATTTAAGTTTACAGGCTTAAAGTCTGCTTTTATTTCTTCTGAGAAGTTTGTAGCTAGGAGTTAACATTAATTAAAATTAAGCTAGTACATAGCACTAATTTTCACTTATTTTTTGTATACCTCATAATGGTGGCTAAGATACAGGTAGTCTCTTTAAATGGCTTTCAAGCATCTCTGCAAAATAAATTTTGCCTTGGTGGTCTCAAAGTGTCTTGTTCAATTGGTATATGTTCTGATATCGGGGGTGTCTCATGAACAATACTTAACAAGAAAAGCTGAATTTTAAGAATAAACTTGAGAAAGTCACAAACAAGTTCTGAACACTAGATGATGAGTAGAATGTTTCTGGGTATTAGATCTGATTGCATAGAACAAAGGTCTGGGCTACTGTGTGTAATGAGTCATTAAACCAAATGAAATGGACTGTCTTAGGTCAATACTGGTGTTAGGTTGTTCCTGTTATTGTAGCAACAAGTATTTCATGGTATCCTTTAAAATTAGAACACTTTCCCTGTAATTTTCCCACCTTCATTTCTTTATTGATAGGCAGGAACATGTTTGCCATAATATTCTATAACTTTCTTCAATTCATGCTTTAGATTTGCTTTGGAAATTTTGCTTTAGACTGACAGTGTCAGGGAGAAAAAAGGTATTTTTGAAAATGGGTTGGGAGACTTATTTACTTCTGTATATGTGGTGAAGCAGAGAATCCAAGAGGGTTTTTGGTTTCCATAAACTAATTTTTTTCCTAGGTGTCAGTAAATCAAGTACTACATCTAAAGACTAGTTCAAGAAGAACACTGAATTTATTAATTTTAAGAATTTCTAACAATTTTTCTTAAGACAACAAATATATATTAAATAGACTTAACATAAACCTGTCCATAGTTTTTCAAGTCACCTATATATCTTAACTAATCTGGAAACAATGTTTTTATGTAATTTAAATTTATATCTTAATACCACTGCACATATACACATCAGCTATATTTGTTTTCTGCTATTCCAGTTCTTCTTGTGTTTTGTAGATTGGTAGTTTGGTTAAAAGGTATCTCTTTCAATCTATGAGGGTGGAGGTTTCAGCAGCTGTCCCTCGGCAGCCCCCCCCTACTGATTAACCTGTCCCTTATGTCTAATCAGAACCTTCCCAGCAGTGAGGACAGGTTATAGTTGTAGCATCATGAGGTATGGAGAGAAGCATTTCTGACTGACATAAATTCTAACTCCCATTGAAAATAGTTGTGGGCTGGTATTAAATTTCTGCTCAGCTTCCCTTTAGCCTGGCTAAACTAGTTCAGCTCAAGTTTTATGCCCAAAGCATTTAAACTATTTTAAGATGCTTATGTCTCCTCCAAATGAATATTCTTTTTTCTTCATCTATGCCTTGTTTTGTTTTCTGTGGTTTTTTACAGACTCTTGAGTCTCTTCCTCCCTTCTTTGTCAACCTTTTCAGAACAAGTTGAAACATAATTCTGCGCTTATATCATTCAATCTGTCATGTCTTTGAAAATTGGTTGTAATCTTTAGGTAGATAACTCTTATGGTAGTCTTGATCAACTGTAAACCATCCTTTTGACAGAATAGATATTTTGTCTGTAATGTTACCTTCATGGCTAGATATTCATGCAGAATATTTAGTGGGTTGTGGGAAGGATTTTTAAGTGAGCTATTTTGGATGTTTTAAATTATCATAGCTTGCTACTAATGAGCACATCTAATAAACTGGCAGATAAACAAGCAGCTAGATATTTTTTGGTGTATTTAAAAATCTTCCCTATAAATGTCATAAAGATTTTCACAGCAGTGTCTCAAGTGCACTGGCCTATTTGTTACGCAGAGTCAGTAGCTGTCAGATTGCTTTCTTCCAGCACTTACTTTTCATTGGTTGGGCATGAGCTTTCTTGGGAGATAAAAATCTTCTTTAGGAAATATTTCTGTTGTCCCTTTTATGTTTGCTATGAGATAATACAGTGAAACATTACCACATAAAATTCTCTAGCTTATGCTTCAGATATTGATGGTGGAACTATGTTTCGACTGACCTCTAGTTCTGTGGCACAAATATGAATATAAGACTTTATTTATGCAAGATGCCATTTAAGGAAAGACACAGTATATCAGGAAGTACTCAGAATATATAACAAATGAGCTCACAAGAGGTCAATTTTTTACAGGCTCTTAATGCACAAGAGCTCATTTTAACTGCTATGAATATATTTACAAACTCAATGGCAGTGATAAGGAATTTTCAGTTCTAATCAAACTCTATTTAGTATACATTAGGTACTAGCATAACAAGAACTGGCTGACATCAATGTCTCCCACTACCTGTACTATAGGCAACCAGTTCATGTCATTAGCAAACAGTTTAAAAAGGGGCCCTAATGAATAGTACTGTGTGTTAAGATAAGGGAATACAAAGCACTTAAAGCAGAAAGCCGGTGATGTGCAGTGGACACATCCCAGACGGAATATTTAAAGTTCTTAAAAATGGCAGTGTGTTTTTTCCTGTGCAAATGTCTGGAATGTCTTTGCTGTGTCTGTTAGGCCTGAGTGATGAATGTCTAGAGTAAAATCTTTTAAGGAAAACAGACATACAGTTCACTTTGGCCTTCCACATTATCCTCACCTGCTATAATGCTGTATTTGTTATTTAATCGCCAACATAAGAAGACAAGTAATTTCAGCCATAGAAGGAAGACAACTTTAAATACACCAGGCTGCGTAGATTTAGATCTACGATCTAAATACACCAGGCTGCGTAGATTTAGATCTGTGCTTTTTACTTCACTCCAACGTTCATTGTATTATCTATCCTAATACTTTTTAGTAGGGTATCACTGATGTAACTTTATGCACTTTGATGAGATTTTTAGCTACTAGATATATATTAGAATAGAATTTTGTATGTACTTTTTAATCTGTTGCTTTCATGATAAGAGATTCAGGCTGTTTTATCTGCTTAGAGTGGCTTGGAAAAATTAAAAACCATGGCTTCAAAATTTCAAGGTTGATGACAACATTATAGATAATTGCTTGTCATTTAAATATAGTTGATCAGCTTTTCCATGCTGAAGATGAGGGTGCTTTCCAGTGACACTGCTGAGGTGAACAGCTGCAGCTAGCCTCCAGTCTACTTAAAAAAAAAAAAAAAAAAGAAAAGAGATTTTTTTTGCATCAGAAAAAAGATTTACTTAAGAAATATTAAAATTTTTATATTCTACAGAAGTAAAAAATAGAATGTCTTAAAACATAGGCAGTGTTTTACCTTATTTGAGTGTTTACAAGTTATTCAGTTTATTCACTTGCTTTTGTAAGCCTGATCACAAGTATTTTGACAAAGATATGTGTTTTGATGAAAATATATTGCAGGAGAAATCCAGCTTTGATCACAGCATATTTGAGTATCAGATGCTGCACAAGATTCCTGTTATAGTATCTATGGCTCCACAAATATTGAATGAAAATATTAAGTTGTTGAATTGCTGCTTAGTTTTTCTAGCTGAAAGCTTTATCAGTGATTTGATACGTTCTCTTTCTTTAAATGTTAGAAATAAGGTAGTAGACTTCCTTTCCTCCTCCATTGAGAGAAATTAAAAGAAATTATGAGTACAGTAGACCTGAATTATAACATCTAAATGTAATTGAATTTGAATCAGTTTGGTTGGTTCATTGATTTGTTTCCACTAAACTTAAAGAATTATGTGCCAAAACTATATCTGCCACTTAAGCCTTTGGATGAAACACTGTCATATTTTAGGACAAACAGCTCAAAGGTAGGATGGCTGGAAGAGGGCTGACCCAGTTCGTAGGGCACTACAGAGACTTAAGCAGACTCCATACAGTCCAAAATCAGACTGACACAGGTGGTGTTTCCCATTGGTGGCAATGGGAAAATCTTCATTTTTATCCCAAAATCTTTGTTCTGGCATTTTTGGCATTCTTATTCTTTTGATTCTTTTGGTTTTTTTGGTCAGTTGTTAGACTTTCTGGATAATCGAGAGAATTACTATCCCAAGAAAGTAAGAGCTGAGAACAAGTAGTTCTTACACCATGCTAATTACTTAATTTTCATACAATTTTATACCTTCAACAGTACTGAGGGTGTATTAAAGCTATTTGGAAATCTTAACTGATGTTTTGAGGTAAGAAAATTTCAGATTAAATGTAACAATTTAGTTTTATTTCTTTTTATGATTCGACAGCTGTAAATTATAAAAAAGAGAGAATGGGATTGGAGCAGTCATTTAGAAATGTGGCCATATCGTGTGCTTGAAACATAAAGTCTTGGTAAACCTGGGATTAATTTCACCCAGGAGAAGAATTTTGCTAACAGATTTGAGTTTACACCCTTATAGGAAACAGACATAATTGGTAGTGGCAGCTGCAATGCAATTTTGCTGGTGGGGATCCCCTGTGCAAGGGCTGCTGCACAGATGAAGTGCATGTCCAGCTCCCGCCTGTGCTGCCTCCTCCAGCAGTGCTGCAGGGCTGTGCCTGGCACTAAGGTCTGTATTGCCCATGCTCAGTGCAGGAGGGAAATAAAAGAAAGAGTTGAAGGCTTAGAAGTTACGGTGGAGGTAGATCTACTGTCCATATGGTAACAACCATCCTTGGTTATTAATGATTTTGTAGTGAATTTTCTCATGAGAAGTGTTGATGGTAACCATGCTCTCTGCATATGAGAAAAGGCCATTCAGAGGGGAAGAAGAAATGGAAGTTTGTGCTTTCTTGGCAGTCATATAATTTTTATTTTCTTTCAGTGTTCAGGTTTAAAATACTCGTAAGGTTATTTAATGATGCTACTATAGAATTTATTTAATATTTATTCCCTATCATAATAAAGTTATTGCCCATCTGTACTCTATCTTTAGTTGCATGTAGTGACAGATAACTCCATTCCGCAGAGTATTGGTGGAGGTGATTAGTACAGATAATTTTCCAAAGCACAAACTCAGAATGAATAAATAGATGAGGAGGGAACTGCAATCTGAAAGGTTTTTCTGCAAACCAGTCTCTGAATTCTACCAGAACAATTCCTTACATTTGCTTCAATTTCTGGTGGAAAAGCTATGCACATATGGCAGTCATGTACAGATTAGTCTAATCTGTAGAGTACCCTGATTATTTTTCTATGTTAGTAGAACTTTACCAAGGAACTTGGGCAAGACTTGTGACCAGTAGTGTGGGAGAGAAAATAAGGAATCCTTCCTCAGAAGCACAGCGAACTTTTGTCCACTCCTGTTGTTTATGCATTTCTTGTTTTTCCATTTCACAACTGCATATATCAGTACTGCCCAATTATTCATTACATCAATTCATAGTTTGAACACAAGATGTTACTTTTTCTTCATGTGACCTACAGTTAATTGTTTGTGACAGGTATCCAAGATGTAAATCGGACATTCTTAGTTTTTATAAATTTCTTCTTTAAAGAAATTGCTTATTTGTGTGGTATGCTTCAAAATAATCTATTCATCGCTTACTTATGCTGGGCTATGGCATACCTAAGGAATTTTGGGTCTTGCTTCATGCTAACATTATTTAGTATTGTCTCCTCTTTTATTATGAGTGTTATAGTAAAGTTAAATCCCTCTGCTTTTCTTGCAGAAAAGAATAAATGAATTAATTGAACTCTTCTCCTACTGAATAAGTTGTCTTTAGCATAAAGATTTAAATCAGGTGTGATGGAAAGTAGAAGAATTCGCTTAATTAGGAGCTGCTTTAAATACTTTCTCACAGGGATTATCAGCATTTTAATGGGGCAGTTTTTTCATTTCTCTTACCAATACCTGGATTTGTATATCTGCCTAAAGTTTTTATGATTATTAGTTCCTGTGACAGTGTCTCTGAAATACAGTATTTCGTTTATATGACTCACTACCTTTGAATAATTCATTTTTTCATTGTTTACATATATTCTAATAGTATTTTAAAGATTTTTGTCTTCCTAATGTTGATCAATTCATTACCTTCCTCATTTTAAGCCAGTGAGAAAACAGACAATTTAATCTATATATGAGGTTGTTTTTTTTTTTTTTGTTAACCTCAGGTAATAAAGAGAAGGAAGAAGGTGATGTAATTCATGGTACCTTATTCCCAGATAGGAAACAAATACATGGAGCAGTCGACATATAATGACTTAAAATGTAGGAACTTGGCTGTACCTGTTATGTACATATATATCTCCTAAAATAAGAGTAAGATGCTCTCCATGAGGGTTGTGCAGGATGTCTCCTGTGAGCTGCTCTGAATACGAAGGTTACCATGTGGCATCCTGCAGAGTAGGAGCTGCTTGTGAAACAAACATGCATAACTTCAGATAATGTTTGCATCAGCATGGCTGTGGGTGGTAGAATCAGGGACCCTGATAGATACTGAAAAAAGAGCTATAAAAAACCCTGTCAGCTGAGGTAATGTAGACAAGTCGTATAACATTTAAAAGAACTTACTGAACTGTGAAGACTGACATTTGCATCATAAAATCAGGCTTTGTTTAACTAAGTTAATGCATTTTAAGCTTGTTCTGTCCTTTGTCTTAATAAAATAGGAGCAATGGATGATTCCAGAATTGAAAACTAGTTGGCTCCCATTTTTTAAACCATGTCAGGTTTAATTTAGTAGATATATTAATTTTTCCATTTTTAATACTTGAAAGCAATGAAAGGCTTTCATGAACAATCCGAGCTTCGCTGTGCTTATGCATAGCACCAGGTTTGACCTTCAAATGCAAGTAGTTTGAATTGTGCATTTCCCACAAAGCAAATCTGGGATCCTGAATGAAGGGAGTGTCCCTTACTTCCTACCTCCTTTCCTTCTAAAAAACTAAGGCACCTTTCCTCCTACCATTTCAAACTAGTGGTTTACACTGTTGCTATGAAATTACCGAATAGCTTGGGCGATGAGAACAATGACAAATTCCTCTTGTGCTTTCTCCCCTCCCACTAGTCCCTCCATCTCAGCAGCAGCCGTTTCACCACTCTATTTATACTCCCTAAATGTCTGCTGTGATATAGCCCCTGCTTGCATGAAAAATCATGTGGATTTTTTTTTCCCACTTAGGCAAAAGTTTTTTCTAAACTAAATCATGCTCATGATTCATTAGATGGGTTTTCCATGGTGTCCCTGTTTCACTGATATAATACCTCTCAGGTGATGAGAAAATGAAGATGCTTAAAGCAGCTAATACTTCAGTTGATTGATGTCTGCTCAGATAACAGTTACCTGCAACTTACTTGATGCTTATATCTGCATCCCTGATCCTGTTCCTAGACCCAAGCCCCTGCTTTTTTCTATTCTTTACTATCCTTTTGTGCAATTGCTTGTTTTGGCTACACAGCGAATTAGCTTAGGGAACTACTGATTTAGTAAAAAATAACGTGGACAAAAAAAATTACCTTCCAAGTGAATAGGAAAGCACATCTGTAATAGGTATGGATAAAGAGCATAGCTAGGGTTGCACCTGCACAGGGTAAAGCAGTTTCTGTTTCTTAAAGGTAGAGACGACTTTTTAAAATTTTAGAGTCCATTAGGACAGGATTAATTAGAGCACACTTTGATCATGTTTCATAAAAATTAACATATATACATATATACATATAAACATATGTCCATTTTTGAAAATGTAAGTCTAATTTCATATTTTTAACATGATGATTAGGAAGTTAAGGATGGTATGATTTTACTTGGATAGCTCTAGAACTACTGAATAATGGAATAGCTGCACATTAGTGGGGTTTTTTTCTTCTTTTTAATGTATATTTTTAGATTTTAAGCTAGTCTGAGGTTATATTGCTATCTTCTGCCAATAAAACCTATAAACAACACTTTGGTATTTCTAAAGTTACAATTAGTGATAGTACTTGAGCTTATATAAGGCAAACCTTACCTAAAACTTGGTCTCCTTTTTGCTGTTTCTTATCGCATGTACTGTACAAGGATATCTGCAGAACACATGCTTAATAAGATGTAATTGATTTAATGATGCAGAGCTCTGACTCCAACTAGAAGGACAGACCAATACCTTCTAGCCCAAGTCTAGAAATTAAATGCTTTTAGTGTTGGGAAAAATATATTGAATTTTATGAAAAACACTTTTATGAGCAAAAAATGTTGGATTAAATTCAGCAGAAAGTTCAAATGCTGACCTCTTGCTTTCTTCTTTTGAAGTTTTTCTGTGAGATGATTTACTCGATTGGGGGTGGGAGAAAGGCTTCTCATGCAAGGCTAGTCATGCTTCCACCCTGTATATTGTTTTGGGATGAAAAAAATATGTTTTTCTGTTATGAAAATTTTAATTTCTTTGTGTTTAATTTTATAAAAATAGCTTCATACATCTGTACCTTATTTTTCTGTCCCCAGTTCAGTCATCAAATGAAGAAAAAAAAAAAAAAAGGAGTTTTATGAGGAGCTCTAATTTATATTTCACTTAAAATGTTGCACTGAGTATGCATAGTGCTCTAGAGCGACTTTAGTAACTGCTGGCCAACACCAGCCATGCTACCTGTCCTTCACAAACTGCAGCTAAATGCAGTTGTTCTTTGTTTTAACTAGTGGGTGCTGCAGGGTCAGTAGGAAGTATACTGTCTCCATAAGCATCTCTGTTGCAGGGACATTTAATGCCTTACTATGGACTCATTTAAAAATGAGTAATATCAGGATTCATACAATTTTTTAAATAAGTACTCAGAAATATTTTCTGTCATCTTAGGTTGATAATTTTTTTTTACACATCTATATTAGCACTTTTGTTCATAGTGGTAACAGGCAAGCCTAAGGTTCCAAGTAGAGAGAACATTCAGGAAACTTCAGCAAAATAATGGAAAAGATATCATGTGGAACACAATAAAATGACCAAAGGAATATATTTTATTTTCTACTTAAAAATAATATTTTGTGGCTGTATCTCTTACACATCAGAAAGTTTTCTTTGGCTTCAAGTCTGGCTAAAAATCCCTGCAGATCAAATTAACAAAATGTCCAAATGATCATGCTGGCTAAATTATAGTGATTGCCAAATGCTTAGAATATGGCTTCAAAAGTTCTTAAACTTGCTTTGTTAGGGGTTGCCAAAGTTTAGAGGCATAGATTGACACCAGAATTTTCTGCTGACCCCATTAGTATAGCCTCTTCTCCTATTCTGTCCTAGAGTAGGTATGTTACAGGTGGTTAATTTTGATAATTGTGATGTGGTGTTTACATTATTTAAGAATTGCGTAGTATTTAATTAGCTCAGGTAATTATTGGAAAGATATTTTTTAAAGCACCTTTTTCTTTTAATGTATGTGAGTATGAAAAAGTATGTGAGTATTTAATTTTAATGATTATAAATATAAAGCTTTTGCCTACCAGGGCAAAACCAATTGTGAATCCTCATAATGTGAGTGACCTCTGAGACTGCAGGACCAGAAGTACTCTACTCTCGTGTAATCACTTTTGAATTTTCAGTAGGCAAATTGGAGCTGCACTGCTTAAGTTGGTTTGGGTCACTAGGGAAGACCTTTTAAACATTTTAATAAATAGGAAGAGTTTTAATTGTTTTATACCTATACCGAAAGATAAATTTCCCAGTGAAATTGCTTTCTCTTATGAAGTGGAGAACACCATGTTCATCTTTGCATGGCTTCTCAAAATTGAATTGAACCTTCCATCTGCCTCACATAGCAGTCCACCAAATTGTGCTTTGCCCAACTTGCCTATTTCAGCAAGACAAATACCCGAGACAGTACTGGTTGTGTTTTTCCCAGCTTTTTTTTTTTAACCTAGGTTTTCCTAGTAAACTGTAGTTTTAGGGGAAAAGCAGCACTTAATGTCAATTTTCCATACTTATTTTAAATATTTAACATCTTCACCACTTTTTTTTTCTTTCTAGTTATTTTTCCCCAGCAGCTTCCTTTCCTCCCCAGCAGGTGCCAACTTGGCACCATGCAGGCTTCCTCTGAACTTGGTGCTGTGGCTGTTTCCAAGGCTGTTTAACAGGGAGCTCTTATGTGAGCAAGTGCAGCTGGAATTTTGCTCTTCCTCCTCCTCCTCTCCCCAGTGCTCCCCCCGCTTTCCCCCGGCTCACTCAGTGGCAGCAGTGCCCTCACAGCCTGGTGAGCTGGAGAGTGAGAGCACTTTGTCTCCTGCCAGGAGCAAGCCTCACACACGGCTAGGCAGCCTGCCACAGCGAGCTTGGATAGATGCTTGGTTCAATTAGGATAACATGCTCCACACGGGTCTGTAGCTGCGCATAGCTGCCATGCATCTTTTGTAGCTGAAATGGCACACAGAACAGCCACTAGTCTGCCCACTCACTTGGATTTCCTTACGCAGGAGCTTTAAAATAAAATCCAGCCTCTTCCATGAAGTGCACGGGGACATTTTTTTCAGCCTTTCTTGCTTTAAAAGCAATAAACTTCTGCCATAGCTGATGGGGCAACTGAGATAATTAATCTATTCAAGAAGAAATAACAACAGTGATCTTGGAATGGATTACTGTTACAGTGTTAAAATGTAGTAAAATGGCACTACTGCCTGTTGTTAATTTTATTGTTCTCTTATGGTATCTGAACTATAAGAAAAAAGGCATTGTGAAGTTTATCTTTTTAAGGAAATAGGCTGTTCAAGCACAAGAAAGATAATGAAAGGCAGATATATTATCACTTGTTGCAAATAGTCTCTATTTTAGAGCAAAGTTTTGTTGTGCCTTAATAATTTTTAACTAAAGTATCTTCATAGATCAGTAAACGTTTATTAGAAAAGTGTAAATATTAATATTAATGTAAGCACTAATATGAATTGAGGATTAGCATTAATTATTAACATTAATATAAGCATTCATATAGAGTTTTGGAGATAATAGAAGTCACAGGGATGTAAATTACTTACCCAAGATTTTACAGTAAGTCAGTGGTAGGGAAAGAACAGGTGATCATCCAGATACTGTCAAAGCTCTTGTATAGAGACGCTGGAGAATATCTGGAAAGCCAGTCCTTAAACAACCTTTTTCTTGTAATCTCTGGATCTTCTTTTCTTTTCTGCACAGTAATTTTATGAGAAAAAGAAAGGTTTAGTAACTTCAAAACTTACTCAGGCTGCACAGATGCCAGTGCTAAGCTTGCGTAGACATAGCATGGGGAACCAGTGCAGTCTCAGTGAGAAAATATGCAACTAAAGAAGAAACCCTGATACCAACTAAAGTGTATGTTAAAATGCAGCTCGTATATTGTGTGCCTCTGTGTGTAAAATGCATATGTATTGTTGTCAGTGATAGAGAAAGAATAAGATATGCAGAACCTCAGCACACTATCTCCTGCTCTGCAAAAGTGGTTGTACTGGTGATGTCTAGCCTAGACTTAGATTCCTGGGGTGGCACTGAGTGTTAGAAACCCACAATTGCACCCTGTTGAAACAAAACACAACTTTGCCCTCAAAGCAAGTAACACAGCGACGCAGTCAGTCTGCCAACTGAATCATTCTGCTTTAGACATGCTTACACTTTCCTAAGGAACAGGATCACTATAGCGCTCATTTATTATTGCTTCCTTGGCTGCACATGCAAATTTAATCCTCTGAATTTCTAAGTGGACACAGTGAGGAGGGAATCACATAGAGGGGTGCTGTTTCTGGCTTGCCAGTTTACTCCCTCAGACTGCATCTCCCTCTCTGTCACCCTTCATCACTGCTCTCTTCAATTTTCTAGTTTTCTTCTCTGCAAATGATTAAGTAGAGAATTTACAGTACTGTATTTTAGTCTTAGTGTTATCTGAGCTGACTGTTTAGAATGTGTGGGAAGTTAGTTCAGGGTTTGCATCACATGCTGTACTGTTTTGACTATGTGGTATTTCAAAGAAGTTGTATTAGTTTAAAGTGGGAAGGGATTAGGATCAGCAGGATTGACCAAAAAGGCCAAAGGTATTCTGAGCTGCATTAGGAAGATCATTGTCAATAGGTTGAGGAAGGTGATCTTACCCCTTTACTCAGCTCTGGTGAGGCCGCATCTGGAGTGCTGTGTCCAGTTCTGAGCTCCTCAGTGTGAGAGAGACATGGAGCTCCTGGATTAAGTCCGGTGGAGGGCTGTGAAGATGATTAAGGGACTGCAGCATCTCTCTTATGAGGAACAGCTGAGGGAGCTGGACCTGTTCAACCTTGAGAAGAGACAACTGAGAGGGGATCTCATTGATACTTACAAGTATCTGAAGGGAGGGTGTCTAGAGGATACATCAAGGTTCTCCTTGGTGGTACCAAGCAACCTGGCAAGAGGCAACAGGCAGAAGCTAATGCACAGGAAGTTCTACCTGAATATGAGGAAGAACTTTACTATGCAAGTGACTGAGCAGTGGAACAGATTGCCCAGAGAGATTGTGGCATCTCCCTCACTGGAGATATTCAAGAACTGACTGTTCTTGTGCAATTTTGTGCAAGATCCTGTGCAATGTGCTCTCAAACGACCCTGCTTGAGCAGAGAGCTTGGACCTGATGACCCACTGGTTGTCCCTTCCAACCTTACTCATTCTGTGATTAGTTGGCCTCTTAATTTTACTTTGCTGTAGACTATTAAATTTTGTCCAATAATTCTACAGAGAAGATAATAGCTTTAGTTTCCTGAGGACTATCATGTTATAGTTTAACTAGCCTGTATCATGAGACAAGCAATCAGGGGAGAACATGGTATCACTGTTACACAAGGCTTTGCCATGACAGCATATTGATTAACTGACAGTTCATATTCCATAATGAGACAAAGGGAGAAAACTGCAGCAACAACAAAAATTTTTCCTGCTTGTGTCATCTTACCAAATTTGATGATTAACTCAATATTTGGATACATTACTGAATGATTCCATTACGTGTTCAGAGCTGGGTTACACTCACAGG
Source organism: Pachyramphus minor (assembly GCA_013397135.1). Classification (NCBI taxonomy): domain Eukaryota; kingdom Metazoa; phylum Chordata; class Aves; order Passeriformes; family Tyrannidae; genus Pachyramphus; species Pachyramphus minor. The sequence continues at coordinate 964,936 of VYXB01004699.1, forward strand.
TACCCGCAAGTTTCAAACAAGTTGTTGAAAAGTTAATGATACCTGAATACAAAGCTGGTGTTGTGAGCATGGTCAGGACAATGAACGTAACTGTGAATACAGATCAGCATGGAAATTAATGGATTCATTGATCACAATCATGGAAGTGACTATTCTGCCTATGCATTTTTATCTCTCAAAAACAAACTGCATGCTCTTCCTATTAAGCATATGCACAGCATGATAATTAAGTCCCTAGGTTCTGGGGACAGGATATGGTGGGACTCTTCCTTCACCTGTTAGGCCATTTCACTGTTGGTTCCCTTATTCCTAAGAAATTGAAATTTGCTTCAAGACTTATTTTTTTCAGTTCTGCTTTGCTATTAAGAACAGAAAACCTCCATATGACTGTGTATTTTCTGTGTATAAATCTGTCTCCAGAGCTATGAAACCACTTCTTAGCTTACTTTTGGATCAAATGGAGTGAATACAAGCAGTGCTGGTGAAAACACCAGTACAGTGTAGTACAAAGATCACTTCCACATTTAATAGTTTCCTTTTACACAAGATGTGGTGATCCTAAATGCTTAAGTTTGCAACTTGAAGGCAAACTTCACTTACCACATATTTGAAGCCATTGTCTTATGCTATGTTGTATTAAAGTAGGGGTGGTGGTGAAGATTGTTTACTGAATTTTGATATTTTAATCTCTATGTAAAAGTACCTATTCTCATTATTAGTATCCCGTTGGTCTGTATGTTGTCCTGAGAAGGTACTTGAAAATAACTTTTGTCATAGGTTCAATAAAAAAATATTCTGTTTGGAATAACTCAAAAAACTGCCTACTAATAGGTGCATTGTAAGACATCTGTGAACTTGTACTTAATCTATCTATTGAGAGAGAAGAATTGCATAGGTTTTCAGCAGTTTTACAGTGATCATGAAGCATATACAAGCCATGCGTATTCCATAAAGGAACAGGATATATGACTATAAGGTACTATTGGTATCATACAGCGGTATTTCTACTAGGCTTTATACGAGATGTACTACTTGGTTAAACTCTCATGCTCTCTCGAAGTAGTTGTGGCAAAGGATCTGTTTTTACAACTCTCCTGGAATTTCCTGAGCCAGAAAATACTGCACTCCTTTATCACTGCTGCCAAAGAAAGAATAGATGTCACTGATCTTGATAGTGGGCATCACTTACTTGGAAAGTTAACAGGTTTTCCCAGTTCTTTCAACACCTGTCAGGAAGACTGTCTAAATCAATTCATAATGGGCAGAACCTCACCAACAGGTTAAAATTACAGCTTATTTGATTGTTCTTGATGTATTCCTTTTTTTTCTTTTATATGTTTCTCTGCTTTCCTTTCTGAAATTCATCATCACCGTAGCAGCAAATGGTTTGAATGAAAGGACAGTTCACTCTGATTTAATTTCTAGAGAGTTGTGTATTTGAATTTTCCATTTCACAAAACAAAATAAATAGTAAAAAGTACATTATAATGTGTTTACAATAGATTGAATCTGCACCGTAAGAGCCAACCTTGTTTCCCAACAGAAATCTAACATATTCTCCTGATAGACATCATGGAAGTAGATAGTATTGTTGTTGTTATTGTTGTTATTATTATTATTATTTTATTAGATGTTTTGTGCTTTAGGGACAGGACTGTGAGGTGGCAGTTGCTACGGAAACTGATTTGAAAAAGTATTACAGAGAATCCATGAATCTGCTTCTAAGACAACTGTCAATGTCAACATAAACTAGATCTATTCTCATTAGTTAGGTGCCCTCTTTCGAGGGTGGTGGTTGTTAATCAGATATTTTTTTCATATTTTAGAGAAACATTTTCTTATGCAATTCTCCTTATTTACAAGAACACTATGACTGTTAATGGAGTCAATGTTTTCATTAATTTCTTCTTGTTATATATCCTAATACTGAGTAAAGATGCTTCTTTTCCCAAGATACCACTTGGGAAAAGAAGCTGATTGTTTTTAATTCCACAAATACTGGTGGCATATATTCTACAAATACAAGGTGGTAAAGTCATATGACTGAATACAGACTTTTTAGTGTGACCAAACACTTCTTCCTTATGGGTTGGTTCTTGGGGTGATAATTCAGCCATCCATTTTTTTCATAGCTATAGCTGTTCTGCCCCATAAGTCTTATACCCCAATCTACTCTTCCTTAGCTCCTCTATGGATAAAATAGAGAATCCATTTTAATCAGCCAGTGTCATCTTAGCCAATTGCTGCCTCTGGGGAACTAAATGCAGACACAACTCTGCTTTTTTCAGCAGCTCCTTGTCAGACATTTCAGCAAGTATACAGTTTTCTTCCTAGGGAAGTGGTGGTTATTCTGTCTTTATGTCCTCATGTGGTCTGAAACTTCTTATTCATATGCTGCTTATTTTTTATTTTCCAAACACTCTCTTAAGGGAAATTTTTATACTGAGCCCATATCATGTAACCTGTAGATGCTGTTTCCTCTATATCTGCTCATCCTAAGAAGAGTTTATTGGGTTAGTAGTTTATGATCACTGCCAGATGGACAAGTAAGTATTTTCTGTGTGATATATGGGTGTATTTTGAGTCCGTGGTTGTTCATTCTTTTTATCATTTCACTATATTTGAACTTTTTGTATCTCTTTTTCTGATTAGTAGAATTAGTATGTTGATAGTCAGAAATTTTCGCTGGGTGGGGAGAAACTAATCCTGAACTACCCTTTAGTTTGAAAGGTCTTGCTATAAAATACTGTAGGTCTTTCTAATCAAGCTGGGAAAGGGAGCAACTGCTTTCTCTTTTTATATGGAGATAAAAGGAGATAATTACCCCAGGAAGTTGAGGCCAGCCAAATTTAAATTACAAATAGGTACTTTTTAACATGATGAACTGCGAAAATAAACTGTCATGGAAGTTGTATTTTCCTATCTTTTGATGTAATTTCTATCACTTCTAGAAAATATACCTTAGTCAAATACAAGTTAAACTTTCATTACATACAAATTAATGAGATCAGTGTAAAGGCAAATTAGTGACAGACAAAAATTGATTTAGACAGAATGGTCACTACATCCTCAATTTTAATAAATCAATAACAGAGCAGTTTCCCCTTATTTCTGTTTTATTTATTACATAATTCACAATATGAAACTGACCATAAATAGTATTTTTGTATAACTGTTTTTGTTGCTAGCTTGTGTAAAAATTCATGAGAACTGAGAGAAAAGTGCTTGAGTATGAATGTAGGAGATTGCCACTATCTCTGCATGTCTATAGCAACTCCTTAATCAAACCTGTAGGCTATGAAGAAACAGCGCTGTAAGCTTTACTGCCATGCTTTCACTTCATTAGGCCCATGTATGTCCTGTTTTCACTGAGTCATCCCACCTGAGATCTCATTCCTGTAAGCAGGATCTGGTGTTGCCTATGATGACTTTTTTCTGGCTGCAAATACCTGCTTACTTGAAGTAACCAGATCTGGCAGAGTAATTTCATTATGAACAAGCTAATAGTAATGAGATTCCTAAAATACTTTGTTGCTTTGTAAAGTACTGGACTAGGTTAACTGAACCTGAACTGCTCTATCTCCGTTTCTGATGCTTTCTACTAATGCAGTCATTTTGTTTAGGTTTTACTTGCCAGCACAAACCCTGTTACATTTTTTTCTGTGCTGATAAGGTTGCAGGAGAAAAACATTCTGATTTGTAAAGGGTGGAAATTGTATAATGGGATTAAGCAGTTTGTGACATTTGCATTTTAAACTGTTGTGTTTAATGACTTTATAAGTGGGTTCAATTTAACTTTCATTCAAGATGAAACTTACTCATTATGATTGTTCAAATGTCATTTCTCTACACCTGTGTATGTATAATGTTAGCTGATTATAGTTGTTGGCTGAAATTTGATCATCAGACACCCATTTCATCTATGCTGTTTTTCATTTTGGAAATTGATTTGAATGACTCAGACTTGGGAGGGTTTGTTTGTTAAGCATAGTTTGGGCCATTCTGTTCTTGGACTACATTATGTTGGAGGTTCCTAGGGCTGCAAACCACAGCTAGAAATCTGTATATGATTGCAGCACGTTCCTGATACCTGTTCCAACACTTTAGTGCAACGTATGTTATTAGGAGATTAACAAGTAAGCAAAAAGAAAGCTCTGTTCATTATATTGTATTTTGTACAATAATTTTATGGGATTTCCATGTCTAAAGTTTTTTTTTTTTTTTTTGGAGGAACAGATTTAATAATAAATTTAAATAAGGAACTGATTTGACAGACAAATGCAAACACTAAATAAAAGTTTTCTGTAGTAACATTAAAATATACATAGGCAATTGCTTTAAGTTGATATTTGCAGAGAAGCCTGAGATCTTAATGAGTCTTTTAATACAAATTTATTTACAGACATACATGCACACACGTATGCACAAAAAATATGATTTTTAAGTTAATACCTTTTTCAAATACTGCTTTCAGTGTCTTAGTTATGTGTATGTTTTGAGAAAAATTACATTTAGGAATATTTTTGTGAGGGGAAAAAAATCTACTGTTTTGCTTAAAACTCTTCCTCAAACTGCCCCTCAAAGGGCAGGCAATATTTATCCCTAGATTTTACTCAAATTGTTTGGCTCAGGCTTTTTATTATCTGTTTAACCAGTGATTAATGGTCCTTGATGTGTTTTGTGACTTATCTCAAAATCATCCACATTTTCATCTGGAACATGAGGCTAGAAAACCCACGAATACAACCTTTCATCTACTCTGTGCTTCCTATTAATGAAATTATTAGGAACAACGTTTACTCGTATTGTAGTCATGGGCTTAAAGCACTGCAGAGACTTCCTACATAATTCTATTTATGCAGGGATTTCTGATGGATTCCAGAGGGCTTATAAACACAAATGTCACTGGAATTCTGTGGAAGCTTCTGTGAATCTCAACTAACTCATTATGTCCTACTTTACTGTCAGTTTAAAAGGTAAAAAAAAAGAAAAAAAAAAAAAACAGAAAAGAAGAGGGATACAGAAAACCCCTCACATTTGGTGACTTGTGCTTGGTTACTATAGTGATGAATTCTGTATGAAAACCCACACAGTTCTGATTGGAATCCAGACATGCAGATACTTGTCAGAGAAGAAAACAAAGAAAGAATATATTCAATAGTATAATATTGAATTGTGATGTGAACCAAACCTATTTGGATGAAATTATTACCTGAATTTTAATCTCTATCTTATTTTTTTGGGCACTGATGTTAAATAGTTCTTTCAGACTGATTTTAAGCACAGAAAGTGTTAAGCACTTGGTGGGGCATGGTGAAGGTAAGCTAAAATTAAACTCAGGGTATAGTCCTGGCTGACATTCCCAGGTACTGTGACACCTTCAATATTTAATGTTTTATATGTCCTTTATTTAAGTATAGGGACCATAACAATTAAATATTTTCACAATAGACTCCCTTTGAGTCTTCAAAATTCCAAGACATTATCTTCTTGGATCTTTGGTTTCCTTTTGTTTCTAGTAAAAATTAGGTCACCATTTCTCAACGTAGTTTCTGCACAGGCTCTGAGATTGGCTTGGCTTTTGCTTCAAAACTTGACCACCCTGTAGCTTCCAGGTCCCCATATGTAGACCTGGGATATTTCTACCCCCTCTTCCAGCTGGAAGAAATCCTGCAACCTATGGCCAGAGCATTTTGTCCCTGAGACGGTGACAGGAACTGGATGTTCCTTTAGCTTCCCCTTCATTTAACTCTCCCCTTCCTGTTCACATTCTTTTTGTTTTTATTCAGTTGAGTTGGGAAATCCGCTGCAAATTTCATTGTTACAGATCCTTGTATTCATGTTGCATAGAAATACGAGGATTTTGTTGAATTAATGATTAAAATTATGCCACGATATCTTATTGGTTTATTTTCCTCCTGGCAAACAGCAGGATCAGAAGCTGCAGACAGGCCTACTGACTGGACTGATCCCAACTCTGGAACATGCCAGACCAGTATTTTTGGGTTTGACAACCCACTCAGCCCCAAAGAAAGAAAACCTTTAGTTTGTTGAGGCATCAGGACTCTTTAGTCTGAAAATCCATCTATAACCTTTTAAGGCTTTTAAGCCTCTAGACTGACACTAGGATTGCTAGGACATTAGTAGTGAGAAAGCTATAAAGGAGATCCCTTAATGTAGTGTTGTTGTGTCTGTTTTCTCACTTACTGTCAAAGCTTTTCTGATCTGAGAAGTGTTACACTGGCAGGAGCACCCAGAGATCTCAGAATCAGCCTGTGAGCAGGAATCCTGGATTTTGCCTCTGCAACAAGTCCTTTGGCGATCCTGACTCTGGGTCCTCATGGTCCAGTCGTCTGGCAGGACTACAAGCAAGGAGAGACTCACCATAGTCTAGGATCTCAGTTCTGGGCTCTCAGGTCAGCTTCTCTTTAAGGAGTGCTAACGTGTGATACACCAAAGATTTCATTATCTTATTCATGAGCTCTGAGTTTTTACTCTCTCTACAGCTCTGAGATCATCCCAGTTCTGGGTTTAATACACATAATATTCTCTATTTTCAATAAATAGTAAATCCAAAGAGGATAATAATCTTGAAATTTCAGATTAAATTTTACAACTAGCCAAAGTTTCTCATATTCACACTCACTTTAATTCTCCACTGTGCGATTGTCATATCTGAACATTTTAACACAGGTTTACACTATTGCATCTTCACAGCATATGCTATTCAAACTTAATAAACTTCCTACTTTGAGCAGCTGACCATAGTGAAACAGAATTCACCTTTGGAGTGTTTTAATCTGTTATCACAAGTCAGAAAAATAATCTTATTAAAGATGCTAATTAAGCTAATTACTGCATTCCTATCTATTAATGACTACCATATTACATGGATCAGAAGGCTGACTTTAAAATGTTTGTATCTCATTATTAATAATTACTTCTATTAAGCTTTTGTCTTTAATGTTGTCTCAGTGCCTTATCTGAACAATGAAAATGCTTAAAAATAATTGTAATTTCATTGTTGCTGTCTATAAATACAGAAAATACCAGTTTGGCTTTTAACAGTATTTATAAAGCTTAACTGTTACTGGTAACAGCCATGTATTGAAGAACATGCAGAACTTTAATAGGTGACTTATACAATGTCACATCCAAATGATCCAGACCTGCATTTACAGTGTTTTGACATGTACTTGTACAAAGTCACCTCAATGGGATTTGATGATAACCCTCCTATCTTGAAGCCAGTTTTACCGGGACTATAACAGTTCAATCTTTCTTTGTCACTGTGCTGACAGTGTTCTCCTTCATGATCTGAAAGGTCACTCATAAATAAGATCAGCAGTTTCTGTCTACTGAAGCTCCAACTAAGGTAACAACAGCGGTTTACCTCAAAAAACCCTCATCAATAACTCCTTCTCCCCCAGTTCCACCCTGCCCTAGGCAAGTGAGAGAAAGAGACAATGACAAGTCTCCTCCTGTTTATGGTCACTCAGCTAGATTTAAGTTAGGAGCATATCTAGGAGCTGCCTGATCTTGTCGGACTAGTGACACACCTACTTATTTTGTCTTGAGGCCAAACAGTGTTTGGTGTCTTTCAAAATGTACAGACCACTCCAAGCTAGGGAGTTATTGATCTTGGATAAATTTCTTTCTGTAGCCCATGTTCAGTTTCTGCTGTGAAATATAAATATTGAACTGTATTGTGCCTATGTTAAGTACACTGAAATAATTAATTTGATTGTCTCTTAAACCTTTTTATACCTGCCCCTAGATGGTATCTATAAAGTATACAAAAGTAACTAAAATTGATTTTTTTGACTCAGTTCTTAGGCTGGTAATGAAAGATCATATTCTTTGGCACCTAAAATACATTTTTGATATGTTACTTAATTGAAGAAGTTTTGTCAGTGCTGAGGGGAGCCAGTTGTTTTGGTGTAGGTTCACTTGGCCACGGCTGGAGCAGGTGCTGTTAGAACCCCACACTGTCTGTTCTGAAATTCTGATAGGTGCTGTACCTATAGTCACTCAGGGAGGGCTCCTTACCCACTGAACTGGAAGTCAGTCATTTTAGCTTAAACAATCAAGTAATATGGTTTGGAGTGTTGCATATCTGGAGCAGTTAAAATGTTGTCCTGTTGTATTTAACTGGGTGAGTTGTGAAACTGCTGAGTTCTGGCTAATGGTTGGCTGATTGTAAGGGAGACAAATGGAATCTTCAGAAAGTCTATTATGAGTCCAGATAGGTTGGAGAGAAGTCTTTTGGTCTGTTTTAAGAACAAGAGTTTTATTAGTTACTGTGACACAGCTCAAAGGTGGTAGTTCATTAAGCTTACTATACTTAATCTACATGCCTACGCTTTTAAGCTTCACTTAAATGCAACAACGGTGCCTTCTGCAAGTGGGACTTACTGCTCATATCTTGCTCAGAGACTTGTGAAAAATTGACTTCTATTTGTTTTCCTCCTCAAGAAATTCTTCATGTTACACTAATTAAGTATTTTGGTCATGGTGATTCGTTCGCTAGAGGTGAATGTCCAGATGGTAAAATCACTTGGCATTAATTTGAAGTAAAAGGAATTGATCTGGAATAGGTATCTCTTGACAGCTCAGCAGTTTGCTAAAATTTTAATTTAAAAATAGATAATTAGGGAAATTAGGTGAGCTTATTAGAGAGTTAACCAGCTCATGTATTGAACTCAAAATAGTCTTAAATGGTATTAATAGCCAACTTCTTGAAGATTGTTTCATTAATTATCCCATTTCAGCATTTTTGTCTTACCAGAATTAAAATATTCTATATGAGACTTTTCCTACAGATGCATACTTGTTCTTTTCTAAAAAAAAAACCACCAAAACCCATTGTACACCATGCAGATTTTGTTCTTTAAAGGTTGCATCATAAATGAAAAGGTTTGAATTATGCTTCTAACTTCCCTTTTCTCTATTGGAGGCAATGAACATTCAGGGGAAGAATCATTCAAGTTGGTTTTGGTTGTTTTTTTTTTTATTTCTTCAGACATCAGGCCACTGTTCAGAGATAGGACGAAAAGTTATATAGCTGTTTGCATATTTTTTATATGTGACCTGAAGCAAAACATTTTCATTGCTGTTGTGTAATTCTGCTTATGTTTCTCTTCTCTCAGTTCCTGATGATCATTTTCTTTTTCTTTTAGATAGTCTGGGTACTGTCAAGGCAGATGTGACGAGTATTTGACACTTAGGGTTTTGATACTTCTTTAAGCCTCAAGAAATTTTTTCAATATCCATAACAATAGCAAAATTATTCTTTCCTAATAATTATTGAGTTTTGTAATTTCTCAAGGAAAGCAAATTAATAAATTTAAAATCATTGGTATATTACCAGAAGGGAATTCTTTGGAGTCAGGAAGATCAGGTCTTACTCTTGGATTATGAGCTTGCTTGAAAATAATTTTCATATCTGTATCAAATATGAAGAAGGGGAGGCATCGGGCCTGCTGGAAGTCTGTTCTAGAATATAATTTCTATCATGATTAAAATGCCTAACATTTGTAGCAACTTATTTAGAAACTTATGTAGAAACTTATTTTAGATTAGCCAGTCTTCCTTTAAAGACTCACTGTGAAGGATCTCTTATTTCCCCAGTAATCCAGTTCAATGTAATTTCTTGATGCTACCATCATTGTTCCTTTTTTTAAGGTTAGGATGTTACTGACTACTACTTCCAGCTGTTGAAGTTTTTATGCCTTTCTTTGTCAGACTGAAAAGTCTTTATAATATCAAGTTCTGATTTTGTGCCTTACAAGACCATTAGCAAATTGACTATGTTCTTGCTTTTCTTAAGCCTTCCTCAAAGACTGGAGACAGGTGTCCCTCACTACCTAGGCAATGAAGCCACGTGAACTCCAGAATGCAACCAGTCTGATGAGGCACAGGGTTTCTCTGAATCTGTTACTATTTCATGTCACAAATTAGGTTAAAAAAAGCTAATGCACACAATTTTGTGTAGACATTTTTAAGAGATTTGTAATTCTAATGTTTGAAGAACACCGCCACCCACCCCTTCACATAGCTGCCCCCTCTCCCCAACAAACAAACAAAAAAATCACTTGGTTTATTTTGTGCATTTAGTGTTTGGGGGTGGCGAAGAAAAAAGAAGAAAACACCAAAGTGCTGATTTTCAAGACATATTTTTTAGTTTATTTTTTCTTTCTACTCTGTAAGCATATTTGCATATATTAATAAGGAACATTGAGCCTCAAGGACATAACTGCAATCTAAAAATACATTTCTTCAAATTTGAAAATGTGTTGTTTCAAATTGTTTTTCTATATTAAGTCCTGGCTTGCTGTAGAGAGAGTGATATTATGAGATCCTCTTCTTACCTAGAAATTTAATGTAATTAATGAATCTTGCTTTAGTGCTGCTGTGATTTTTCTGTTGTTGTTGTTGTCCTTTTTTTTTTTTTTTTTAAACTCTGCAACAGCCTTTTGCTTGTCCATATAGCTGATAGGAGCAACATTCCATCTATTAGAGGTGTGGGGCATTGACCCTAGCTGAACACCAGGTACCCTCAACGCTGTTCTGTCATTCTCCTCTTCAGATGCGCAGGGGAGAGAAAATAGAATGAAAGGGTCCTGGGTTGAGATAAGAAAAGGGAGAGATCACCCACAAATTACTGTCAGAGGCAGAACAAAACCAACTTGGGGAAATGAATTTACTGCCAATCAAAATCAGAGTGGAGTAATAAGAAATAAAATCAAATCTTAAAACACCTTTGCCCCACCTTAGCAAAGCTTGGGCTTAGCTTGATTCTCAGATTCTCTGTCCCCTCCCACAAGCAGCACAGGGAGACAGAGAGTGGGGACTGCAGTCAGTTCATCACACATTGTCTCTGCTTCCCTTTCCTCTTCAAAAAGAGGACTCTTCTCACTCTTCCCCTGCTCCAGCCTGGGCTCTCTCCCACAGTCCTCCATGAACGTCTGCAACCTGAGTCCTTCCCACGGGCTGCAGTTCTTCATGAACTTCGGTATGGATGCCTTCCACAGGGTGCAGTCTTTCAGGAACAGGCTTGTCCACTGTGGGTCCCCGCAGGTCACAGCACTGGCTTCCCACAGCCTCCTTTGGGCATCCATCCACTCCCATGGACCTCCATGGGCTGCAGGGCCACAGCCCCACACCAGGGGCTGCAGGGCAATCTCTGCTCCAGCACCTGGAACACCTCCTGCCCCTCCCTATTCACTGCCCTGGGTGTCTGCAGAGCTCTTTGTCTCTCATATTTTCGCTTATCTCTATGGTTCTGTTTTTACCCAGCACAAGTTTTTTTCCCCCCTTCTTTAAATGTGTTATCACAGTGGTGTTACTCAGCCTTGGCCAGCAGCAGGTCTGGAGTCGGCTCTGTTAGACATGGGAAAAGCATCTGGCAGCTTCCCACAGAAACCACTCCTGTAGCCCCCTCACTACCAAAACCTTGCCATGCAAATCCAGTAAAACAGACAACACAATTATTACTTCATGTCAAATAATAGTAGTCTGACATTTTTGGGTACAAACTTCCGTTCCCTTCTTATCACTTGTGGTCATTCTGAATTTGTATTAATCTTAGAGATGAGCACCATCATATTGGTTCTATAAATTATTTTTCAATGACAGGATTAAAAATGAATATCAAAATACCAGTTGGGGAAAAGAGCAGACATTGGACCATGTGAGACAATATTATTATTGTTATTTAAAAGGTTACAAGCTTGAAAGTGTATGTATAATCTGGCCATTATCACTAATCTCTCTAACATATATGTTAGAGGTAACAGCTGTAACACCCATCTATATAAATTATGGTTTACATACATATATCAGTGTGCTATATTTCAGACTGCACATCAGGATCTCCTGACTTAAATATTTTCATAGATCTCATTTTAAGTTATGAAAGCAAAGCAGTATTTAGAAAATCTCTATGTACTATTAAACCTCAGCATGAAGAGAGTATTACAGCCTCATTAAGACCATTTAGTAGAGCAATTCCTGTTACTGAGAGTGTGATCAGAAGCAGAATTTAAAAAGTTATGAAGAATTAACTGGTGACAATCAAATATCTATTTATTAGTGTTTTGGAAAGGCTCCTGATATGTCTCAGCTAATTCTGTGTAAGAGGGGAGAAAACAAAGCAATTCCATGATTTTGAGAATACCCAAGCTTTTAATTTTTGTATGAATTCAAGATATTGCATGTAAGTTAAAACAAACTTAAAAATAGGTGTGAATCTTTTGGAAGCAGGAAATAACCTTCTGAAAGGGCACTGATGGGGTTAAAAATGCTGCTGCCACTAGGTGTCATGCTGGGATCATCTCTTGAAGCATGAGTGACTATCAGAGGTGATGGATGAAGGAACGGGATCTCCTGTATGTATTTTAGTATCTAAAATGGTTAATTTTGCAGGCTTTAATTGATACATGTGCCTACACAATATATCTGGAGCGTTCACACATTGCTGGGTGAGAAAGGATTGGTGCCACACAGCCTAAAGCAATGCAGGTACCGGATGTTTCCTCTTTCATTCTAGATGGTAGAGATCTATCACAGAGATCCTTAAGTCACACAGACCTCTTAAAATTGCTTCACATGGACGCATTTTGTAATTGGAGGAAAAAAAAATAGGATTTTTATTTTAATCCTCCTCTATCATATAGAACTTAAATAAATTAGCCCCCAAAAACCCCACAGAAAAACCAAAAAACAAAACACAAAAACCTGCAAGCAACACCCAAAGAACCACCAACCTGAACATAATACATCTTTTTATAGAGCAAGAAAAGAAGAACAAGAGGAAATGGGAACAAATTTGAAAAACTGATTTCTAGTTTTGTGAAAGAAAAAACTTTTAACTGGAAGGTGATTGATTCCCCAACATGTTGCCCAGACAGGTTGTACAGTCTCCTTGGAGATACTAGAAACCACCAGGATGTGGTCCTGGACAACCTGCTCTTTGTGGAAGGACAGTTAAATTTAGATGATCTCCAGAGGTGGCTTCCAGCCTTAACCATTCTGTGCTCCTGAGTGTTTCTGTTCTTCCTATTTAGTCATCACTGGAAAAAGTTCAAAAACAAGCAAAAAAAACGCAACCCCACAAAATTACAGAAAAATGGCCAACATCAACAGAAACACCCACAAAAAAAACCCCGCCAACCAAAACCCCAAGAAATAAACCCCTAATCCATAATGTCTCATTGTGTTCATATGCTTTAATTGTCAAATAGAAATGAACATGTTATAGGGTTTTTTTGTGGGGGTTTGTTTGTTCCAAAAAATGGAATAAAATCTTTCTTTGCATCTATATAACTATGTTAATATAAACCTAGCAGGTGATGAAGTGGGTTCTATCTTTTGAATCTATGAAACCTACTGTTTTGTCCCAATCCTGTACATAGCTGAAATATGCACACTCAGGTACTGTGAATCAATTCTCACTGTTCTGAACTTGATTTATGGTACTCCTCCCTACAGCAGCAGTTTCTGTGTTGGAAATCGAATTATTATTTGGGTGGGTATATAAACATCATCATCACCACTTGCACAAACTTTTCTCAGATATTTCAGGTGTCACAAACAACAGCCTTAATATAGCAAGTTTGAATTGACCACAGGCAAAAGGCTGTGTAGCCCCCTTACAGGATAGCACTTTATGCAACATCTGTCCCTTAGTATGATGTTTGTGCCTCACAGACTCAGGTGTATCTGTGTTAGCATAGTTGTGCTCTCCATCACAAAAAATGTGGTTTTATTCCTGTTACATAACTGCCTGGTCTTAGTCTCCCATCTGAATTCTCCGCTTACAAATATAAGACAGACTTCCTTAGAAGTTTCTCTACAAAAAAGGAGAGTGTATGTAGGCCAATGCAGTGTGGCAACACATATGCTGCAAGTTCACATAATGGATTCTTTTGGGTTTCTGTTCTGTACTTGTGAATTCTATTAGCTCAAACTGTGATGTGCTGAAATACAAAAAGAATGAAATTTACTTTCAAATGCCTTTTTTTTGGGGGGGGGGGGGCAATTTATCTGTATCCATTTGTTGTCTTGGTTCTTCTGGGCTTCTGGTTTGTTGCATAGTGTTTAGCACGGTGATACCCTAATCTGTGCCCTTTGTGGTGAAAAATATATTACTGGTAATTAAAGACGAAGGAGGGTTTCTTATCCCTTTGGTTTTGTATTTTCATTAAGAATGTGTGTGAAGTAATAATGAATACACTTGTATTTTACATCATCCTGGGAGGAATGCCTGGGAAGACAGTATTTGAATGTAACATTTTTACAACGTTTATGGGGAGAAATGACCTAAAGAAATCCATACAAAATTGTGTGAAGATAAATAAAAAGTGCTACGCATGGATATCAAATATATAATTGATTAAACAGTGCAGCATTTAGAAGCACATTTGGAGTTACAGGAGACAAGATCCTATAGATAAACAAGAAATATTTTGCTGTCGTAAGATAGTCAGAACTGTTGCTGTTTATGGAATAATTGTGGAGTGGTTTGGCTTCATCTGGCAATGATAAGAATGAAGACTCATGGAGTACTATATCCAATGCAGATTTGGCAGTGTAGTAGAGAGATGCAGGCAACTTGGAGAGGGCTGTGTTTGGAATAAGATGAACTCATAGCAAAGCTTGTTGATGGACTTACGAAAGGATCTACTAGACCTGGATGAAAAAGAAAACAGGGAGAAGCTAAGACTTTAAGATATTTTCGAGACCTACAAAGTACTTTTTTGATAGTGGCCAAATATGCAGCACCATATAGTACATTTTAATACTGGTTAGGTGAAAATGTTGAAATGTAATAATGAAAAAAAAAAATTCTCAAAAATTTTGCCCTTACCACCATTTAAAACTATTTTTAGTTCCAACAATATCTCAAAAATATGGAGATAAAAGAACAGCCCCTTGAGCAGTTTGGTGACTGGGCACCCATCTTGATCACTGGGTATCTGCCAACCTGGGCTTCAGTTTCTGTCAATCTAGTCTGTCAGAGAGTTCTCATTTGTAAATATAAATACCTCTCAGATATTATTATTCTGAAACTTGAAATTTAAGGTGATGATATGAATAATGTTTTTTTCATCTAGACTGTTTTTAAACTATTTTAGACTATTTAGACTGACACAATCTAATTAATAATTGATAAGGTTTTTTCCCTCTTTGAGCTTTCACTGGAGAGTAAAAAATGTCTTCCTCCTACCCCCAACACTGTGTATGGAGTATATCGGATGTAGCTGATAGCACCTTAAACTGTTATTCATTTGTTCCTTCTCATAACTTTAGTGAAGATTGGTACTGACAGTTGGCCATACATTCACGTAGTTTGTGTTTTTCCATGTGTTCAGATGCTAACATGGGATTTGTATTCATTTTCTTTTGGACAGATGGCTAATGTTGGGCAAGAGTGGTTAAAGTATTTTCTAGTTTAACGAAGAATATCTGTGCAAGTGGGTGGTAATTAATGGTATTACAATGTGACAAAGATTTTAAAAATAGTTGCCTAATATCCCTTTTTGAACAGGTGTATACTTGGCCTAGCATTTGAAACTTCTTAGTAGTTACTGCTACAGTAGACTTAATACTCCTCATTAGTATAAAACTTTTTTTAGCTATCCTAATTGTGGATTTCAGAACTTAATTTTTTTTTTATTAAAGCTACTATCTAGAATTTTTTCACAATAGAATTTAGCTTGCTTAAAAAAAACAAAAAAAACCAAAAAAAAACAAAACCCAAAAGCAAGCCATAAACACTTAGCACGGAAAATCTAATTTATGCCATAGGCCCTATTACACAAACAGAGTATGTATATTCTCTAATGAAGAGTTAAATATTGTACCACTACCCATACTAATAGGAGGTAAAAAAAGCTGCTTATCAGTACATTCTGTCTTAGCTTAATGAATGATGAGACAGACTGAGTAATGGTTCACTTAACTAATTTTCTATTAACTAATTTTTTAGCTGTTGGTCACTGGAAAGGCCTTATTATCACGTATTCTGGCTGCCTGTGGTTTGTCCTAACAAACTGGAAGCAACTTTTGTAAAAGGTAAATGTGTATAAATCCAACTTCAACCTTTTGAAAAGGAGACAACTGAGGAAATGAAAAAAACATAGTAAATAATTTATATTTTCCTGGGTTTGTTTTCCATAATACTGATTAAAGGCATTGTATTGACCACAGTGCTCTCTCTTTAGACAAAGACTACTAAACATCTCTTTCCACTGGGTTTCCAGGGGAATTGATTAAATGTTCATTAAAGGTTCCTTCCAACCCAAACCTTTCTATGATTCTATCATAATATTTCTAAAACAGACAAAACCCAAGCATTGCATTTCTAGTAAATAAACTCTAATACATTTAGCTCAGTCCCAGTGTGTGTATCTTTTTCATTCAGTCATTTTGGATGATGTTCACATGGGCCCTTGTTAACCGATCAAATCTGCTTGCTCACCTCCAACTCCTCAGAGGGATAGGGAGGAGAATTTGTGAAAGGTAAAACCTGTGGGATAAGAAGCCTATTAATAATTGAAATATAATAATATTAATACTAGTGACGAAAAGAGAGACAATAAAAATGAGAGAGTGAAACAAAACCCAAGAAGGACAAGTGATGCACAATACAGTTGCTCACCACCCACTGACTTATGCCCAGCTCATCCCTAAGCAGCAATCAGCATCTTCTGGCCAACTCCCCTAAGTTTTTGTACTGAGCATGTGTTATGGAATATCCATTTGGGTAGTTTGAGTCACATATCCTGACTATACTCACTCCCAGTTTCTTGCACATCTCCTCACTGGCAGAGCATGGGAAACTGAAAAGTTCTTGACTTACAGTGGGAACTCTTCACAACAACTAAAACATCAGTCTGTTATCAGCATTATAATTATACTAACTGCAAAACACAGCACTGTACTATCCCCTAGGAAGAAAATTGACTCTATTCCATCCATAACAAGGACAGGTGTGACCCTCTATGTAAAAAAATTAATAAGAATTAAAAAAAAAAAATATTTCACAGTTCTGATTTGGGTGGCTCTCCAGCTATAGGTAAAAATGAGTTTTGCAGAATTTATTGGTATCAGAGTCTGTATTCACTCAGAAAAGTTATTTTTAACTAGCTGGTTTAGTTTACTGGTACTAATGTGTAATCCTTGCATGCCTTGAGCTCTTAATTCTCTTTACCAACCAGTACAGGTTGTTATACTCCATTGAGTAATGCAACTGCTTTTAGACCTCTGCTCTAAAGCAGGAAAAACCCTAAACTTTGGAAAAGAAGACTTTTGAAAGAAAAATCTTTTAAGAGAGGAATTTTCTTTTTTCTTTCATATCTTTCCTTCAGAACTCCATGATTAGTGCAAGTCCTCTGAATTTTGAAACTGCTCACTGTAATTTATTTGCTACTAAAATCTAATTAATTGTAGGCAAAGAAAATGAAAGGTCTTGTTTGCTAGACCCCTTGTCTGTGGTGTGGTTCACTTTGGAACAAACTGTTTAAATAGAAGGGGTTTGCATAGTCTGAATGAACTTTGAGAAAACGTTCAAATGTCACATTTCTCTGAGTCTTGTCACAGTGTTCATCCCTTCAGAGACTTATCTTCTGCTAGCTATTTACTCAGAAAAGTGTGTAAGAAGCTGCATTTTAACAATCTTTTTCTTGGGGATTTTCTGACATTGGTGTGTCCTTGTGTCACAGAGCATGTCTTCACTGAATGGAATTAATGAGTTTTATCATAGGCTATGCACTGCAAACATCTAAGGATGATTGCCTGTAAATCCAATTATTAGGAGTTTGCTTCTCTCTTAGCGTTTGGTTGATCTGGAATAGGCTGAATGATGATAATATTTTTTGCACTGTTAGGTACAAAACACCACTGGTGTCACATATATGTCACACTGCATATATGACATACACTATGTATCATCCAGTGTGTTTAGATCCAGGGGTCTTGTGTTTTCCCTGCCAAATCCATTGTGCTTTTTGTGGGCAAGGGACTTACCCACAGACATGTGATCCTCATTGAGAGCATTGGAATCTCATGGAATTATTTCATCAAATCTAGAAAAACAGCAATAAAGTGTTCCTTCTTAAAGTCTTAGTACCTTCTAGAAAATTTGCTGAATTAGTTTTGGTTTAGAAGCCAACTGTTCAAACACAGTTAGTATATCTGTGATTTTCTAATGGATTTTAAGAAGGGTAGGAGTAGATAATCTCAACCTGAACACTGACAGTCCCATTTACTTTTACTAAAATATGGGCAGATGGAGTAGGGCAAGAACAACAGAGTAGTAGTGGGAAAAGTGGGGAAACAGTGATTTCTGTAACTTAAAATTTAATATACCTGGGAGTGAAAAGGTGTGAAAACAGAATACAAGCAGAGAAAATGTGCATCAGGTTTTGATTCTGGTATGTAGGAAGTATGGCTTATTTATGTTTCTCTCTTTCAAAGAGGGAAAACATTTTTGGAGTTTCTTATACAGGACTGTTTATTTTTTCCTATGAAGTGTACTTTAGGAGACATTAGACTATTTTGAATGGGTTCTGAGAATGACTTTTTGTGAACAGTATTTATATGAACTTACTATATGATTTGGTGTGTCTGGAGTTCTATTTTTTTAACATGCCTAGACTGATTGATATTAATTTAAGATGTCTATAATTTCAATTTTCCTTAGTGTATGTGTTCAGAAACTAAAACAACACAAAAGAATGTGATACTTTTGTCAGCATATTGCAATAAATATTGCAGTGGTGACTGAGGGAAGCGATTATTATAATTTTTTCCTTCTTCTTCTTTTTAAGTAAAGAAATTGAAATAAAGAGGAAAGGGAGTGTTTCATATTAGCTTAAGTGTTCTTATGAATTAAATCTGGTTTTGGATCAGGGACTAGGAATGCTTAAGAGAAGCTCACTAATGTCACAAACATGTATGTCCTGTGCAATAGATTGTTGTGTAGCAGAATATTGTGTATTTTAGGGCATTTTGCTCTATCCCCTGAGATTGCAAGGTTGTCTTACCATGAAAGAAAACATCTTGAAAAACCAGTGACTCAAGAATTTTTTTATACAGTGGTTTTATATAAAGAAACTCTAAGCAAAAATATTTCACTTTAAAACCTTCATCTCTTGTGAGGTAAAGTTAATAACAGATTTGTGGAGAGCCTCAGAAAATGACTTTTCATCATGTCCAGAAAGCATTCAGTGATGTGTTGTACCCTTACTTGGGGTGGGGGGGAGAGCTCTTTCCATATTTTTTCCAGACCCAAAGCTTTATATCACCTTTCTGTTGGACACCTGTACAGCATGTTTGGATTTTTTTTCTTGAAAATGTTGTCAGTACCAAGATGTAGCACAGTATTTTTCAAATCGTGAATTTCTTCGTACTCTGTCAAGTTGGTTTCCACGGCTTCACTCAGTGTTTTGAGCCTACACTGGTGCTGAGGTCTCATTTTATTTATAAAGGTGACAAGCAGGATAATGACGTATTACAACGTAGATCTTGGTTGCATAGTTTTAACCATAAACACAGTAAACAATAACCTGTGTATTTGGCTGACAGGCAATTGGTCATTGTGCAGTTAACAACTACAACATACTACAAAAAATTTCCCATTTGTGAGGAACTGAGCTAGTGGAAATTACTGAAAAGATGCAATTTGAGAGAAAATTAAACAGAGCATATTTACCATAAAACGATTCAGACTCATTAAGTAGATAAGTTATATTTTTGAGTGTGACTACCGGCAATACTGAGATAAAGATGAGAAAACAGATTTAGAGGAGGAGGTAGATATTCCTTGCAAGATCAATGAAAAGAAGTATGATGACACATGCTGGCTTAGGGTTCTCATGTCTAAGTGATGGGGGTAGGAGTAATGTTTATCAAGCACAAGGTGAGTGGGTTGTCTGCTTTTGTACAGAAAAGCATTTGTTTTGTTGGCATTGTCACATCATGTGTGGTTACATGTGCTGTTTGTGTGGACTTTGACTTCTGGGCTTCACAAATTTTCTATGTGTTTTTCTTGCATCATTTTGAAATCTCTATTATGACAGGTTGTAATCTATTCTGTGTAAGTTACAGTTGGAACTGTGTCATTTTCCCTGCTTAGCAGATTCCTATTGGTTTGTTGAGGGCTTATTCTGTATTTTTCAGTAGTTTCTGTCAGAGTTTTTATTCTCAGATTGCAGTTACAACCTAGTATGTTATGCTAATCTCAGTTTCTGAAAATAGTAGGATCGGTCTTTAGCCTTATATAATTTACATTTATCTTTTTTTTTTTTTTTTTTTCTGTCATATAAACCTCACATTCCCTTTCCTGCTTTTTACATTAAGTGCATAGCTCAGAATTTGGTTTCGTAGTCTGTTTTGCCTAGCTTTAGCATTGTTCAATGTTCTTCACCTGCCCTGACCATACAGATGCTTTATTGTATGTCAGGACTACTAACCACTCCAGCCTTTGTTTCAGGCAGTCCTTTAGCTTGATTTGCTCTTGGTATTATGGTTTGTTAATGAGAATGACCAAAGAGTACGACTTTGTTTCTAATCAACTGGTGCTGTAGAACATGTATACCACAACCATTCTGGATGATATCTAGCAAATTCTGCTAAAGGTGTAATTCATAAGCAATATTACCAGGTGCCCGGGTTTCACATATAATAGTCTGCTACTCTTTCTAAAAATAATTTCTGATTGTGTATGCATGCAAATCAACTCTACCATGTGTGCACAGTGATTTCAGTGCATTGAAGATATGTCAAGCTTATTAAAACTCTTCTGTGCAGGAAATCTGCATGAGGAATGTGGTGGAACCACTCATTCCTGACTAGGAAATCTGATGATGAAGTAGAAGGCTTCTGCTACTGTGTTTAGATACAATAGAGGTAGATTTCAAAGTAGGTGTAGCATTCCCGTTGCTATCTGATGGAGGTAATTACATTTAAAAAAGTATTGATATGCAATTTTAAAAACCCTGGTCAGGGATAATGGAACATAATTCTGTTGTGTCTGATGTTATTTCAGCTTTTTGCTGTTTTCTTCTCTTTGCCTAATAGTTTGTTCAAATAAATATTCTCTTGGTAGCTCCCCCTGCTGCAGTTTGGAAAATCTGATAAACACAATATAGTAGAAGAATAAGAAAGAAATACATTCAGTTTGAAGGTAGAACTGAAAAATAATGGAAAGAAAAAGATTGTTTCAGGATCAGTACAGTTTCTCCCTCACACCTGAAATGATAGATGTAGTGTCAAGTCATTCTTTTAAATATTTTTGACTACTCAATTTAACTATTTTTCCTCATAACTTTGGTAATTTTTAAAAAGAGTTATGAATTAAATACATGATTTTAAAAACTCTCTTAATGCAAAATTTTGTGGTGTCTGAAACCCTCTTTTGTAAAACAGACAATGATGAGTATTTAAAATGTTCCCTCTTTATCTCAAAATATTAATTTGAGTTTTGAATTGAATATTTATAAATTGAATTCAAATTACCTTTTTTTTTCTCCAAGACTTTATTTTAATAGACGTGCTGCTTATCAGCAAATTTCTAGCATACGGGGGGATGATGAGAACCAGAAAAGGAGGGCAGGGAGGAAATCTGTCTTCGTTATGGTGAGTATTGGAAAAAAAAAAATCAAATTTTCATGTTAGAATTTCTTTACAAATCAAGCTGAAGGCAGAGGAATTCCATCTATGAAAATTACTTGTAACAGTAGTAAAGATGACACCTCACAGTGGTTTAAATTGCAAGAATATGTAACACAGTGACTTCTGACATTTCAGATTGTCCTTCCATCATCCAGCCTGTGCCTGCCATAGGTTATCAAATTTTTTAATGCTTCCAACCCATATATTATGTTGAATACCTATAATTATCATGGAACAAATAAGAAAGCCTTTATTTATTTACTGTTAGTATTTATAATTGCTGTGGCTTGTGCTGTACAGGCTCACTGAGTGATTTCATTTACACCCACCTACCCCACCCCAATGGAAGGAATTAACTTTTCTGTATGTGCCATTTGTGTATTAATGGCAGAAATTAATCCATTCAACTTCTGCAGTTAGCTTCCTTCCAAAAGTCATCCTCTTTTTCCTTGTTTTCTTTTTGTTGTTTTCCTTTCCAAAAGTCATCCTCTTTCTCCTTGTTTTCTTTTTGTTGTTTTTCTTTTTTGCTTCATCTTTGCTCAAGACTAGCTTTGTTCCTATTGGCTGAATATACACCTCCACCTCAGAGAATTGACTCCTAAAAGTACAATACTTTTGTCCTTCCTTTTTCTGTCTTCTAGATACAATTTTTCCGATGACACTTATTGCTGGACTTTTTCAGATTTTATTCAAACAAAAGAGAGCCAAGGATTCAGAATTTTTGAGCATCATAACTTTTGTTGCATTCAACTGGAGCTGCTGTGTATCCTTGTGCCAAAAAATTAAAAATTTATGTTTATGAACTTTGCAAAGGTTCGTACACTCAGTCCACAACACAGATAGAAATATAATTATTTGATACATCCTTACATTTCTTTCTACAAAGCTTCCTTTCCTTAGAGAAATTTACAAAAAAGTATATGTTCTACTTTAAAAAGATTGAGTTTAGGAACTGATTAGGAATCTATCTGTATTGTTCACACAGAGGCAGACAAGTTTTCAATTACCACTAAATATTTTATTGCCTTTTTAAAGTGCTGAATTTTCCAAAGTTCTGCTGAAATTAATTGAACCACAGAACGCTCTGGAACCTGGAAGACAGCTATTATTTCAAATTTTTTTTTCTCCACTTTGTTTCATCTTCTCTGTGTTATCTGTGGTTTACATTATTGCTTGATAACTCAAATATTTGAATATGTATATGACAAATAACATAATACTACTTGTCTTCACTGGCTGGAAGGCTATTAAGCTAAGAAAGCCTTTCCCTTGGTTCTGGGAAGTCTGAAATGAGTTTGCTTGTTCTGGGGCTGAAGCTAGAAGCAAAAGAAGGCAAAATGCACAAGAGAGAAAATAGATACTCAAATGACGGTGCTGAGCCAAAACACTGGAGTACTTCTCAACAACTTCACAAGTAGGGGAAAACCCCATAATTTCTGTGCACTTTGTAATGCACTGTTTAATGATAAAGTAACACATGGTTTTGAAAATTATGTTCTTGACTCTTTCATCATTGTTATACTCACAGGATGGATTTTCATGGGACAGTTTTAAGATCTGCCACCAGATCTGGGAAGGCAATGTGAAACACATAGTGGAGGCTGCAGTCAAGCAAACTAGTCTCATTGCCTGAAACCTGGGTGGCTGTTTTCACTTGGTGAAAGGTGAGGGGTCACAAGACCTGAGCGGGATTATAATGGGTCTAAGCCATCTTGTAAACATGGTACTTATTTGAATGTCTTTCCTGAGTCTTTGTTCATGTTGTGCTATTTACCTTGACTTACAGTCTTGTGATTTCTCTATTGCTCTTGCCTTATCTTTAAGAATTTAGCATACACACACACACACAAAATTGCAAATAAGAAAGCATTACTCAGAAATAATAATGCTGTTTATCTTGTTTAATAAATGAAACTACTTGAAGAAAAAACTCCCGCTCAACACAAGTAACAGTATAGATGTGACCCTTGAATTTTCCCATTTTGGTGAGAAAGCAAAAACAGTTTAATATTTTGAGATAAGAAAGACAATAAGCTACCCATTCAATGTGTGGGCTCTCTGTAGTGTAAATTGTGAGCAAGATGAGCAAAGCTTCTGCTGTGGGGAGGAGAAAGAAAATTCATATTTCAGATGATGTTATTGATATTTCATAAACTGATAAAATCCAACTTACTATTGGATTTTTAGCTAATTTCTCTTTAAATAGTGTGATCCAGTATGATGTGTTGACCTTGACTGGATGCTATGCGCCCACCAAACTGCTCTATTACTCCCTCAACTGGACAGGGGAGAGAATATAAGACAGAAAACAATTCTTGCACAAGGCTGTTTACTAAAGCAGAAGCAAAAGGTTGTACACTCACAAGCCAAGAAAAAAAAACCAAAGATTTTTTTTCTGTGCTTCCCACCAGCAAGCAATGTCCAACCACTTCGCAGGAAGCAGGGCTTCAGCAAATGTAATTGTTGCTCTGGAAAGCAAATGTTATAACTAACAAATGCCCTCTCTTCTTCCTTCTTTTCTTCACTTTTATATCTGAGGCAATGTCATACAGTTCGGAATCTCCCCTTGGTCAGGTTGTCTCAGCTGTGCTAGTTGTGTTCCTGCCCAAGACCTTGCGCAGCCCCAGCCTACTGGTGGGGGGCAGAACATTGGAGGGACAGAACTGGTGTGTCAGCACTGCTCAGCAGTAGCCAAAACACTGGTGTGTTATCAACACCTTTCTAGCTACCAATACACAGCACTATGAGGGCTGATACAGGGAAAATGAACTCCATCACAGACAGGCCCAATATATCCAGGAAGAGCTTCAGTAGGAGGTTATCAGTCTGATTTGTTTTATAATTTGATTGTGTAACACTGGAGTGTTAAAAAGATGAATAACTGAAGATTATACTTTAAGTTAGATATTTTTTCTACCTATAAAAGTAGCATAGCAAAAAAGTTCTTTGGATCTGGATCAAAGTTTCAGTTTCTAAACTCATTTGTAGATGTGCTGCTTATCAGCAAATCTCTAGCATACAGTGTAATTAAGAATAAAGGAAATGCCATAATGACAAGACTGTAGCAGGGTTTAAACTAGTTGACCACTGGGGTCAAAAGCTGAAGCACGTTTGACGTGCAGTTTACGTGGCTAGGTATTTATGAAGACCAGCAAACACGCAGAAAGAAATAGTTTAAGCTCAGTGCTTACTTGAGTAAAGTCAAGGGCAATGTAGGCTGCAAAGGTTTAAAGAACAAATTAAAACAAAACAATTTGATTATGTAGAGACCAAAATAATTGCATACAATTATTTTTATCAGGTACAGGAAATCTTTTCATAATGATAATATCTTTAAAATATTAATCTCAGATATATTCTTCCGTGAAATACCTAATCTGTTTCCCATATATGTCTAAAGGGCCCAATTACATATCCCCTTTACAAAATAGCCGATTACAAAATCAGTTTGTTCTTAGCATAAACATTTTATACTACAAATGTAATTGCTTGTGATGACAAACAGAGAAAGTACTGATTACTGGTCTCTCTATTACGTGATACAAGTATATGGTGTCATGCTATCATTGAATGGCCTGGGTTGGAAGTGCAAAGTGTCTACAAAAATCCCAGTGAACACTGTGTAGGTGAGTGACACCTTGCTGAAGAAATAAATAGAAAAATATAAAATGAGAAAAGAACTTCAGAATCACATGGTCTAGAAGAAAGAAGGATGTAAAATTTTGGACAAAAGAGCTTAAGAGGCTGGCAGACTAAGCAGGATGAGTGAAAATCTCAGTCTAAACTTTGAGCAGGAAAAGATTGTTCAGAAACATAGCCGGAAAATTGCCTTTTTCTGTGCCACATGTGTTTTGTGCTGACCTAGAAAGGAACTGGTATGACAGGCCAGTGGTGAGCGGAGTCCTTTGGCTCACTGCTGAAATCACCAGTGGGGAATGTATTTGCATGTTATGGACTGGTCTAAAGCCCTTCATTCATCTCTTAGAAGTCATCAGATAATCCTTAGTAATTGCAGTGTCTGTAATAAGTAATATAAATCTTGAATGATTGCTGCTAGAAGGTAGGCTTGATTTAAATCTGTTTCAAAAATACGTATTAGAGGGAAAAAAAAATGTAAGCCTTTGTTTCTGACATATCTAAATATCTGCTGTGGATCTTTGGCACTGAAAAATCCCTGCCAATTTAGATAAAAGGTTTATGATTTTTTTTTCCTTCAGATGCTTTTAAGAAAATTAAATACTTGTTGGGGTAGTGGAACTTTTTTTGAGGCTTTCAGAACATATCTACCAGCAAAAAAAATAACAACAAAAATGATTGATAGCTATAGTAGAACATTTAAAGATGTTTGGTTCTGTTCCTGCATATAACTAGAACTTTCTCAACATTCATCAGGGGAAGAAGTTTTGAGGAACAGTTTGAATATTTCACCACAATTTGACTCCAAGAGTAGAACTTCGAGGAAAACATTAAGGTACATTGTCAGAGCTCAAGGGGAAGAGTTTGACCCTGTCATAGCCTCAGCAGAGTTTTCTCATGAAAAATTCATTTTCCATTCCTAGCACTTTGTCACTGACAGGGAATATATTTAATGAAAAAGCGTATAAACTTTTCTACACATCCAGAGAGTAGAATAAATATAGTATAAAGTGCAGTAGAAATACATTATACTCTAAAAACTCTGCACTTGAAACAGCTTTGGTTTTTTGATGCTTATAGTTCTCTAAATGAATTTTTTTCTTAAATATAAAACTTTTGCAAAACCATCTCCAAAAATATTTGCACATTTTTGCCTGAAATGTTAATAACAAAATTTTTCTTCAATTGAAATATAAGGAGTATATCAACCATATCTACTAGTCTGGCTTTTGCAGAATTTCTTTTGATTGGAGCACTGCCTGGTGATTTTCAAAACTATTTTGTTCTTCACAGAGGAAAGCCTCAGGCTGATTTTTCAACCTGATGAGGATTTCCTACTGTGTTTTTGGGATAGAGGGAATAATAGACTATTTAAAGAATTGGATTAGGTTTACAGACAGCAAGACCATCTAAATTCTGTCTGGCAGCTTCATTACTCTTAATTACTTCTGGTTTTAATCCAGCAAGGTCGGTACTCTAGTTTGGTAGATATTTTAGTAATTTGCTAAAACTATCACCTGTAGTCATTGAGAAGAATCTGCTTTCTGTTTGTAAGTATTGCCATAGAGATGTGTGGCTGCATAAGACCTTAATATAAACAAGCTCATAAGATTTACTTCAGTGCAAAATTGGATGAAACTTACCCATGGGAATAAGGAGGCTCAGAAATTCTAGGAGAAATCCCTGTAGACCCTTTCCAAAATTAAGTGTAAGTAGGATGAGGGAACTTAGAGCCATAAAAAAAAAGAGGAAGGGAAAAGCAATATTTTTCAACCTGTGAAAAACATAAAGTATTTCTTATGCCAAATATTCTGTTGATACTGACTCATGTTGACAGTCATTGATAGATAGAATTTGTAGATGCCTACTGGGTCAATTTTTGTTATATTAACATTTGTATGTCAGACTGTAATTCTGTGTGACATTTGATGTTAAAGCTACAAATCCTGATCTAAGGAGCTTACAAACTAACTTAAATCATTAAGAAAAATAAGATGAAGTGACAACAGTCCAGTATTTTGTGTCTCTGCCATGAAAGTTGAAAGAATTCCTTTGCCAGTTCCTGCTTTGATTCTAATGACCAAGAGAACCTGAGTATCTGGATACTGGTTCAGGTAGTGGCCTTACTGTCTGCCTGCTTAGATATAGCACACAGCCCTCTTGTCTGTAAACGTAGTCACTGGAGGCATATGAATATTAGAAACTCTTGCTATGAGGACTGCTGTCTTGTAGTAAGCTGAGGCGACTGTGATATAATTTGAGAGAACTGATTTTATGAAAAGGTCTGGTTGCCTCAATAACTTGAAATTGAAAATTATTTTGGAATTTTTTCAGTCAAGCAAATTATATTCCTATTGCACATGCATATTGTTGTGGGATTTTACATTAAAACCCAGAGGATGCCTAAATAATTGCTGGTTCAGGAAGATCTTTTCCTAATACTTTCACTTGCTGAGTAGAACTGCTCCCCTACTGGCCAGTCTGCAACAGAGAGGGGGGATCACAGCTTACAGGGAGGTTTCCTGAGCTGGGAAATCCTCAGGGAGGACTGAGACTGGCTGGGAGCTGCAGCTGCCAGAAGGCAGCTGCTGAGGCACTGGTGGAGCCAGGTGGGATGGCAGCCACTCCTACAGGAAGGGCATGGTGCTGAAGTCCTGCCAACTTGACCCCAGTTTGGATATTAAGAAAAAAATTCTTTATGGAAAGTGTTGTCAGCCATTGGAACAGGCTTCCCACCCCTGGACGTACTTGTTAGCCTTAAAGTTTCAATGATTCTATAATAATGTGTCCTGAAGAGCACCTATGACTTAAAAAAAAATTAATGTTGACTGAAATAGCTTTGAAACTTCATGACTATGAACATGCTTACTAAAATGCAGGGTATTTTTTGAGGAGGTAGGAGGGTGAAATGTGAAAACAATCACTAACTTAGAAGTAACTTTATAATCAAGTAAGCAATTACTGCAGTACCCACATCTCGGTAATTGAGTAGGTGGAATAAGCAATTGCTAAAGTAATTTTTCTGAATCTTCAAATTTGTCTTTCTCATACATTGTTTTCCCAACTTAATGCTAGTCTAAACTTAGTATATGATGCCCTTGACATCAGAAGAGAGTAGTGTATCCAGAGGGAAAACTGTTTTCATCGGTTTCTTCAATCTATTTTACTTCAGAAAGGTTCCCTTTAGGTTATCACGATTGTGGTCCCCTGTCAGAGACCAATTAATCATACTGTGATTTATTTTACCAGGCATACTGTCTACACTAACCATGTGGTAGTCTGTAGTTAAGATAGGCAATCTTATTTCAATTCCTTGGTAGTTCTAGAAATCCTATTCTGGGAAGGAGTTCCTATCATTAGCTTGCCTGAATATGCTATCAAATGATATGGAACATAATGTCTGAGCTTTGTGAAGAGAAAGGATGAGTTGTGGTGTGTCCTTGACAAAAACATACCATCCGTTGTATTATATTGCATAATACAAGAAACAAACACAAAAGGATGTACATACCTCTCTCTCTATGAAATGCAGACTCTACGTTTCTCATTTTACTAGCACAATTGCCAGTGACAGCCTTCCTGCAGGATGGTACCCTATAAAAGGTATAGATGCCGGTGTAAGGCATCCTGAACTTTGGAAGTTTCTTTGTTCACTCTTTACAATGTCACATGGATTTCAGTAGAGCTTCATGCTCTAAGGAAATATGTCACAGGTAGTAATGGGTGCAGTGTGGTCTTAAAAGAAGAATGGAGAGGAAAAACCTCTAGTATACTGATAAATGTTAAAAGATATTTCCCTAAGTAGAGACTGGTTATTGAGAAAATAATGTCTCTTCAAGTTGCCAAAAATCCTGCTCTCTTGGCAATAGCTTTATGTTCATTGAAAATTAAATGCAGATGCTAATGCTCCATAGCTTTAAATGAAATGCAGATAAAAGATACAAATGACAGAAATATGATGTTCTTACCTTCATGTCTCCTTATACATTTAGAATCCAGTATCGCTCATGTCAAAACGCAATACAAATAAAAATTAGGAGAACTGAGACACATGGGTATCACTTGGGTTAAATGTTCTGCTTAGAAAACTTGAACAGGAAAAGAATGATTAGGAACCAGGGATTCTGAGAAGGCTTGATTAGAATTAGAATAAGCGTAAGGAAAATAACCTACACTTGTAAATACATAAGATGTATGGAAAGTGGATGCTTATTTCACAGTTTGTTCTCATTGTCCAAATTAATATATCCAGGGTATTTACTTTTGAAAAAAAAGGTAATTAAAATTAAAATAGTTACATAATAGTTTTATTGATGGACCTGATAAATGGATCTGGTTGCTGGTTTGGGAGGCTGAGAGAAGAAAGCAGAAATAGGGAAAATGAGGAAAAGCTCACATTAAAAAGAAATACAGTATGTGAAGAAATGAGCAGTTTCTCCACAATAGTTTCAGTTCAGGGAGGTGTGTCTGAATTTATGTATGAACACATTTCTTTCTCTGAAGAAGGGTACTTCCTCTGCTTTTCTCCATTTGAATGTATGAACTCTGACAACTACATTTCCATTTTATAAATAAATTTAAGTAACAAAGCACTGATAAAAAAAATACTTGAAGTTTTGTCCTCTTTCTCAAAGAAAAGCAAGGAGGCAACAGAGCGTGTTTTGAACAGTGGGGTTTAAGTAGCAACTTCATGTTTTGACTGCTTCACATTTTATAAGTGAATCCTATACATTCTTGAGTGCTCATCTCTAACTACCTAAAAAGAAGGCTGGATAGCCCAGTTAAAGGGAAAAAAAATACTCCTTTGATCATTAAAGACTCAGGCATTTGAACAGCAGTCTGACTATCATTATTTCTTCCAGCCATTCTGGTTATCAAATTGGAAATGGATCATTGCTTCATTTTGCATGACTTCACAATTCATAATGATAAATGTTTTTTAATGGTCAAAGATGTCAGGGCATAATAATAACAAAGTGGAAATATAATGAATTGGGCAATGAGCTTCTAGGCTAGGATTTCTAAGGTAAAGGGAAAACAGAAACACTATTAAGCAAGATGTCCCTTCATTCTCTCTGTCAAATGAAACTTCCTGCACACCCTTTCCATTTTACCTTGATTGCCAATTGATTTCCAAAATTTACTTCTATATAATATCTGATTTTGTGAGCAGAGCTAGTTCTGAATTAAGCCACCAAATCCAGGCATGTCTGAATTTCGTTTGGGCAGCATGATTGAACTCTGTGCTTAGGCTGTTTCCAAAAGCAGTATGAAAGACAGGTTATTTACTCTGTGGCGTGCTTTAGCCTTAGCATATTAAAATGCCAACTATGGGAGCAGTTTCCATTGTGTTTTTTAGGTGGCTACCTTCCTCAAAATAACAAATTTAGCTCAGTATTCAAGGTCACTCCTGACCTTGATACTAAAACACAGCTTTAGAGGCAAGCTAATTGTCAAACCCATTAGAAATGTAAATGCCCACCCTTGGGCAATGCTGGAAATCATACTGAATTCCTTGAGTGATTGTAATTCCAAATACTTTTACTTAATATCTCCTTCTTTTTCAACACATTAATTACATTTTTCTGTCTCTACTGAATTCTTGATGGCCATTTAATTTTTAGAGCTAAATTTTGAACCAGGACAAAATGAAGCATCCTTACTACTGTAGTACTCGTCAGTTGAAGATTGAATCCTTTGTTTTATGACTCCTGTACTCTAATTTCTTATAGGCAGATCAAAATATTACTGCCAGAATTAGTCTTACAGGGTTATTATCTTCCTTTTGACCCTTTAATCTAAAGAATATTTGGTTCTAGAGAGTTAGGATTGAATGCTACGGAACTTTTGTCCCAGGACTAGGTTATGTCTAAATTTCCTTTTGGTCACTAACTTTGTTTCAGGTTTAGTGGTTACTGAATAAGTACTGTTAGAATCATGGCCTACCAGTGGTGGCAGGTTCCAGGAGAATAATAACACCCTACTGTTCTCTAACCACTGCAGTTATGCTTCAGAGTTCCCATTAATCATAAAGTCAGAATAAGTATGCTGGACTGTCTATACTATTTGAATGTGTCCTTTTTCAGGAAACCTTTTCAACTAGTTACTCTTTTAATTCTTACCTTCTTCTTATGTAACTCATGGAGCAAGCATAGAAGAACAGAAAACCAAAGAGTAGAGCAAATAAAATATATCTATTGCTTCCTTTTTAATTTTTAAACCTCTTTTAGTAGTGCCTATAGAAAAAATACGGTGCCCCAGAATCAGATAATATAAAAGGAAATTAGGTGGACAATAATACTTTGAAAGATCTGTAGCAGTGACATCACTACAAATTGATGAGCAGATCGTTGGCTTACCAGACTATTACTTGATTTGTTGCTCTTATTTTTATCTTCCTAAGAGGTCAAAAGATGTTGACCACTCACTGCTCCTTTGAAATTAGTGGAAGCTGCAGATATTTATCATCTAGAAAAACCTCTACAGTTCTTACTATATGAAACTTTTTATTGAAACCAAAATTTCCTTATATTGTGCAATTGATAATAAAAATGTGGTAATTACGATAAATGACTTATAGAGCTCAAATCACAAAATTGTTCATTTAGCTTAGTTGATGCTTTTCCCTTTGAAATTATACATGAATGAACAGATGGCAAGCAATCCAAATCCCTGACTGTTCGTGGAGTACTGTCATTTCAGATCAAGATTGAGGTTCATTAGCACAGAAGAAATAATCTGTTCTTTCTGTAATGGGACATCTTAGTATCAGGCTTGATCAGAAAGATTCATTTAATAGGTAAAGTAGCAAAAGAGTTTCTGGTGTTACTAACTGTTGATATTGAAGTATATGGCCTAATGGATATAATAAAGATGGGTTCTCTTCTTGAATTTACCACTGAATTACTTTGGGCAAGGGACTCGATCATTCGTTCTTGATTTCTCTATCTGTGAAATGTGAAATTCTTCTCCAGGGTAGCATAAAATCTGATGAACACTTTAAAAACACTGCTAGCTTCTTAGGCACAAAACATTTGCCTATTGATATGTGTTGTGTGCTATCTACTAATCTGGTAAAACAGAGAAGAAACCTTATAGCAAAAACTGAGCATGCTTTCTTTTCAACAGCAGATGAAGATAAGCAATGATATCTGACAACAATAAATCTTTCAAAACATATTTTCCTTTATGTATACAGGGAAAGGAGTGACATAAAAAGAGCTGTGACTCTGCACGGATAGAGGCAAGAGATTAACTACTTTTTTCAAACCTACTGATAAGTTCAGATTCTGCTCCTTCAAGTAGTCCTGATTCTGTGAAAGACAAGATGACACAGGAAATAGTAGGCAGCAGAAAACAGGATCTCTCTTAAGTGGATTGTTGTTCAGTACAACTCAGTTTTCATAGATGTTAAAATAATCACAGGACAGCAATGAATCATGTAGAATAATTGCATTATGAGATGGAGAAAATGACAGAGGCAGGATGGGAGAGGAGGAGGGGGGTATTTTTCAGTTGATATTTAGAAAAGGTTTTGTAAAGAGGAGGTTTTTATAATTGGAAGTTGAATGTAGAAGAAAGGTAAAGCAAAGATTATTGCTTCTTCCTTCACATTGACCTTTTTTTCCCTTTCAGTGTGATGGGTGAAGGCTTCATGAAAACTCTAGTAGTTATGAGGATGGTGCTTCTCTAATGCAAACTTATTTTCATTACAAACTTGAACAAAGGTTAAATTGAAGGGATGCATTGGCAAAGATTTTCTGTCCTTTGACTTTGATTATTCATATTCCCAGGAAGAGAACTATGAATTCATTTTTCACTGGTGCCAAGAAGCATGGGAGACAGATCCTCAGTCCTTAGATATTTCAGCTGAACTTATTTGCAAACACTGCAGTGCTTCAGTTCAGTGCAGTATTCAGTTCCAAAGCTGCTGTCCTTTAGCAATTTAAGTATTACTTCAGAGGTGAAGTTTTAGAATTGTTACATGTAGGAACTTTCGGTGAAGTAGAGGACAAAATGAAAGAATAATTTTGTGTAGGACACATCCTTTTTGGATATAACTGGGTCCAGAGTATCTGAAATTCACAGAAATATGATGGGTTGACAAGCTGAATTTTGAGAGCCTCCTTGGCTAGCAAGAGTAGATTGTCAGGAGTTTTTCATCCTTGTACTCAGAGGATCCAGAAAAAAAAAAAAAGAAGTCTGTATTTTATGGCATATTATTATTGATATTTTGAATATTTAGCTTCTTCTCAGCATCTGTTGCAAGTCTTACTGTTATAAAGGAATTTCTATTAGGTGGGTCATTGATACCTTTTGGAATGGATACTACCTTGTATCTTAGTGGAACTGTTGGAGTTACCGTTTTAAAGTCTTCATCTCCAAAGCTTTCTAACTGAACCCCTACATTGCAAATACGGGCTTTGACAACTTATACTTGATCCTGAACTTTACAATGTATTTGTTTCTATTCATCATATCTTGTGTTTTTTGATGTTTGTGTAATTCTCTCATATATCCCCATGTCTCACATGGAGTGAAACTATTTGGTGGCTTCTAAAAATTTACATTTTTTTAAACTCTCCCTGTGTAATTGTGATTTGAGAGTTAGGTCTATTAGCAGTTCAGAGATTTTCACCCTTTTCTCCCTAGTATACTGGAAATTTGTCACATCAACCTTGAATTTGCATTGATTCGCAACAAATAATTAAAATTCATTTCCTAACAAATTGATTTGGGCTGAACAGCTTCTGAACTGCTAAAAATTCAGTGAACAAAGTGAAGACACAATGAATTCAGCTATCAAGCTTTTGTCATTCATCAAGAGGCTAATCTGAGTCATCATTTTTTGCTCAGTAATCATTGTTCTCATTCTTCCTTTGTTCTGCCTTTATTGTTTTTCTATTTCACTTCTTGTAAACCAATCTCATAATGAGAAATAGTTGGTATTTGAATATTGAAAATGTGCCTTGGAGCAACCCATGAGCGATGCTATAGCATAGCATATACTGCTGTCCTTTCTTGGTAGTGTGTTCTCTGGAGGCATCTATCAGAGCTACTCAGTCTTAGCTTGCAGCAAGTGATTAACGTGCTACCTGTGGAGCAAAAAGGATTGATTTGTTCATGCTGCAAAGAAGCTGCGGTAACGCTTTTCTCATGATATGTGTCTCCTTCTTTGAGGTGCAGAAGAAGTAAAACTGTCATACTTCTCCAACATGAATGGTAAATTTTTCCCTAATGAAAGGTTGGTGCATACTCACACTACATTTTTTTTGCCCTGAAAAGAAAAATGGTTTTACTACTATTACTTGTTCCATACACATCGTTTAAAAAGCATATTGACACAAAATGCTAATGACTTCTATGGTTTTTGTGACTTGTATCACTTTTCTGCACTAAGAAAATTATACCATCTGATAAACCCATAATGTATGTGTGCATAGTGTGCTTATTGGGATTCCCATAAAGTAGTAGAAGTATTTTACATATTTCCTTTTGCCCTTTCCCTGCTGATTTATTTACCAAAATTGCCACCATTGGCTCAACTCCAGTCATGTGACTGTTCGGAGTAGTGTCTGCCTTGTTTTAAGGATCTCCTAATCAATCTGGATTAGCTCTATTCCCAGTGCAAGGGTGATCTGGGAGGAAGAGGGAAGGAAGAAGGCTGCTAGTTTAGCTGCTTATTATTAATCTCCTACCTGGAAGTAGAAGATTAATATTCTTTTTCATCCATACTTTTAAATTGTATTTTCATATAAGAGTTTTTCCATATCTTTAATAATTTTTGTATGTCTTCTGACTTCTATTAATTTTCTATTTAAACTATAAATTTTCCTTTGAAATGCTGTTACCAGACAATATGATAATATAAGTAATCTTAAGCAATGTATTTTAACATAACCATCATTTTTAACTGTTTATTCTTTCATCCTTTGTTGGGTGAAACAAGATGTTTACTTCCTTATAGGTCTCAGAAAAGTGATAGACGTTTCATGTCAAATATTGCTGCCATTTTAAGTAGAAGTCATGTGATCAAGCTCTATGCTGTAATATGGTCAAAGTTAAGAGAGTCAAAATTAGCCTATTAGACTATCTGGAAAAAATGTAGGTAGATTTGGATGTTCCAGTTGATGAAGGTTTTCTTATGGTTTCTCACTGTCTGTCATTGTACTATGCAATTAAATAGGTTTTAATCCTATTTAATTTTCTTTTCCTCCTTTTGAAGAGAATTGAGAGATTGTTTTGTATGCTAAAAGAAGTATTATTTCTCTGATGCATTGAGCCACTAGAGAAGGTTATGACTGCACTGAAGAATTCCATTCCAGTTTTGACCACTTTCAACAAGTGTCTCATATGTGAGCTGGAGACAACTAATCAAAGAAGTATTAGTCTTTCTACTTCAGTTTCAGTTAGGAACAAACACAGAGCCATTGTTGAGGGCAGAGGGTGGGGGGTGGGGGGAATAAATCCAGTGGGATACATGCAAATTTAGCTTTTTGAGACTCAGTCAAACATCTTAATTGGAAGACTTTCTTCTTGATGGCAACTGGTCCTCTTGCTCTGCTCCTCTAGCTTTCCATTTCAAATAATAGTATCTTTGCTGTGTTTGTATTATGAGTAACTGCTATAGTGGAAATATAGTTTCAGGCAAGAGGTGCAGTTTATCATTGAGGTTTGATGAGAAAGATGCAGCAGTCCTCTATATATTAACACTAATAAATAATAAATTTGACATCAGCTTCAAGTTTATAACTGTAATTTTTAAGTGATTGTTGTAACTGTTTGAATAGTTAAAACCATTAAATTATTCTTCTTATGACTTTCTTTGAAAGGAATATTGTTTGTCTGGGGAGGGTGCACAACCCTGCATGCAGCTGTATGGATTTCCCAAACTGTTGAGGTCATTGAAATTACGTCCATGAAGAATATGCCATTACTATTTTAAAAATGTAGCTTGAGTGAAAGCAAACATATTTTTTCCTCTCCACCTGCTTCAATCCAGTGATGTCAAAGTGATAGCAAGCACTTTCTTGTGGATATTCCTTCCACCCCCATAACTAATTTTTTAGAAAAATAACCTATTTTTCTTGAACATTCTCTTCCTGTTATTTCTTCTGGTTTGATATATCTCATGCAAATATGAGTATACAGCTGTGTCTTCCATCCCATGAATCCATGTTTATAGTTTTTGGATTTTTTTGTTAATTGTCAGAATATAGACACCATACATGCACATATGCAGTAAATTTTCTCTCAGGATTAGATTACCTTCAACAGATGTGTGTATGTTCTCACTTTAGGAAGATTTTGGAGTTCATTTCATAAAGAGAGGGTTCATTCAGATCATTAAATCCTACACAGTTCTAGTTAATAAAACAAAATCTACCTGCACAGTGTTGAATTCCCTCTGTGACTCAGACAACTTCACCTTCCCCCAGCTTGTTGAGTCACTCAGCAGATTGCTTTTTAATACCAAATTTATTTGGATAGCCTTAATTGTATATAGTATAGGTTGTACATGGGACATAGGTGGTACATTCCTGTAGAATGTTTTATTTCAGGATGCTGTCAGAATGCTGTATTTCTAGAACATATGTAAAGTTGCTCAATAATTAGATAATTATTTGTGTAAATAATAAAGAAAAACCTTCCTGGTGGTCAGTTTTGGGTACTTCAGAGTGCCTGGTTATGTGAGGAAACACTGTTCACAGGAGGAAGCTAGTATCTTTTCTGTACTCATTTTTGTCCTACATGATTTTTTGTCTGTATCTGATGTCTGATGTAAAGGAAACTTCTGTGTGTGAGTTCTTTCAGATTTTCTTCCTCCTTGCCTGGGTGTTATCATGTTGTTATGCAAAGTCATGAATCCTGAGATACTCTAAAAAAAACGATTTATTGTACTGATCAATTAATTTGAGGGGTTTTTTTATACACCGTTTAGGGAGTCTGTGTCTCTGATTTCAAAGGTTCCCCTTTCAGTTATTTTATTCATTAATAATGTCTGATGTTCTCTCTCCAGTTGTAAGCAACGAGGAAAAGGGTAGGTCTTCTTTTTAATATTAAGTGTTAAAATAATGAAAACATTTTTTCTGACCCTTGTTTAATTCCCAGCTGCTTCTTCAACACAGTTGGAACTGATTTAACTTGTTACTAAGGCCCACACTTACGCTTATAGAAGTAGTATTTTAAGCTACAAAATATGAACTGATTTTTTTTTTTCACTTCAATCTTCCATGAATTTTGTCTTAATAGAGTTTTTCTGGCATGTTTAATTCTTTTTCTAACGCTGCAGTTTCTTTTCATCTGGCCCCTCTTTTCCTGTTTTGCATGTGATATAGAAAGCAGAAACATATGAAAGAAAATTAAAGTAAAATAGGAAAAAATGTTATGTTTTTCCAATAAAACAGTCAGTGCAGTTTTGGAATAAATGTTTATTTTTTTATGCTTCAAAGCATTGATTTAAAATGCACAGTATAATAGATTTGGGCTTTTAATAGCATTGTTATATTCTTTTCAGAACAGGACTTTGTTCACAGAAATACTTTATCTTTTGACAAGGTGTTTGAAGATTTAATAGAGTAAGCAATATTTTAATTTCATAAGAGATAGAAATAAAAATGGACATGTTGGGTTTATTACATTTTACTGGAAGATCTCCTGGTAAATACCACGTGCAAGCAAATCCCTGTCTACATGCCTTGTTCTTTGAACAGCTTTGTATTGTTCTGCCTTTTCACCTGTTATAAGTATAGAAGCACAAACCTGTCAACCTGCAAGCACTTTTTGACTTTTGGGCATAATGTGCTGCAGAATCATTATCTGGCATCAGAGCAGGCTTAGATGAAACTGTTGTTTAAATATAGTTGCTTTGGCAAGTGAGACCTGATAAAGGGGTAGGCCTGTTCTGTGGATAATATTGAGATAATGGAAAGTGAGACATAAATTTCTGGTTTCATTTCAAAGTGAATTGGAATAATTCAAAATTTAATGAATTATCTGAAAGTCCCAATGAGTAGAGATGTATTAAAAGGTGAATTGAGACCAATATAAGACTTACAATTTTTCTTTATGAGATGCTTTTCTTATCCCTTATGTGATCTGGACCTGCCTGTGTTTATCTTGTAGCATTTACTTCTTATTGTTTTCCCTTGTGGAGTTATTCTTGTCAAAGTAGCCAGAGAAAATACATTGCTGATCAAGTATCCCATTTTTTTTTTTCTTTAAACGATCAATGAACCTAAATTTTTTCCTTTATCTTCCACTGAAAACATACTAAAAATGCCTATTTTCAGACAATTAGACAATCGATTCCTAGTTTTTTGGTGGAAATTCCCTTGCTAATTACACAGATGTCTGGAGAAGGCCACAGGTCCCTGTGCTAGGTCTTTAAGGCAGTGGCCCATGGCATTGCCATCTGTTGTACAGGTGCATGATATAAGCTAAGGCTATAGGGAGAATCAAAAAAAGCTCACAAGTCAGAGCAGCACTGATAAATTAACGTGTTGGACTTTTGTGAGATTGTAGATCTCTACATTTTAATCCTGGCTATTGCTTTGATGCCTACTGAATGAGTTTAATTATTATTTTTAGATTTATTCTACCTTATGTGGAAAAGGTGCCTTTTATTTTTTCTTTTTTTTTATTTAATGTGTGTAAGAAACACTGTTCTGAGGAACAGAAGGATTCTCAGTATGTGTTTGAATGCATACATGTGTGCATTCCTGCATCTGCACATTTGGGTGTATATATGTTGGTTTATGATTTAAAACAATATTTTCATTAAACTATTGTTTAACATTGTGATTAACAGACTTCATATATCACTGTAAGAAAATACTACTGTAAAGAGATACTACTCTCAGAAAATACTACTGTAAAGTTATCTTGGTAAGAAAACTGGCATATGTGTCTGTGTTCCACTGCTCATGTCTATGACTAGTGCAAGGTTAGCTGTTCTCTTGTTTTTCTGTAATGAATAACAATTACAATCAGTATTGAATCACATTAACAAAAATGAAGCTAAATTTTGAAATTAAAATTGGAAACTTCCAAAGAAAATCAATTCAGGATTTCTTTTGAAGAAGTTACTGAAAGAAATAAATCCTGACATAGTCTGACATTTGCTTCAAATTTCTGTCATATATTTCTGGATCAGTCAAGACTGGTTTAAAATTTAAAATCGTTCTCTGGGTTCATAAGGTTTAGAAAACCTTGTGTTAACAAAAACCACATGAACTCAAAAGTGGTATGTGTTTATGGGCACTAATTAAGCCAAAGGTCTGCTGTACTTTGCAGTAAATCAAAGTGAGCCATTTCAAAGGCTAATTCTAGAACTTTTTTGGTTGGGGGAAAACAGTGCAAATGTTAGATGAAACATTTATAACTGAAATAAGATTTTGAAGTTTGAGTTTATCTATATTATTCCATCACAACAAAAGTTTTCTCTTGTTTTCAGAGCAGTTTCTTCGCTTTTGACCATCTTTTTTGTAGCAGAAGCTTGAGTACTTCTGCAACCTGTGAGGGAAAATTTTGTCTTGCTTAATTTCTTCTGCTGAAATGGTTAATCTTTCTGTGTGTGGCTGGAACAAGAGAGTAGAATAAGAAAAGAAAGTTTCCCGTGTGTCTTTAAACTCCTTATTCTTCCTTTCTTTGTTTTCTCATCTCTTCTCGGTTTCTTCAGATTCAGAAAAAAATTGTTTCCTAAAAGGATTGTTCATTTATTTTAGCTACAAGGAATTTCAGGTCAAATCCCAGAGTACTCAGTAGTTTCTCTTTTGTCCCTTTTTGCAGTAAAGTTCATTTTCTGAAGTATTTTTCCTTTTTGAGGTAATTTTTCTTCTTAAGAAAATCTTTCACTTGCACTGGAAACCAATAACATAATGTTCTTGCTTACAGTAATTGTATTTCCCATGTGGGAATATATGGTGATTTATAAGGAAAGTTTTGCTTTTTAACTTTAGCACCTTACAGTTTTTAAATTTAGGTCTTAGCTCCTTTAGGAACTCTTCTAGATTCTGTATGGTCAATATTTGCCACTTAAAAGCAAATTCTAAGTGTTTGAATTCCACATACAGATTTGGATGTCAGTGAATTTTTTTTCTAATTTTTGACTTTGTAAAGTTTCCTTTCACTTGTTGTTGTGGTAGTGATAGTAGAAGGTGGATTTTTTTTTTTGTTTGTTTGTTTGTTTTTTAATTACTTTTTGTTTGGACGCCTTATTTTACTGGAGTTGCTGAATTTCAGAGTCTCTCAATGGAGTGGATAAGTGGATATTTGGATATTTGTGTGGTTCTTGGAGAGCACTGTTTTGGATGGCAGGTGGATATATCTAGCCTATGATGTCTCGTGTACAGGTCTGTGGGATGCTTATGTTCATGTACATATTGCACAGATGGGATTAATTCTCACTTAACAGGGAATGGGAGATTTAGGCTGAAACTTTAAAGGTGCCAGGTGAATCCAGAAAGGTCTTGCAATAGTGGGTTCACTGAATCAGATTAATTTTTTTTTATATATAATGACCAAACTGAATCTAATCCTTATTATCTATCCAGCTTTGTCTTCAGACCACTATTCATATGCCATCTTGAAATATAGTTTCACAATTGATATTTTTGTTCCAAGTTTTGTGCTGATGTTGAGTCTAAACATAAAATATTTGGTTTTAAGCATTTTCTCTTTTCTCCTTGAAAATTTTCATGTATGAATAATTGTCTTGCTTTGTAATGGTAATTTTGTTTAATTGAGTTTTCATCTGCTAATGAGAAATTATTTTGTCTATCACTGCTTTTCCTTTATTTCTCAGGTAACTTTTTTTCTGCTGACTTTATGTGAATTAAAAAAAAAAAAAATTCTTTTACTTTGGCTAGACCTCAGCAGAAGATTGGAACAAAAGTCCTTGGTATCCCACTTTTCATATTTCTTCTTAACTAGGTCATTATAATACAACAGGCAGAAGCATCCACAAATCATTCTCCATCCAATCATTTTTCATTTAAACCTCTACTAATTCCCTGATGAGATCTTCAGAAGTGAAATGGTCACTATAACTAGTGTTTTCTTTTTGCTGTCTTTTGGCAGTTTATTGTCTCTCATGTTTGGCTCAAGTTCAAGTACTGAGCTTTAAATCATGTTTGCTTCCTCTCTTTTAGATTAATCTTTCTACTTTTTCCCATTCTTTCTTCTTAAGTTTGAAAAATATCTTCTCTAACTCTTTCTCAAAGCTTTCTTTTCATCCATTTCATCTGAGTGTTCCTCTTCTGTTAGTTTTCCCTTGTGCTGAAAACTATTCCATCCATGAAAAG
Organism: Pachyramphus minor; assembly: GCA_013397135.1. NCBI lineage: Eukaryota > Metazoa > Chordata > Aves > Passeriformes > Tyrannidae > Pachyramphus > Pachyramphus minor. The sequence continues at coordinate 1,006,554 of VYXB01004699.1, forward strand.
AATTTTTGAGTCTTGCTTTGGAACAAGTTTTCAAATATTTATGCATTGAAAATAGTGAGGAAAAAAATTTCAGAAATTCTAAATATACTTTTTACCCCTCCAAAACAAATTCAGAGGGAAGTCTGATAAATTTAGGAAAAAGAATTTGGAATGTCAGGATTGTTTGAAAATTTTCTGAATTTGCATGTTGCACACAATGAGTTTGTAGAATAATTATTCTTAGAAACAGTAATATGATTATATTCTTAGAAATAATTATTAATATTACTAATATCTTCTGAGAACAGGTTCACAAAAACTGCTGTGTAGACGAAAGAGAAGTCTGATGTACTGTATCACTGTTTTTGCTATCAGCCTCGTTGATACTACCCAGATAAGGTTTTTTAGCTTTTCTTTAAGAACTTGTGGACAGCTGAATAAAGGAAAGATGGTAATAAGGTAGTTCATTAGAGTGAGAGCAAAAGCTCACACCATTTCTAATAGGGACAGTGGTTTTGCTTTTGTTTATCCTATCATACCAATTTTTTTTTCTGAAAAGAGGAACCAAGATATTTCTCTGCTTTTCAACAAAACCAAATGTTATAAATGTTTGCTAAATCTTACATGATTATTAGGATAGAAAACTCTTCTGAAAGCTTTAGAAGTCTGTCTTCTAGGCAATTTTTTGTTTCAGTTTCAAATAAAGTTTAATTACAAAGGAAAACTTGACTTCTCCCATGAGTATTTTCTTGTAATAATCTTTCTAATGTAGTTGTCCTCTCGCAAGTAAGAAATGTTCTTGTTTTTGGAACATGTGGATATTTATTGAAATGTGCACACTCCCACTGAGCTGTAAAATACATGTTTAGGGATGAAAATTGATATATTCACGATGTCTGGCATCTGTTACAATTGGATATTTACAGTTTGTGTTCCCTTGATAGCCTTCAAGAGATAATGGTGAGGACTGTTTTTCCCTTTTTGTTTCTCTGGACATCTGTAGATGGATTGCACGTTAAAAACATATTATTGTTAATAGTCATTATTTTACCGTCTTCAAAATTCTTGCAGTCATTAAAAATGTAATGAATGGCACTTTAGTAGATAAAGTTTATATTTTTGCTTCAATATTGCTTGTATTTGGTAGTACTTACACTAGCTGGTATCTATTCTGTACTGAATAGTATGAATGTTCCTCTGGAAAGGCAAAGTTCAGTGAGTGTGCTGTATACATGGCTGAGAACTTTAGGCTTTAAGAAATAGTACTATTTTCAGAACCACTCGGAGAGCTCAGTTATCCTCATGATTAAATCTTGTATCAATTCACCACCAGAAGCAGTTCAGTCCTACAATGGCACTAGTAGCTGTTCATCTTGTGCTCAACCTTTAGTCCCTATTTTTGGCTGCATTGCCATGCTCTACATGCTCTTCTCAGCCTTGGATTAATAATGGTAACAAAGATTGAACATAAAGATTTAATAAAGCAGTCACTATACTCTAGTGCATCCCCAATCACCTTTGCTCTGGAAAACAAGTTACAGATCAAATATTTGAATGGTAAATCTGCCGATCATCACTTGATACTTAACTTCAACCTTCAGAAGAATCTGATCTGTGAAGACTGGGCAAATGTTAAGGGAGTTCAGAATGAATATCATGACATATTTCATGGAATTAAAATGGAAAGCACAACTCCTGTCAGAAGGTGGATAAGATCTTTAAAGTTAGCAATATGCTTCTGTGATGTTGTGTAGTTTTTCTTGACTGACCTGAAAGACAGGTGACAAGAGACATTCAATTTTCAGGAGAGACTGGTTATGAATTTGAGATGGTCCTTCCTCTTCCCTCCCCACCCCCGTAGGTATTAGCTTTCATTTTCTCCCTTTTCCTGGTCTTATTCTATAGGGTGAGGTCATGCTGTTCCCCTGACAACATATAAATAGTTATGGTTATGAAAAGATGAAAAGACATTTTTATTTTTGGATCTGAGAGAGAAATTAATTTTTTGGCCTTGTTCTTCCCTGAAGTCCTGTAAAATTATAACTTTATTAAAGCTTTTGAGTAGAGTCCATGTTGTTATGCCCAATACCAGAGATGCTTCAAAAATGTATAACACTTGATCACTTTATTGACCTTGAAATGTGTGTTGAAAGGAGTCTGCTAAGCTATGTTTCCAAAGTAATTTGCATATTAAAAAGAACGTGTTAGTTCTCACATTATTATGTACAGACAGCTACTTAAGGGCACAGGTGACCTCCTGCATCCCAATTCAGCACTATCTGAAGAACTGTGTATATTTTGGTTTGCCTAGTAGGTGATGCTTTTACTTGAGGATTTCTGTGGACATTTGATTTATGGGTACTGCACATACCCCGTGAAAAATCACTGTGGATCATTAAGTGGATAAGTGAATATGTAATTACGATTTTCTTCAGGGGGAAAATACTCTGCAAGATATTTTAAAATAGTTGAAGTTTCTTGTATTTTTCTTTTCATTTGAGTGATTAAGTAGAACAGTCTTTGACATTTTTAATAAATCATGGAATTAATGAAGGTTGTACAAAGAGATTTGAAATCTTGATTGGAATGTCAGTGGAAGATTAAAAATTGTGTGTACATATTAGGTGAAGAAATGAAATTTCTTGAAGAAATTAAAATTCCCTGTTTCTGAAATATTTTGAGTTTACCTCACTTTTCTGCAACAAGCTTTCCTCACTTTAATAACTTGGCCACTATAAAAAAAAAATTTATTAAATTATCTACTCATCTATTAGCGTTGGTGAAACAATTTTGTCTGTTTAATACCATGGTGTACATAGTAATGGATTTACTTTTGTAAAGAGAATATGAGCATGTCTCCATAGCCCAGGAAATACACAAAACAAAAAAAAAAAATACACCAGTCTGCAATTTCTGTCACTGAAATGTCCAATTAAAAAACTAATTTACACCATTTAATTTTCCTTTCAGTGAAGAATTACCTTGGATTTTTTCAAAATTCCAACCTTTACTCTGCATGTAATACAGTTACTCTCTGATCTAGGTGTATAAATGTGAAATTAATTCCCAGAGAGTAGGATTTGCATTTAAAGGTAATATTCTGTATTGAGTCTTATAATAAAATGTCCAATTATAAGAAGGTAAATGCTTCTGAAAAAGGGCCTTGCCTGCTGAGAACTAAGCCTCCAATGTTTTCACATCTCCCTAATGAAAGTTTAAAAGCATAAAACAAATGAACAAATTGATTTAAGTTTAGATGTAGGAAACATTATGTATGTGGTAGGGGATTAAATCATTTGGTATGAAGGCATAAAGCATCCATTTTTAATATTGCTTACTGTGTAAAATATGGCTTTTAAAACAGCTTTTGATTTCAGATCTAAATAACATTTAACATTTAATCACAGGATGGTTGAAGTTGGAAAAGGAAAATTCTGTAGCTGAATGAACATTTTATGTATATTCAGGACTGAAAGACAACATGAGTTTAATGTACACAGGGGACAGGTAGTGGTGTGTTTATAAGACTGTGTACCTTTCATGTTTGTAAAAATTTTGTGTTAAATTAGTGCATGTGGTTTAAAAACCTCTAAACACTCTTAGACTTTTAAAATTACCTGTACTGTAACTTTGTCTTCTTTTTCTTGTATAAAGTATTTACCAATTTTTTTTTGCCTCATTGTTGAGGAAATATTTCAAAAGACAGTTTTTATAGTCACCAAGATGATGGTTTATTATATATTTAGTACTATATGAAATGCCAAGGTAAGGAAATCAAGTGCAGAAATGGGATGGTATTAAATGCAGTACAGGGGTGGAGTTCATAAAATGTGAAATGGGGGGACAAATGAGTAGGAAGAATAGGAGAAGGAAATGAAAATGTTATGTGCAGTCACAGATGGAGGGCGTGGGGGAAGGGACAGAGCATAATGAAAGTTTTATAATGAGGGCTGAACAACAAAGGGATCAGGTTTTAAATGGGAGGTTAGGAAAGCCCTGTATGAGGCAAAAATTCAGGGTAGAAGTGCAGATTTCTTTGTGAGGATTCTAACCAGGAGGTATAAACACAGCTATCTGAAAGGCTCCTTGCCTCCTAAGAAACAAGAAAAGAAAAAAAAATTCATACTGCTTTAATTCCTAGGCAGACTATCCTCTTCAAATACCATGAGGTTCAAATCAAACTGCACAACGAGGGGATCAGTCTCAGCACATGGCTTCTTTAATACTTAACAATTTAGTACCAGGTGAGATCTGTAATTTCAGAGAATTGAGTCCAGCTATCTTCAGAGTGTAAATTGCATGCTCTTTTCTAGACTGTAGCTCTCTCTATTAGCCTTTGATGCTGTCAATTTAGTCTATGTCACATTTTCTCTGTTAATTTAGAAAGGCCCACTGAACTCTTAAATTATAACAATGTATTTCAGAAAAATAAGCCATCTCTGCAATTATTTTTCAATAATTTTAACTTTAGCATGGGCATTCCTTGGGAATTCATTATCATAGTGAATTCTTTCTGTAAAAGGAAGTAAGAAAATCAATTATCTCTGTTAAGATAACAGAAAGAGTCTTAAGCTTGGATGAAGTCTTAATACTTTGAAGATGAACTTTGACTTGCATACGAAAACAACAGAGATCTTTAAATCTGTGTAGAAAAGGAGATATTCCTCAGCTGGCATAGTAATTAAGCTAGTGGTAGAAGTGCTAGTAGTGTAGTGTTTATTTATGTAGTTTCTAAGCAAAATATAGCACTTGTGGGAAATGAGACCTTATTCAAAGCTCATTGGAATCGGTGAGAAGAATTTGTCAATCCTTCAGTTGACAAATGGGTAAGTTCATATTTTTGCAGATCTGACACAACACTTTACCGCCATAGCATATCTCTGCTTATAGATTATAGAGCACTTTACAAACTTTAACTAAACAAATTCAAACATAATTTTGGCAAATATTTTCAGGAATAAACTCACTCAACTGGAAAAGAACTGGAAAGAAATGTAGCAAAAGCAAACATCGGGTTTTGTTTTGGAATAAGAGTTAAACCTCATTTGTAATTAGTGTTATTTGCTCAGTTCTGCTGGCAGAGTGTTCTACTGTACTTAGAATTTTCCTGGTATGTTTTTATTAGAATAGTAGTAGTTCACCAGAATCACAGAAATTCTTTGTTTCCCCATTGAGAAATTCAGTAGAATTCTGTTCTCGAACACACTCTCATTTCCACAACGTTTTGTGGATTTTTACTAATCAAGTAATTTCTGAATTTCTTTTTAAAGTATATTCCTATGAATATTTGCCTAAGAGTTTATTCATCTGTATTAAAATATCAGAGTGGCTGGAACTGAGTTCAAATCTCTTAAACTGCATTTGTCAACTGTGAGATTGCAGGAGTCTTAACCCAACTCTACCATGTGGTGATTGAGCAGCAGAAAACTGATTACTGCTATGGGTTGTGTCTAATCTAAATAAATAGCAGACCAATATCACTGAGTGTGAGAACACAATATTAAGCTAAAGCAATACTGGTTGATTTGATGCAGTACCAGTTTCAATACAGTGACAGCAGGCTGACTATTAACAGAAATTAGTGATTCGGGAAGCCCTGAAACTAACATGATCAAAAGAAAGGGAGATGGTAACATAATGTGTGTTATCTCTTTTCAGAAGTTTATTGCCATGCTGTACACTGTGCTATACCCACACTACCCACCACTTTTCTTAGACAAGAGGAGCTTGTGTGTGTGTTATTTTGATAAACTATGGAAAACTGTCCAGATGTTTCCTAATGTTCTAAGTCCAAAAGTCTTGAACCACGTACACCAAGTTCTCAGTTATTAGTAATTTACTGGCATGCATCAGTATCCGTATCGGTTTTTATCGGATGGTTGGGTTGTAGGCTTTTTGTATTTGATCAAGCTTGAACTCACTGTAAACTTTTCATTCTTATAAGACAAATGAACTAACCCCCAGATAGCTACTTTTTTTTTTTTGCATGTTTTTTTTCCTAATGAAAACTTCCTTTTGGCTTTACTGCCCATGGAAAGGAAAAGGCATGTAGCTGGGGAACACAGGCAAAAGATTAAGTAGGGAGGGTTGCAGCACTGTTGCATTTTGCATTCTGTGATACATTCGTAATATCATTAGCTCTTACCTTGAACATTTTAGCATTAATTCACGCAGCAGTAATTCATCACATCTTGCGCACACCATATACTATGTAATATTAAAGGCACTACACTTCTCAACACACTTGTTTTGAAGGGATCTAAATTCCAGAGCAAATAGACCCTAAATGTTTCCATCTTCAGAACAATGTTTCTAACTGTTGTTTCTTTTTCCAGAAATTTTGGACTTTTTCCAGAAGTGTTGTTTATTATTCTGATATTAGAGGGATGAAAACGAAGAGCTAACTCTGGTGCAGAACAATGATCCCATCTTTGGTTTTATCAAAATATTAGCATGATTATAGTCAGCCATAATCAATTACATGTAATTTCCAATATGTGCCCTTTAACCAATATAATGTCTAGAATCAAGCCGAATATTTTAAATCAAATGATAGCTACTCTCTGAGATTTGCTAGTAGTGTTTATTTCAGAAAAGGGAATAACAAAGAATGTTCTTACTGGCAGAGCCCTATATAAAAGCAAATAGTATAACTTTGCTAGTCGTCTTTATTTTATGTTTTCCTAAGAGCAATCTATTCAAACAAAGTGGATTTTTTAATAACACTAAGCTAAGAAATTTATGAAAAGCATTATCAAATACAGTATTGGAAACTCACACTATGGTTGAACATCACATGAGGAAGACCTTATTTTTGAAGAATGGACTGGAATTTGATACAAATCTTACACTAGACTTTATGATGATACACTGTTCATCACCTTCGTCAGTGATGGAGTAGTTTCCAGCTCCACTGGGTTTTCAAACAGATGGAGTGGGTAGGCAGTTGAAATTAAATTTACAGCACACCCGAGGAAGGCTAAATGAGGAATTATGTCTCCATTCTCTCTTCCATAAGCACCAGAGTTTCTGATGGGGAAGTGCAGGAGAGTACAGTACCCGCAGAAGGCACCTTGTTAGCTCAAACCCATGAACAGGTCAGACAAGACAAGTGTTGCATCACAGAACCAGGCAAGTTTTTCTTGAAATTACATATTCTCTCCATCCTGAGGCTAGAAGACTTTTCTGCAGTTGCCTGACAGGAAGGTAAAAGCTTGTCATGGGAGAATCATAGCACATGCACCTCTGGGCCAGAAGAGCAATGGTCAATCTGGTTTAATATTCTGTCTCTGGAAGGATTCATGGGAGCCTTGGGGATGGGAACAGCTACAGGAAGAGCATGCTCAAATCTGGTCCCTTCTCCTGTACTTCCCTCTCATTTAGAATCTGTGGTGTTAGACTGTACATTTCTCCCATTCCTAAGCATATCAGTGCCCACTAATTGTTGATCTTCCCTAAACTTAGGATCATGTCAGAACTATGGGATCAATATACTTTCTGAATTGGCAAATATGCTCTCTTCTTACAGGTGAACAATACTTAAAAAGATGTGGTGTTTTTAATCACTCACTTCTGTGGTGCTGAGTATGGCTTTCAGTTAAATAGTTGATTATAAATAATGTTTTTGTAGAAATACATTCAGTATTCCCACCACCTTTTCATTAGGAGAAACAAGATATTTAATGTAATCAGAATTTTCAGTTGTGTTTCATGTATTCTAAATTTTTGGCACTGTAAGTGAAAATTCCCTTCCTAGAAACAAGTGAGTCTTTTTTCTTCTCTCCTATTTTCAGGTACTTTTTTTATCCTTCATGTGTCCTCATTTCAGATTTCACTCTGTTCTAGTCTTTATGTTGGAATTTGTTTCACACAGTTTGCTCACCATAATTGAAAATTGCTTCACTTTGAGACCTGAGGAGTAATATATGGCCCCCTCTAGGTGATGGATATGAGCTTATAATTTTTTATTTCCCCTAACTTTAATGTTTTCCTAAGGACTGATATGTTCTATTTTTGAAGCAGCAGCTTGTTGCAGTGACCTATTACCAGATGTTCCTGGATCAAGATGCTGCTAGAGAGGCATGTCAGGGAAATAAGCAAACTGTAGCTTCTCTCACTGAATAATAATAATAATAATTTTGAATTTGTATCTTGGTAAGTAATAACAGGAAAAAAAAAGAGGGAGATTATCTTTTGCAGTGTTGATTCCTAAGTGATTTTCAGAAGCCTCTTCTGCCTCTGGCACTGTGTATTAAAACCATTATCCTACCATACAGTGTAATAATGACAGAACACATGCTGTGTAATGTAAACTTATAATCCATTTCTAGGCAGATCTTATTAGACTGTCATCTCTCCAAGTAGCAGTAGTGGAATTAAAAAAAAAAACACAAAAAACCAAAAAAAACCAACAACAAACAAAAGAACTACAGAAACTAAACACCCATGTTTTTTTTAAAACCACAAAAACTAGCACAAAAACCCCCAAATACCCTTCTCTCCCTCACACCCCATCCATTCCGATAGCAATATCTGCTAAGTAATTTTGCATTGATCAGGGTTTTCTTCCTTTAACAGATTCTTTTCTATTTAGTTTTGATTCGTTTGCCTCACCAATGAAGACCAATTCAATCCAGACTGTATATAGTCTAGTGAATGCTGTGACATCACTATATTTTTCCTTTGAGGGGGCATTTTATTTTCTTTCAAAACAGTCTATCTTAAGGAGTATAGGAAAGTCTCTGGAATATAGATATTGGGAATGAAACATATGCCATAACCATTCTGTGCATCTGTGTCTGATTTTATAAAAAAAAAGCGAACCTGCCTTTCATTTGTTCTGTTTTAGTTTACAAACTAGGACTACATTCAAAGACTTTGTGACTAAATATTTCTCAGCCTTTGACAGTTTTTTTTTTTTTCTTCCATGGATGTTTGTGAGTTAGGGAAGCATTCTCATGGCAGCCATACAGCTAATTAAGTTCCCTGTAAAGAGCTATTCTGGGCTGTGGGGAAGTACATGCAGTGGTTTTTCAGCTCTGACTTGAACCTCATCTGTAGTTTGAAAGTTTTTACAGATTTCACTGACACAACCTTGTGGTGAGAGAGGAGGGTGCCCTAAGGGGATGCTTCTTACAAGACCTTACCATTACAATGAATTTCTTTTTCCTTGGAGGTTCAGATTCCCTTCATTTTAAAACTCAAATATTTTCTGCTTTGTCAGAAAACTGTTTCTTGGTGGTTCTGTGTAATATTGTACTTCATGGTAAGCAAACAGTTGTAGAAAATGAAGGTACATTTCTGAGCTCCTCTCTATTCTACGATTATCATGACACTGAGCTTTCTCTGAGCTTTGCACTGGAGACAAAATAAATCTGGGGCATCAGAAAGGGGCATTATGCCTGCTTTTATCTGTCTGCAGGTGACAGATAGTCTATACCTAGGGTACTGTTTGTTATGATTGCCCCTTCAGATTCTTCTTAGTCTTTATGGTGAAGCAGTAGATGGAAACAAGCGTTTCACTCTCTTCTTGCTACAAGACAGTGATGTGACCCTTTGGTTACAGCAGCATCACACTTCCTGACTTTATTTTACACACAACCTTATGGATTTTTTTCATCTTGCCTAAAATATCACCCAGCTCATTAAGGAGTGAAGAAAAAAACCTCCTCTTTTCAAATCTCTCTTTATGCAGCTTGGTTTTGATAATAATTTGCTACCGTATTTGCATTCTTTACTTTCTTTGGTCATAAAGAGAGAAATGAAATATATGAAATAGTGAATAACACATCAATCATAATGATGAATTTTCCCTTATATGCCAGTTTGGTGTGTCCCTCCCCACCCCTCCCCCATAGGGAAGGACATGTGGATCTTGCCATCTTGAATGTTTGGTAGGTACCTTGCACTACAGCAATAAATAAATACAGCAGCTTGATTTATTGTGTGCCTATCAGCTGAGACACAAGGGAATGTGTTAGATATGTAAATAGTTGAATAGCAATTTTATACTGTTCCTTAAATACCCATTGTGTGTACATCAACATTTTGGAAGAAAATTTTCTAGTGCAATTTATATATGAATAATATGAATAATCTGAAGGTTACTTAATCATTCAGAGGAATCTTCCATCTGTCATCCATACACATCATGTGAATGGTGTGTATCTTAGATGTTTCCATTGCATTATAAGAGCTGAGTTCTCATGCTGAGTGCTTTCCCTACTCCCATAAATCTGAATTCTCAGACCCACAAGGATCACTGACTGTAAATCATGTCCAAATATCTTAAGAATGCATACACCTGAAGGATTTGATTTTTCAAATTTTGATTTTGATCTTCCTGTGAATAATTGCTAGAGGAGAAAGTTTGGATTTGGACTCTTCCCAGCTGCTGTCTCATTTACAGTATCTTTTGCCTGCATGTTTCTGCCATGAGCAGGGTTACATGCAGCTCCCCTATCTGACACACAAAAGTGATGTGCTGCAAGCGCACTGCTCAAGGCTGAGCTCTTTATTGGGATATGTGGCCAACTGAGCAACCCGATAGACCAGCAGTTGTAGGCACTTTACAACGAATGCTTTATCAGAAATTGAATCTTAGAAATAAAGGATGAACATACCGGGAATGAAACAAGAAAATTAGTGCTGCCAAGAGAATATTTGCTAGCCTGTGGGATTTGTCAATATCTTTCAGTAGCTTGCCCAGTAGCAGGGAGGAATCAGACCATTTAAAATTAGGAAATCCTCTGGCACAGAGACAGGAAGAGGTTCCAAAATTCTGTCCTGAAACAGCCAAATATCAACAGTGTTAGAGTGAAGGAAAAATGTTTATTATAAGTTGTTTACTGCCAAATGATTATTTAATGTTCTAAATATCCTGAAGAAATAGGCCAGGACTTAAATCTCTGTGATAAAATATTTACAGTTGTCAGGCCAGCCGAGGTGTATGGGGGGTGGATGGAGTGTTGTATGTGACCTAGATATATCTGAAGTCTTGCTGGATGGCAGAATATGATCTGAGAGGGATGATCCCTGAAGATTTCTATCACATGTCAAAACAAGGGTGGTTGTGAAATTTTTCTCTTGCTGAGATGATCACACCTGAGAAACCTCTCCTCAAACCATTCACAAATTATTTCCTACATCTAAATTACTTTGAATGGACTTGCTTCTAGTGTATATCACCTAATATTCTTTAAACTGCAATAATACAATCTTCTCTAGTTTATCAGTTAGAGAATTTAATTTTCTGTGTGCTGTGCAAGGGAAGAGAGCACAAGGAAGTGGGAGGGCCTGTGAGACATAATATAATTGAGGCTTATAAAAAAATTATTGATTTTTCTCTCTTCCTGGGATAAGTGACTCTTTGGATTTTCAAAATCTGAAAAAAGTTCTCTTTGGGCAAGATGATTGCACAGTGGCTAATTTTGAATGGTATGTTAAATGGTAAAGGGCTTGTGACCTGACAGTTTTAACAAATATAGCTGGTTTATAATTTAAAATACCCGTACATTATAATTTAAAATTATAATTTAAAATAACCCCACAGCTCCTCTCCTTTTTTTTTGGCTAGTAGTTTGTATCCTTCTGAAGGTGAGAGTTCCATTACATGATTTTCTATGTCCTAACAGGTTTCAATCTTGTAAACTGATCACTTTGCACACTTGAAGAAATTGAATGCTTTGCAAGGGGATAATAGGGATATGTAACTGGAGGATGGGGGAAGGAGGAACTTATCACAGAGACCTGTTGTTGATAGACTAGAAAATTTTGGTTAAAAGAAACTGTATTAGTGGAGAGTTTTTTTCTGCTTCCTATATTATTCTTCAGTAATGCTGAGAAGGTTATAACTTCACTGGGAATGAAAGACATACACCCTTCATTGCTCCAAAAGTAACTGCTAACTGTGTGTAAAGCAGTAATTACTAGTGTTTCAAACAGTATTTTCAGAAGACAGGACTAAAATCATCTCTCATGAAGAGTTTTTCAATCAATGTTTATTTTACTGCAAATATTAATACTGGCATGTTTTTTAATGCAAGCATCCTATTTTAATTATTTCATACTTTTGAAAAGGTATGAAATATATTCCATTAAATAAATTTATGCTAGAAAAAAAACGAGAAATGGGGGAAAGGGTATAAAAATAAAACGTTGAAGTCATACCATTTTCCAACTGGCTTTTTGAACTCTTAGTAATAGATAATATTGTCTTCTATTTTTTCCCCCACAAAGTAAGGCAGACTTCTTTTCTCTTTAAGAATTTCAGCATGTAGAAGAACTTTACCTTATCCTTTCCTTATGGATGGGAATGACCTAGTTCATCTTATTGGGTCCCTACAAGACCAAATATGGTTCCTAAGGGGAAGAAAAAAAAGGAATTTTTTCTTTAATTATTTTGAGGTGAAATGGAAGACACAATAATAGATTCCACATTTTTTTTGTAGTGAGAACTGAGTTGATTTGATGAAATTTGATAGACAGTGCTTTCTACAATTTAGTTCCTTAGAGATTCTGAGTACCAACTACAGTCGTGTCTTAAGTCACAGAAGTGTGGTAAATTGACTTAACCTGCAATCTGACTTAAGTCCATCAACTTCACACAGCAGTAGTTCACCAAGATGGTTGAAAAATTGTAGCTATTCCTAGGCTATTTTACATTAACCGGGGATGCTTCCATAACTATTTTAGCGTTACATGTTTAGGAACGTTTCTTCTTTATTAATGTTTTAGTCACTTGTTGTGCTTGAGTTCTTCCATCATAAGAGTAGTTTAAACTTAGACTGGCCTTTGCAATTTACTTAAAACACAAAAAAGAAGTTTTAGCTTTAGCCAGCAAGAGTTTATAATATATTTAATTTTTTCTTGAATAAGAATATCAGACATATATAATAATATTGGTTTGTTTCATGCTTTGCATTTCTATATCTCTAAGATAAGTAGGTAAGATTAAAAAATATACCAGAAATACATTGATAGTGTAACCATAGTCGATATTCTGTATACTGATCTTTTCAGTGTTAACTGTAACACACCAAATGTCAGTAATATATACTTTCAGATTGTTGGTCACTTTTCATCTTTTATGTTTGGAGTCAGTTAATGGACAGCATTTAAATGAGTTGAATTGGTCTTCTAGGCATTAAGCCAACTTAGAAGTTCCAACTGATAGTCAAGAAAGTAAAATGAAAATGTTAATCTCTTGGTTTGTAAAAGCTCTGCATGTATTTGTGGTTCTGATCATTTTACTAAAGATGCAGATATTACAGTGTCAGCTGTTGACTTTTGAATAACTTGGAGAAAAAATCAAAGTATTTATTATGCAAAAACTGGCAGGATAAAGAAAGATGAAACTGAATGCTGCTCAGTTATTTCAGATAAAATTTCAGGCTCCAGTGAAAAGTAAATCTCCAGATTATTGTTTTCAACTTTTTACCTCCACACAAAACTGATCCACATGACAGAACTTTACATGTCTGTCACGTCTCCTTAGTCTTTTGGGATGGGCAGCATTTGAGCCAGCATCAAGGATCAGACGAAGGCTCAAGGGGCAATGGGATTGTTGGGGATAATGTGAATAATGGGATTATGTGTCTCTGTACTCAGAAATTCATGCTAGGATACCCAAAGTATGCTGTGTATCCTGGGCCAAGAACAGCATCTGGATTTCAGCCAGATGTTCAAGGGACCGTGGGTCGGAACTCATCCTGAAAGCCTGCCCCCAAAAAGGGCACATAACCAGATCTCTGAAAGCAGCATTGTTTGTCTTAAAGCATTTTTGACATTTTTCTTTCTACTTCACTGGAGGAAGATGGGTGTAATATCCCTTACTCTCCCTCTGGTCTAACAGGAAAAGCTAAAGATAAACAAGAGAAATGGCTCAATTGTCTGTAATGAAAAAAATACGCTCAGTGGACACTTTCATTTTACAGCTATTGCCCTTAGGGCCTCCCCTGTTCTCTCAACTAGCTTTTGCTGATGATTAAAGTCTTGACTGATCATTATTCTCTGAGGTACTTTGGTAGGATTTATGGCTTTGAAGTGGTTGTCACATATGCCACTAAAGTATTTCACTCTTTTTTTTTTTCCCCATTCTGACACCTACTACAACCAAAAAAGGTTGGCTGGACTGGAGCTTTAATAAAACTGAAATCATAGCAGCTTTGCCAGTGATAAGGGGTTTGAGATCAATTTAGTATAAAGACAAATTGTTAAAAACAAAATCACAATGTTTCAGATGAATATCCCTTGGTAAAATTTAATGTTGTTGTTTGTGAAATTATTTTCTGGGTTTTTTTTGCATTACTGATCAGTTGATTAAATCTTGGTCAAATATGTAATGGAAGCTATGTTTGTGTTTTGTGTGGACAGCATAAGAAGAGAGAGTTTTTTTACTGGTTTGCTTTAAGAAGAAAAAGTAAACTTGAGTTTCAAACTCAGGTTCATTTGTAGAGTTGTTAAGTACAGAAAACAATATTACAGGTACTACACCAGTTCAGTGGAAGATACACCATTTAGGAACCTGCCCAATATGGTTAAATCAGAACAACTCAGATGTGAAGCCAATAAACTGAATCACAGACTTCACAGAGCTGAGGCAAATCCTTAGTGTAAGAACTACACAGGTCCTCATCAAAACAATTACTTCAGAAATGTAGAACAATGAAGTATAAGACCACCATTGAATCAATACCCATGTATGAAGTGAGATTGGTAAAAATGCTAAAAGTACTGTGAAATTTCTGATCTCTTTAACTAAGTGAGAAAAGCTCAGGCAGTATGAAATAACTGATCTGGAAAGACAGTTATTTAGAAAAAAAAAATTACTGTACTCTAAATTCAAGTTTTTCATGTGAAAAACAGTTGAAACACAGACTGTCTCCTCAGCAAGTGGAATGGAACAGGTATCCAGGCTGTAGGACAAATGAGAGTCTGCTAAGGTCAGGGAAGAAACTGGTATTTTCAAACTCGTTGTTAGAGTACTGTGTACGTATCTGTGTGATAATTTAGCTAGATCTGAACTCCTAAAGTGCCTGACATTACCCTTTGAAGAAGTGCTATGCTCTTGATCTTACTTTGCTCTTTAGTTTTGTGATAGTCACTCAAGAAAGCAAATGCCAGTGTTATTTCTCAGTGTAGTTGCGTGGTGTTTCTCTTGTGGTTGCTCAGTAGTTTCTCGTCTGAGTTGTCAGAACTGTTTTTTTCATGGGCTCTGTTGTATGGTGTTTCATGATCTAAGTTAAACCAAAAAATTTCTTTCAGAGGCAGTAGGGCTGATGCTCCTTACAGAATACAGTCTACCACTATAGGTGTGTATTATTAGCTCAAGTAGTAGAGGTGAGGTGATCTCTGTTGGCTTACCCCCATGGGACAGCAATGAGCAGTGTGCATGAGAAACAGGCTAGCTTTTTTAAAAATAAGAAGTAATACTTAATATCACAAATCCTTAAAAATGGAAGTAAAGAATATTTTAAGGATTTAATCACCAGATGTTCAAAACATGAATATCACGGCTACAGCTGCTTGTGATCTTAGAGAATTGAAACAGTAGACAGGGTAAGATTTCCCTACACAATATCTATTTATCACACATATTTTTGCAAGCTACCAGAGTACATTGTGTATCAGTCACAGGCCCTTAAATTAGTCTCCAAGATTATCTGATTTTCCAAGATAATCTGATTTTCCACTGAAACTACAATTGTGAACTGGAATCTAAAATCATGTCCCCATCTGATAGTAGGAAACCTTTTTAAAAAAATCTTGTTTTTCTCACTGCTTAGGAATGACAGCTTTAGTTCTGACAGTTTCAGGGAAAGGACAGGAGAGAGAATTACCTGCTTTCTTGTCAAGTGTCTTACTCTAAATGTACTTGATGCAGCCATTAAAAGCTGTAATGTCCATATAGCTTCTTTTGTTGTCAAAGTTTCCATCTCAAATGCAAAGGTGAGCTGTTAAAAGACTCCAACAGATCTAGGCTTTAGCTTTCTCCTGTACACCCCCCCTCTCCTTTCTTCTCATCTTGTTAACTGTATCAAATCGTGTCTCTTTTCCTTTTCCCTCAAAATGCTCTCTGCCATTGATTGCCCCCTAAATGAGGCAAGGCTCCAAGACAGCATCCCACAACCAACCTGCAGGCCAGCACGTCTACTGCAGGGATAGAAGTACTGTGGGGTGGCCAGCAAAGAGGCAGCCAGCCACTTGGACTAGGTGGATGCCATCTGGCTTCCCTGTCAGCACCTGCCTATTTGCTGGCCAAAATACATGAGCTATCTGACTGCTTAGCTGTGCACCCAGAAGGTACCTACTGCTTTTTTAGCTCTCATGGGAAGCTAAATGTCTCAAGAAGTCTATCTGATTTGAATTGTATTTTTTTTAAGTGGATTTGAGGAGACTTATTCCTTAGATGAAAAAGAATTATATTTCTGTATTGCTATTTTACTATTAATTTAATAACTCAGAACAGATTTAATAGGATACAAAGTGAAGACAGCTGACAGTGAGACACTGGGAGAGGACATGGAGCCAGCACTTTAAAGCTTGTCTACCTCTGTTAACATTAAAATATGGAGTTTCTTAATATGTTTCTGAATTACAACAGAAAAAACCAGCTGGTGTAAGCCCTGTGCTGTACGCTGTGTTGTTCTGCTCTTAAGACACCCCGTTGTCCTCTTGTTGCTGCTCTCTTGACTAACTTTCCTTTACAGAGAGTCTGTTTTACTAACAGTTTCCTTCTGTGGAGGAAAAAGAAATAGATCTTTTGCCGGTAGACTATAGCTTTTCCCTTTGTTTCTGAGGGTCTTGTTTATAATAGAAATGTTGTTGATTATGTGCTAGGTTAACAGAGTTTTAATCAATTTATGACCTCCTGCCATGACCCCTTTTTAACCCTTAAAATCTTTCCAGGCTCCTTGAGCATCTTGGTGTTAATCTTTGTTGTGTCTTTTGGAGAAAATTGTAAATCTTTTTATTTTTCATAGAAAGTTACTTTAGCCAATTTTCCTCTCTTAAGTTCCTTGAGTATTTATGTCTAGATTGACTTCTAGAGCATTCGCACATATTTTCTTGTTCTTTTAACAATGGAAGATATTTCCTATGTCAGAAATCTAAAAATTTCATATTTCCTCATATCCAAAATTTGAAATAACTACAAACCCAGGAAATCAAGTCAGAGAAAACAGGCGAGAAATTACTGTCATCATAGCAGACGTCTGCTAAATCATCTTAGTAATTACTTGCAGTTGGACTTACTCAGCTCCCAGTGACCATTACAACGTTCCCATTAATTGATTGTTTCTGTTTATTCTCTTACAGCTAGATGTTTTAGTTTCATGACAGCTAATAATAAGAATTAGAAAAGAGAGGATGGACACTGTGCTCAGAAAGCCTTGCAGAACAGTGGTGAATCTGCCATGGGGAATCCAGAGTCTGCTACTGAGATACTTTAGAGACCCTAAAGATAGTGAAGGAAAAGGAAACCAGAGGGACCCCTGTAAGGGACTTGGAGTCAGTTAATGGGAAAACAAAGATTAAGACTGAAATGATTCAATAACAATTTGAAAGTCTCAGCCAAGTGGTGAGATTAAATCCACCTGTGTTTGTGAATTTGCATTTCTGGTGAAGAACAGTTGTAAATTGCATATGACCTGTGGTCATATTAATGTTTTGATTTGTATATTATGGCTACCATAGAAGTTTCATATGGCAGAGTAATATTTTGTGTCTTTTGCCAACATTTGCCATCCAAAAGAGTAAGGAAACACAATCCAAGTGCAGAAGTATTTTAATCTTAATGCTTGTGTATTTTACATATTCCAAAGAAGAAAAATTGTTCAGTTCCCACGGTAGGTGCTTTGGGTTTGGAAGCTCACTTTAAAAAGAGCAAATTTGGAAGGCTTTTTGAATGACATTTTTATTTATACATTACCTGGTGTCAATGATGTGTGTGGTACTGACTGTTACCAAGCTCTGTTAAGATCAGGAACGGGGAGAGCACATTTCTATTGACGTTTTAGTGACCTTTTTTTTAAACATCTTTGAGTCTGCCTGACAAGGCTGAACATTCAAAGTTCCAGCCATACCTAATGAGTATCACTTTTACAGCCCTTTTCAAAACTGACCACTTACCTGCATATGCAGGTTACGTTTATCATACCACCTTATATTCAATTTTTTTGCTTCCTTATTTTAAGTCTACAATATCTCATTTGGAGGTGGTGTCACTCTCTTTTTGTAGTATGCAAATAACACTGAAATCTTTCTTGTGAATCTGTGCATGGAATAAAGGAGTATTTCATCTAAACATGAAAGAGAGAACATATATGCAGTAAATGCAGGCTGGAGTGTGATAGATGAGAAGCTGTGATACTGCAGGGAGGTTTAAGTTATTATTAGCAAAAACCTGCTAATCTTCATGAGAAAAAATTATTACAGGCAGAGATTTTGGAGACTGCAAGGATGGCAGTTTCATCTGAACTGCCTCTAAAATCCTGTGGGAAATGAGATAGCCAGCAAGGATTTCAAGTTGGCTTATTTTCCAGCATTCCTAATCTGCTTACTTTATGATGGGGTTTGATGCAATAATATACTTTTCCTCTGTCTTGCAAGCTGCTCAGTTTGAGTCCTTAAATTTATATTTTGGCATGAGAAAATAGAAGAATGCTGTCTCAGCTGTCCCATCACAGTCACTTTGCCTCTTTGTGACAAAAGATAGAGGTCAGAGAGGTCTGCTGAGAAGGTTTGACAGTAAGGTAGTGGCAAGGTTATATCACTCATAAAAACAGCAGCGTGATAGAGAAAAAAAAGGGAAAAAGAATATAGAGAATAAACTTTTCCCCATCCTTTCAGAATATCCTTAGCAACTCCAATTTTGGGGACTCTTTCAGGAGCGCCTGAAGCACTAGAACACTGGAGTTCATTGCCCTTTGACAGGTCATTAACCCATCCTGACAATGAAAGGCAGTCAGAGGTAGATGAGAACAGAATTTTATGAGAGTTGAGTGCAGAGTCCTGTGTTGAAGAAAAAAGGAAGGAGGGGGTCTGCAGTCCTTTTCTCTACTGATTTTTTTAACAGGAATTTCACATATAGCAGTAGTTATTTCTTCAAATATATGTGTCCTGTAAGAGTAGACAAAGACAAGCATGATTGAATAATGGGGAAATGACCAGGAATTTTTGTAACTGAAAAGTAGTTGAAAATCAGGTGTCTTTCTCACAGCTCTACATCGGGTAGGTTTATGTCAAAACAGAAAGAAACAGGTTTGTTGTTATCTTCTGTCAGCCTATTTATTGGTTTTGCTAAGTTCAAAAGTAGTGGTCCACATAAGTCTGAAGACATTTGAATTCTGATTTAAATCTATACCCTTCTTGCGCAGAACAAATCTAAAGGGTTATTTCTGGTTAATTTTGAAAGGCTGTATAGAAATTTAGNCTGTGCAGAACAAACTTAAAGGACTATTTCTGGTTAATTTTCATTTATTCTAAATTATTTGTGAACTATCTCGTCTTGAAAGGCTGTATAGAAATTTAGTTATTTGTACAATCTGGCCAATTTGCAATTGTATTTTATTTAATTCCTGCCCATGTATTTCCTGCCTAAACTTGTCTGCTTCTGTATTACTATGAATTAACGGTTTTGATGCAGTGCCTTTGAATATGGCCTTGGACATATATGCTCTCAAATAATCAGTCACATCTGTTAATCTTTAAATCTTTAGGTGCTTCTCTTCTCTGTTGTCTCCCACAAGGAGGTCCCTTGAATGCCACTACATTAAATCTAATTTCAACAACAGCCAATGGACTTTGCCACATGTTAAACCGCTACACTTCCTTCTGACATTAGTTCACAAGAGCATATAGAGTTTATGCTAGTTAATTGGTATTGCTGTCTGCTACTGTGTCAGAGTAGGCTGGAAATCAGGTTTCTGCAGGTGGTAGCAAAAGTTATTAGGTTTACATTCAAAGGAGTTTCCAAAATCCAGGAAAAAGAGATTTAGCAATTGGTTGGTTATGACTCACAGTGATCTGGAATAAACTCTTGGTAAAAAAAATCAAAGTCAGCTCTTTTCATTTGTTAAAGCCTTGTCTTTTGTGAAACCACCTTGTGAAAAGATGTGTTGACTGATTCCTGCATCAATTCATTGTGGAGCATCATGTAACTTTCCGTGAAATTCAGTGAGGGGGAAGGTGTTTGAGATATTTCGCGCATACTCTTTTCTTATTTAGGAGTGTTCAAAGTCAATGTCAGTTGCATAGCAGATTTACATGTCAGCTTGCTTGTTTAATTTGTGGTTGATTATATTTTAAATCCAAAAATGTCTTTGAATGGCTGCTTACATTTACCATACAGGAAGAAATGAGTGCCACACATATAAAATGAAGTCTGGGAACTTCTTTCCTGCCTCTGAGTCATGGAGAACATACAAGACAACCTTCTGTCGAAAAGGCTGAGTACACATTATAAATAAGTACTACCCTAAACAGTCATAAATAACATTCTTAGCTTTTAATGTATAATTAATATTGAGTACTAGCTAGTAACACAGCTGAATAATTATGCCACATTTTAAGACTATTTCTGTCTGCTTCAGCCACACAGTCAAGCAGTTAAAATATGGCCAGTTCTTTGGGGTTTGACACAGTAATTTTTAGCTACAAATTCCCAGTGAGCTCTTTAAAATTCTAATTAGTAACAACCATTAGTGTTGGCTTATTGCTCTGTTTTAGAGACTAAATAAGCAGCCTGCTTAGTAGGGTAAAGTCCTACAGTGTACTCAGAGTAGCAGCTGCAATGGTTTATTTTCCTCCTCCGCCTAAATCAATGCACCTAAAGTTATCTGGTGCTCTGAGTGGCTGAACTGAATAATGCATCACTCTCAGTTGGGTAGCAGACTACTTTCTTTACCCTTGTGACCAGGGCACCCCATCCTGCAGTAGGAGTTGAAAGCCCTCCCTAGCTCACGTATTCTATGTGGACCTGTGCTAAGGGGTCTGCTTTGAATAAATATACAGAAGAGAATGATTAGCTGAGCCTGCCCATATGACATCTGACTGAGGTTAAGTGAGAAGACTGATCAGGAAGTTACTTTCATGAGTTTCTTCTCAGTCCTCTGAGCACTTCATTAGGTCACAACATGCAACCAGGCCTGATTCAAAGGAGCAGACTACTAGCTGCAGTATGACATAATGCATGCGAATTTACCATCATAAAACTGAATTTTAAATAAAAACCGTACACCTTAATTTCTGTGGTTTAGCCTGTAAGGTCACTAAATATTTAATGTGCTGTCAAAATTTAAAAGCCATTGTGTGCCTTTGTTTCCTCATTTACAGCAAGTGTTACCTTATGTGACTGTAGTGAAGTTGACCTGATTTAATAGTACAGAGTTCTTAGAGATACTTTCCAGAGAAGGTTTCAGTAAAAACAGAACAAGAGCAAGATGTATGGCTTTACAATTGTTTAATACAAGAACTATGCAACAAAAGAATGTTACATGCACTGGAGAATGATAGTTGTGCAGTGAATTGTTTGCAAAGCCCACTTGATGCTCAATACCTGCATTTTGTCAATACTTTATGAGTAGCTGTTAAAATTTTTATTATTTACATATATTGATAGTGTATTTCACATTGAGTTTACAAATTGTGCAGCATATGTTGCAGCATAAGGCCATGGATATGTGCAGGTCTTGAAAAAAGAAATATTTAAAATGCTAATTATCTTATTTTTAAAGTATTTTTATGTACTGCAGTCAAAAAGGGCATAGAACTTTCAATGCTAAATAAAACTATAACCCTTTCAAGGCTACTTAGGACTTCTTCCTGCCTTCTGCTACTCTCTATAGTAACTGTTATTAGAAACAGTTATCTTTTGTCTTTTAGGGGTTTACCCTTTAGTGACAAAAAGTCTCTTTAATTTGTGAGGTTTTAGATTTATTTAAAATAGTAGTTGTTTACTGTGATGATCTCTGTTTCCTTACTGAAGAGCTAATTTCCAAAATAATTAGATCTTGTTCTGATTTGAATTCATGTGGGATTTGGTGGCTGTTGAGTTATCCTTCCTCTTTGTAAACATTTCTTTGAGATTTTATTTCACTCAAATCACTATCTAATGTCTATATGCTTTTGAGGTTATCAATTTAGAGTACTTCTTAGTCTTTTTTCTGTGTAACAAGTGCTATTGGATCCTTAAAAATGGTAATGATAAATCATACTTTTCAATGTAGTTTTACCAGGGGCTTTATTAAAGACGTATTCTTACTATGTAGTTGAACTTTATATGTTCATATAGGTGATGTAATTACTGTTGGGCATAATGGGACATTGCAGTAAAGAATACATACTGAGTTTTTATGATTTTTTTTTAACATAATTTCCTTATTCTTCCTTGAATATGGCAGTTCACCTGCTCTCACCACATCCTAGTGTAGCTGGAGAGAAGGGCAATGCGTTTGCCTGAGTTTTTAACTAATCTGCTGGCTCTCAGATTGTCTAAGAGTTCTCAAATTTTTCCTCCCATCTCTGTTACTTCTATCACTTAATCTCTTTATAGTACCCTTTATCCTTTCCCTTGCTTTGTTTACCTAGACAGGTGATGGGAGTTACTCCATCAGGGACACTGCAGAAGGCTGAGGCAGTGGCCTTGAAAGACATCTACTTAATTTCTTTTCCCTGCTATGGATCCAAGTAATTTTCACTGCTGTAAGACTCTGCTTGCTAGTGCAATCCAATAACTGATATTTCTGGCATGAATTAATCCTTGCTGGAAATAGCCCCTTTGCTTTCAGTAGAGCTATTTTAGGGATGGATTTAGTCATCTAGCTTGTTAAATTATGCTCCTTTCTTTTCCTTGATTTCCTCTGTTCCCACAATGTGAAATCCATAGTCTTCTCTCTTGGGTCAGCATTTTATTTTCAATGTGAAATATACATCCTGGCTCCAAGGCCATAAACCATTCAAAGAGATTCTATTTCATTAAGGATTAATATGAAGTATTTATTCTACCACTGAGTAGAAGAAGCTGAATACTGGAAGGTATACTATTTTTGCAAAATGTATTTTTTACAAGAAAGTGCCAGGCTAATGATATGTAAGATTGCATTTATACTGTGCTGTACTTTGAATTTCAAAAGAAAGCAGAAAATCAGGAGGGGAAAAAGGTGAGAAGATGCATGTGGATTATGTAGCTGACATCCAACAGGCCTGAATGCATCTGAGTAGTAACAGGGAACTGACTTACTGTGAGTGATTTTTGTCCATATAAATTCTTGACTTTTCACATCTGCAAAGCTGTTTTGCTAGTTCTACTTATGATTTAGCTTAGTTTTTGTTGGGTTTCTTTTTGGTAAGGTCTATTCTATTGTACCTCTGGAAATGTGCCCTATAAAGGAATAGGTATAATTATGAATCTGAACTTTTATAGGTCCTTCAAAGACTAACAGACTGTTCAGTGCATATCAGAACACCCGTTCTGCATCCACCTCAAACAATTTAAATTCAGTAAGATCAGTTTTATATTCTGAATTTCCCATAGATGAAAACAGTTACACCAGCTATCCAGGAAAATATCCAGACCAATGAAATACTTTCTTGCATGTCTGAGGCATCTCTTTAATCATGTGAGGTTTTTCCCCCCCAGTTCTGAACAATGAGTGCCTAAGATTGAGTCGCACATTTGCAAACATATTAAATGTTAAATCTAAAGTACACAAAACCTAAATTATTATATTGAATATTAAAATAAGTAGTTGTAAGTATTATGGAAGTGGTACAGAAGAAAAAGATTGGTTTTGCTGGTTGTAGGGTTTTTGTTTGGTTTGGTTTTTTGTGTTTTTTTTGTCCTGTCCATAAAAGTTTCCTGAGACTGATTGAGTATCTGGATCTGTTTCTGGCTTCATTAGCAACAATATTGTCCGTACGAAACATAATTCAAGATCTTTGGCACATGAAACTGAAAAGAGAGACACCAATTAGTGATATTTGGTCTCTATGGATAAGCTTTTATTCAGGTTTCAGGGCATGATGTGATCAGTATGAAAGCAATCTAAAAATGGGGTTACTGAAGGACAGGCTATATTTCCTTGCTGGATCATGTTAGTGACAGATTTTGAGGTCTTACACTGGATGAATGCACTGAAATGTCACTGCAGAGACTGAAGGCTGTCAGCAGTAAAGACTGTGCAACTGAGAAATGAAATGGACAGGCAAGGACCAGCAAATAATTCAGAAGGAAAGTAAGGATGGATTAGTCAAACTACACTACACATAACCAATAAATGTGGTTTGTGTGCTCTTGCTTCCTGCTGCCTAGGTACCTGAAGGCTGTGAGGTGCCTCTAGGTTGAAGTTCCTAAACAGGGTTCCCAGGAAGATCTGGAGAACTGTACACAGCAAATTGCTAGAGTCTGTACAAAAAGCAAATGACCTTGTGGATAAATACTGAGGAAGGGTCAGCATAACTTCTGCAAAGTGAATCACTCTGTACAAATGTACAAAGCAATGAGCAAGGGAATAAGAAAAGAAGTCCTTGAAAGGGTAAATCCATAATTTAAACACAGGAAACACTCGGAAGGAACAAATGAGCTGTTTCCTAAGTCACCAGTGGAGTTCAAAAGTATTTGTGCAGGGACCTGGGCTACCTAGCATATGTAACAATGTGCAACTGGTAGAGTAAGAAAGCTAATTGGTGGCTTTAAATAGAAATACTAAAGTTAAGTTGAAGAACTGAAGGAGGATCCTATGCAACTCAGTAGCTGCATAATAAAATGGCAGATGACATTCAGTGAAGGTAAAGGTTAAATTTTCCACATGGAAAAGTAAATTTTGATGTTATATATGACACGATGAATGCTGACATGATTTCTAGTAGTCAGAATCACAATATCTGAGGTTATACAGCCAGAAGTCCATAAAAGCATCAGTTTAGTATTTGCTAGCAAATGAAATAAAAAAAAGAATTAACCAAAAGGAATTATTAGAAAACAGACAACTGTATAAATCCAGAGATTGCCCATACCTTGGTTATTTTATATTCCTATAATTAATTAAATCTATAATATCTGCATATGCAGATATGAATAGTTGAAGTTGGGAAATAGTAGGGAAAACATAACGTGATTGCTTATGACTTGCATTCTGATGAGGCCAGTTTTTGGCCACTGAACTGGGATGGAATATTAGGGATGAACCAGTGTGACAAATCTTACACTTTTTTCTTATGGTACAGTAGAATAAATAAAACACCACCCGACTTCTGTTTCTACAGCATTCCATTTTATTCTTAAAATGAGAAAATTACTTCCTCATTAATATTTGTGATGAGTTCATTCTTTGGAACTTCACATTCACACACAATAGAATTTAGTATCTTGGATTTTTTTCTAAAAACTTTTCTAAAAAATTGCCATGTCTAACAAATTGCCATCTTTTACTCATATACTTTTTCTTACATTTAGAACTATTTGATTCTAATTTGCAAGAATAACTACATCATGCATGCAGATTTTTTTTGAAAAGCTATTTTTCTTCTTATTTTCCTCTTTTTATTCATCTGTTCTTTAGCATCGTGCTTTTGGAATCTCTATCATGCTATGAGAAAACTTCCTTTGAAGTGCTCAGCACTTTGAAAGCAGGACAGGAGAGAAGAAGGTCAGAAGTTTCCTCAGAAATCTGCTGAGACCTGCCTGTTTAGAAACTGAGTACTGGCCAAAAAACTGAGACTTGTCCAAAAGGTGTTTTTCTATCCAGTGTGCCCTTGGTTTGCTAATGGGCATGAACAAAAAACCACATAGTGGTAACATCAGGTTTAGAGTAACAATACTTCTTTTAGCTATACTTCGTGTGTGAGAAAAAAGGAATGGAGAAGTCAAGTGTAACATGGGCAACAAACGGACCGAGACCCATGTCACCTCTGCACACCTTTCATTTAGATGGTTGAAAATGTTAGACCCTTCTGAATGCTTTTGAAAAGCTGTTGTTGATTCCTTATCTGTTTTCCATTGGTACTGTAAAGCATGAAATCATAACTTCAGGTAATTTCAAATTCAGCAAATCTGGTCACTTGGAATAAAATGCATTACAAATCAGACTAGTTCAACTATTAATTACCAGTGCTATTAATTACAAATGCAGTATCTCTTTCCCTCACCTTTTAATACATCCTTATTTCTGTGATTGTCACAGTCATTCATAAATATCTGCTATTTTTAGCAAACAATTTTCAACTAATGGCATGAAATGAACCATTGAAAATGAGCAATTTATTTGCTTCAGTTATTTGTTATTCACTGTTTGGGGTATAGCTGGTCTGTACATAATTTGTTATTATTTTTTAGTAGATGACTGAAAACTTCTTAATCTGGCAAATGATGAATGTGGTGATGTAGAGTTAACTCTCGTTGTGATTTGAAGCATTTTTCACTTATTTAAGTTCTTAACATATGAAATTATCTAAGTAATCCAGTTTAAATATAAATGCAAAAAAACTGGAGGTGCACAGTTCTTCTACCAGTGGATAAGTGGTAGGGAAGATCACTTCTGAGGAGAAAAGGAGGAGTTATGAATGGGAGAAGTGTATGCAAGTCAGCCCCTTCACCAGGGGAGTCTTATACAGTCACAAGATGCAAGAACTCATGTTTTGTACTATAGAGATTTACTTACAGCTGAGTTTCTATTTAGTGGGTTTACACTAGTCCCTGCAGTGCTGCTAAGTCATATCAAGAATACCTATACAAAATACTGTGTTTGATCTCTTTTACCTTCCCTGTGTTACGTTTTCTTTTCCCTGCTGCTGTCATTTCATATACATTTGTTAAGAGAATGAGGGTTAGATTTACTTACTAGTTCCCTGTTCACTACATCTGTTAATTTACTTTATCTGGCTTTTTTTTTCTTTCTGCTGGCACTGCTTCTATAGGCCACTATGAAAATTAACGTAAAGCATAATGGCTTTTTAGTGAATTTGAGAGACATTATGTTAAAGGTAAAATAATAAATGATTCCTTCTTTACTCTGGAACAAAGATAGGAAATAGAGATCAGAATGGCATTGTCAGATACCTTTTCAGAAAAAAAAAATCAATGATTGTATTAAAAAAAAAGGAAACAAAAGCCCATGACATTCAGAGGCAAACTAGGGAAATGAGATCTAAATAAAATCACTACCATGCAAGTAATGACTATACATAATTTATAGATAGCCCAGAAAGCATAAAAAATTATGTCCTGTAATAGCCATGTTAATTGACACTTTTGAAAGGTTCCTTTGATCTGCATCTTCCCTCCATATTCCAACTATCTTGATAAATAGTAATGTTAAAGGTGAATGTCATAGTGAGATTTCATTTGCATTTGAAGCAGTCTTGCACTTTTGTCTCTTGACTTTCCGACATCCCAGCAATCTAATTTTTTTTTAAATGTTAATTTATGTGTGAAAAAGCTAATGGGATATTAGACCATTTTAAAGCTCTGAAATGTGAATAGAGAAGATTTTTATATCTTAATTAAAACTGGTAAGCGTGGTTGAATACCAGAAGGCTATTGTTAAAATTAAAATAGGTTTAATTCAGAAAGAATACTTCTGATAACAAGATGAATTTGTGCATAGCAGCATTCTATGGATTGTTGTATAGACTTTGGCTCCAATTTGGCTTGTGGAGAGGAAACCATATGAAGAGACGTCACAGGATCTTCTTTTGTTTCTGTTTAGATGTTCCACGTTGTAACTGTTGAATCTGGGATTATTCGAGAAGGGAGCTTCCACCTTTCTAGCAAAGTGCAAGGTGAGGGAGTTCCTTCCCCTCCTGTTAGACCAATAGCCATGTGTTAATTTGGAAAAGGAACTGTGAACCCTCAGTCATGTCTGTAGCTGGATGTTTGCATGCTGCTCAGTCCTTGAAAATAGGAGGGAATAAAACTACTGGATCAAACAGAAAATTCAGTACTAATATTTTCCTTTATTAATTCAATATTTGTTTTTCTTTTTCTTCTGTTTTTTTCTGGGACTGCTGTGCTTTGGCTTCCAATGTCTCTGTAGGGAGGAGTCTGAAACAGGTGGCAGAAGCTTATTGCAGTGCAAAAGGTTCAAATCCCTCTATGTGCAGTTTATAAGTAATTGTGTCAAGCTCACAGAAAATTACCAATTCATGCCAAAATAGCAAAAGATTGATTTTTTTTGGAATTGTTATTGTGTTTCTTTTTAAAGCTTTTGAAGCACTAAAAGAGGCAGCAACAAAATTTATTATTTGTTATGTGCAGATTCACATTAAAATATGGGTCAGCATGCAATTTTTGGTACCATTGTGTCCTACATTTGCAAACTGGAGGCTTCATTTATGCACTGAAAAACAAATAATAAATTAGGTGAGTGACTTTACAGAAATATTAGAGCGAAAAGATGGGTGAATCTGGGAGGTACAACGGGGAAATACACATTATAAAATAAATGTCTCCTTTTAATATTTCCACCTACTCCCCTTATGGTGATACCATGTGGCTCTTCTTAATTTTATCTGCCTTGATAGTTTCAAACTTTTGAGAGAAGGAATATTTGGGACAATGAAACTCTGAACGAAAGGAATTTGTCAGGTTGTCCTCCACAAGCTGTAGTTCCTTCAAATATTTTGGGTGGAATCTTTCTGCCCTTTCGCTTTGCATCTTTTTATTTATGTCCTTAAAAGCACAGTTACATTTTATATTCCTTCCTGGTCCAATTCATCAGAAATGGTAGTGAAGTAGTAAAAATATGTTGGAATGGCCTATAAACTTTTTGGCCAGAATATTCTCTTGTGGAATAGAAATAGTGGGTTCTGGAATTACTGACAATGACTGTAATGGAGACAGGTATTATTAACCTTTTGCCTAAAGGACACCTTTTGCCTTCCTATCATTCGTGTGCAACTTTGAGTACTCTATCTACATCTTTGAATGTTTCTACAAGGGAGTTTCTGAACACTTTCTAGAATTTCCTAGTGTTTCTACATACTTCCAAAAGTTTGTGGGAGACAGTTTCAGCAACCTTTTGCTTTCTCTGTGTACTGACTGTTAGTAAAAGACCATCCTACTAAACCACTTCAAACTGCCATCTGTCTTTTATGCTGTTAACTGAAATATTTTGGCTGTAAAGCTACAGTCTGGCTCACAGAATCCAATATAAAAATATCAGCAAAAGAAACAGAACAATATTGAGGAGAATATTTAGGAGGGAAAGAGAAAAAAAATTCTGGGGGAGGGGAGAAGAGAAAACCAGAGGAATACAAGTCAAAATGACCCATGAAGACAAGGAGTCAAAAATTATGCATTTCTGGAATGAAGCAATTTTGAATGAGACCAACAATCAGCTGAAGTAACTAAAACCCCAGGAGATAGAGATGCCTATGTTTTATTTGCCAGAGTTATTTTTATATAGTAAAAAGATAGCAGGAGAGGGAAATTACTGAAACCATATTGTCAGGTTTCCTTCTTTTTTTTCTTTCCACCTACAACTATTTTTTTGTCTTCTCACTTCTCTGGAGGTGAATGGGTCATGACTTCTCTGCTGTGACTTCTCTCCTTCTGTTTTTTGTTATCAAAGAACCCCAAACAAACTGTCATTTTGTGTTATGATATCTCAGCAGAACTTCGCGATGTTGATAATAGGGAAAAAAGGAAAATATGTACATAGATATATAATGAACATAGTGTAATGTTAATTGTAGCATTAATCTAAATGACAACTGCAGACTTCAAACCTAATCATCAGACCTCTGGACTTCATCTGTGTAGACCATATAGATATGGTTTGGACTATGAATAGTGCTCTATGTCTAAACTCAAGATTAATGGGAACCTAAATAAACTGTAGTTAACAAAATAGCTGTACATTCAGGCAGAAACTGCTGTTGACTCTCTAGAAACACAAACTATTCGTTGATGGTTTTTAAGTATTGGATTACTGAAAGATATTGGTACAGTTTCTTGAGTTATATGGAGTTTGGCTTCTGTAGGAGTTGGATCAGATCAATTCTTAATACTGTTAAGAAGTTTATATTCAGTATTTTTGCCAATGCCACAAATGATTACTGTCTTGAAAAATGTGAAAGAAGAAGAATGGTTTGGGTTGGAAGGGCCCTTAAAGTTCTTCATCAAGTTCCAAGCCCCCTGACATGGGCAGCAAACCTTCCACTAGACCAGGTTGGTCCAAGCCTTGTCCAACCTGACCTTGAACATTTCCAGGGATGGGACATCCACAGCTTCTCTGAACAACCTGTTCCAGTGCCTCACCATCCTCATAGTAAAGAATTTCTTCCTGATATTTCAGCTAAACCTCTTTTAGTTTAAAACCATTCCCCCTTGTCCTGTCACTACATGCCCTTGCAAAATGTCCCTCTCCAACTTTCTCTTTTTAGTTATTGGAAGGCTGCTATAAGGTCTCCCCAGAGCTTTCTCTTCCCCAGGCTAAAACCCATCCATTTCTCTCAGCCTTTCTTCACAAGGAAGATTCTCTGGTTCCCTCTTCGTTTTTGTGGTCCCCATTCCTTACTATGTGTAATGAAAACATAAATTCAAAACTTGAATGCTGGTGAGTTCCTTCAGTGAATTTCTTCCATGCTCTTTGTTGACTAATGCCTATTTTTTTATTAAAAATTACTATTAGTGAAAAAGATGGCATTGAAGTTGGTGAAATCACCAACTTTCCTTAAATATGCTAATAGTATAATCTTTTATATTTTATTTTCTTGCATTACAGCAAGACTACTTCCCCTTTGTCAAGTAAGAAATGTGATCTTACTAGCATGTACCACAACACTATTTAAGTGGCATTACAAGGATTCGTGACACAGAAAAGATGTGAGAATCCTCTGACACTCTGCTAAGGAAAATACCTGGAACTGCCAGAACCTGCTGGGAAATTCACATACAAAATGTAAATGATGCTGGAGAAATGAAGCTGGATTAGCAGACTTAAGGGGGTTTATAATGAAATAAAGGAAAAGAAAGCTAACACTTTAGGGACCTTTTTACCCCTAAAAATCATTGCAGCCATGTTTTATTTTTACTGATAGTCCTCATTTGAACATTTCAATGTTTAGTAAATTATTTTAATAATATTGAAGAGTAGCTTTTTTTCAGAAGATGTATCCAAATAAAATTAATAGCAGTAATGTTTCTTTGAAATTTTAATTTAATCTATATCATAATCTGAAGTGTTAATGTTCACAGTGTCTTGGCTAAAATCCAATCACAGTAATTACGGTTAGTAGTTCAAATTTCACCTGGCAGTTTCTAATGGGGAGAATTGTTTTATTTCTTTCCTGCAGCATTACCCGGTTCTCTTAACAGCTGTCATGCAAAGCCCTGGAGAACTATTAATCAGAAAGAATCTAAGTAATATGCAGAAGTGGAAAGTGTAATTCAAGGATTCAAATTTTAATTTTCAGATTATTTTGTAGATTAATGTTATTAATAGGAAAAAATAGACTTTTTGGTAATAACTTATTCTGGTTCTCAGTAAGGGAAAACAAATCTGCATTTTTTTACTCATACTCTAGACAGTGGGTTTATATTAGACACTCATTTTGCAAGCTAGTATGTAATGTACTTCAGGGAGACTACTTACAAATTTATCTTCCTGGCCAAATTTGTGTCTGGGTCTGTGTAACCATGCAGCCCAATGTAGTTTCAGAAGCTATATCACTAGACAAGGATTTAACTTCTGAGATAAGATTAGAGTTATGTTCTGTGGCGTAAATGTGGGGTTTTTTTCTGTCTTCTGCTATTTGACTCTTTCTGCTCTTTTTTTTTTTGGTTATTTATTTTTAAAATACAGATGCACAAATTGAGGTGTAAGACATGGACAATTTATTCTGAGTGATTCCATATTATGGTTTTATAGGATAAGAAAGCAAATTAATATTGTTTCTTAGGAGAACCCATAGAGTTGTTTCCAAAAAAGGCAAAAGATTTTCATCTTTATTGTCAGAAATATTAGATACCAATCACATAAATTAAGACCTCGTTCAGGACAGCTGTTGAATAGATGAAAAGAACCTGTGTTTTTTAAGAAACATTATAGTTTGCTTTTAGTGAATCACGGTGAGTTTTTGGAGACACTAGTAGGCTGAGGTTACATTACTGCTTTGTTTTTCTTTTAATGATAATGCACTCTGAGGGTAATTGCGACTGTTAAAGGGAAAATCATTTTATTGCAACATCCATGATAGAGTCAGTGCATAGTGAAAAAGATGGTTTCCTGCCCTGCATTTAATGCAACTTGTTAACATTTAAAACAAGATAAAGCAACAAAAACAAAACAACCACAAAAAAAAACCCAAACAAAACACCAAAAAATCAAATTAAAAAAAAAAAAAACCTGGAGTGTTTTTTTTTGTTTGTTTGTTTGGGTTGGGTTTTTTGCAACAAATATTTATGTGCATTTGTGTGATGAAAAACATGACTTGGTAAATGCAGAAGATCTCAATTAGTATGTTTGGAAGAACAGATGTGCCACTTCATCCCCCAGAGCAGGACTTAACTAGTACATAGTAAAGGAGGCAGTACCACTAGCTCTCAAAACCTTTTTTTTTTTTATGACTCAGAGTATTTAGGGGGTTTCTTCAGGTGCCAAGTTTTAAATCTCTTCAATTGCATGCGGATCACAACAGGAAGTTGAAATAGAAGCAATTTTCTGATTCTCTTGATTGCAGACATGAGCTTGATAGCTGAAAGAAAGTAAGCCCAAACTTTAGCCATTTCAAAAGAAAAATCTCCTGATTATTTTAAACAACTCATGATTATTTTAGAATTTGAATGATGAACTCGAAACTTCTCAAGAGGACAACAGAGTACATGTGCTTCTTTTGCTGTCCTATGTGCTGCCTGAAGCCACTGTCTGCCAAGGTACTGTATACATAAACCTTTGGTCTTACTCAGCACTTAGAAAACATATTACCAGATCTATTTAAAGTATCTTTTTCTCTTTAAATAAACAAACAACCCCAAGAATAATACAGTTCCTCTCTTGTGAACCTTTGTGCTCCAGCTGCGTTGTGACCTTGTTGTTGTTTGCAATGCAGTGAGGGTACAAGAGCTTATTATTTCATAACCGTACTGAGTTTTGGATTGTCTTTTAATTAACGGTTTAACTGCTCATCCAAGTAAATTGAAAGCTATGTTGGAAAAATTGTTCATTTACTAATCCCTTTGGTACCAGTCAATACTAAGCTTTTCTCAAGGTCAAATGTATGCTTGTGACGGTGGGAATTTTTTTTGCTGAGGTAACACCAAAGATTTGGTGGGTAGAGATGTTTCTACCACACCTTGCAATCTGTCTCTGCCTGTGGTGGGGGAACAAAGAGGTATTATTCTGTGCATAATTACTTAGGAAAACTTGCTCTGAGAAGATCTATTACATTATTGCTTGTCAAAGCCAGCCTTCACTTGTAAGCATACAAGATGAGTCTTAAGTGATTAATGCTGGTAGGCAAACTTTCATTTATGACTGCTCTTGGACAGTGTATGCACTCAGGGATGCTCCTCCCACTGATGAAATATGATCAATGGAATCTAAGCTAAGGCTCAGTTCCTGGAACTGTCTGGGGAAGACATTGAACAGGCAAGGATTTAAGTATTAAATCCATATTAAGCTGGAATCTGTACTTAAAAGGGTATGAAATAATTGTTTAGATATTGTTTAAACAAGCTGTATAAGTCCTCACTAATTTTTACAGGAAGCAGTGAAATGACCTCACTAATCAGTTTGTCTTGCCTTACTTTGAATGTACTTTGGAAAATCTTGTTCATTATCTTCTCTCCTCAAGTCTCATGTTTTACCTTGCAATGAACTTACCCTTCTTCAGCTACAAGATCCCTGCTGAGAGCATTCCAGTAGACTTTCAGCAGGGAGCTCAGAAAGAATATTGAAATATTAGGTTTATCTAATTTTGCTTTAAATCTATAGTTTCAAATGATTAATGTGATGTGCTAGGAATTATTTTGCCATCCCACTTGTACAAAGACAACAGTGTTGTAGGGTCTAAAAAATTGGTGTGTGAAAAGTAAGAAATGTGAGATGAACCCATCTTCTTCTGATCATTTTTTTTTCCACATAATGTCCTCACACTTCCCTTTTGTTCATTCCTTTTAAAGAGGATTTGGGCATCATAGTCTTCCTAAACTATATTGTATGCCTTTATGCAATACAAGGCCATGCAATTCACAAGTCTTCTCAATGGTTTTGTAGGATTTTTACTAATTTTGTATTAAAAATATTTTGTTTTGAAATGTGTCAGTACACTCCTCTGAGGAATAAAAATGGAATGAAATTAAGCAAACCCTTTTTGTTTCACAATTAGATTTTTGATTAAATGTGTGGTTATATTTTTACAGTATTTGTGGCTTCTTGCATAGCAGAATTTCATAATTACATTATAAATCACCTGTGGAACAAATTTCAGGTCTTGACAAAATCAGGTTGCTTTCCTCCAGTCCAGACCCTCAGCCTGAACTTAAGATGGACTATTTGTTATTTCATCTGTAGAGTTTTTAACATATGAAAAATTGCTTAGATAAATTCTGCACTTGAAAGTATTGTCCTTTTAGTGAAAATTTATTCTAATTTTTCAGAGCAACAAAATGGTCACAATACTTTGTAAAGTTAGCGTAGGTTGTTTTAAGCCCATATTAAGAATTTATTTTTACATCTGTGCTAAAATGTAGGCCTTAATCTTTTCAGCCAACCAGTTTCTGAAGCAGAGGTGTATTGGAAGAAGAAAAAAATAAATAAATCATTGAACTAACTTTGATGAACCTTCAAAGCTCTGCTGGGTATCATAATGGTCACAGAACATTTCAAGTCTTTGAAAAAGCCTATTTTACTTTGTGCTTATTGGTAAATTAGGATTAATTGTTGGCTGAGCTTGCAGTTGAAATATAATTGGCTCATTGTCACTGGAAAGGCTTAAGATGGGAAAGTACACTGCTTATTGCTTTGGAAGTTATAAAAAAGGAAGTCTCTGCTATGTTTGAAATGAAAATAAAACAGCTAGAGGCTGACCCATTGAAACACTTCATACTTTTCATTGCTAGCAGGAGATCCTCAGTGAGGCAGATCAAATGTAATTATTGAGAGAACATAAAGAAAGCATCTTTGTTTGCCCTCTTGTAATGAGGACAGCTCAGCAGGATTGGTCCTCAGTGTGCTGGCTTCTGACTGGTGTACAGGCTTGTACGCTGCAGAATTAGCAGGGGTCTTAGTTGTTTAATTACACAGAGTTATTTTTGCTTTTGCAAGCACTAGTAACTTTCTTTTGAAAAGAGGTAAGAGCTTGCAATACTTAATATGCACTTCATATCCTAAAGGTGCTTTACAATTACTAAGTAATTAGTGCGAATGCCACTTGGGTCTACTTCTATCCCTCCATATGTATGTTGTAGTGATGGATAACATAACCTAACCCCAAATATGTCCATTTACAGATGGAGAAAAAAAACAAAATGAGTTCTTTGGTTATGTCTGAAATGTTTCACAGAGTTAATAATGATAGTGATAGCTAATCAATGATCCATTTGGAAATATGGTTGATCATTTTGTACTAGATAAGGATTTCTTCAACCGGAGTACTGGTGTCTGAGCCTTGGCTTCCATCATTTTCTTTTGTGAGTATGAATTTTAACACCGTTTAAACTGGGAGAAAGGAAAGGACATTTGTACTTCTTTGGTTTAGGTGAGAATGTTCATTCTTAAAGGTATGTTAGTTCCATCTCTGAGAATTCTCCTATATTTAAAGAGGACAAAGAGGATCTTTCATGAGGTGACCATGAACAGAAACCTGATTGAAGAGGTGTGAGTTATTCTCTAAAGAATTCTCTTGCTCACTGTGCACTACACAGAATCTCAAGGGAGGCAAGTCTCTTAACTTCACTATCCAATATCAGGCAACGTTAATATGCTCTTCTGTCTTCCTGAAATCCAGTTTTTTATAAGAAAGAGCTTTGGCAATGAACACCTATATAGATAAAAGGCTAAGGCTTTTAAATATAAAAATAATGAGTGATATATGTGAAGAATATATAAATAATATATCTAAAAAATAAATCATCTTACACAGCAGTTGATAACATTTCTGAGTGATCACATCTTGATCTTTAATTCTTTGGATGCTGACCACTGCTGAAGCTGCAAGTATTTTATTAGTGGCTGCAAAAGTAGTGAGACAACCATGTTTTGTACTTGTATATGCTCAAAGTCATAATTTTCTCATATTTCTCTATGTGTAACATATTCAGTCACAAAAACCCCTTGAACAACCCTGAATTATCTTTCCAATGGGAAATCCTATGAATTGGCATTGTTTTGTTTAATTTCCAAATTGAAATGGAAAACTGAATTTCTTGTTTCTTAAAGCATTTGTTTTGATAAGTTCAAAAAACATTACTTAGTGCATACATTTTTCAAATAACACCTATAATGTCATAGTTTAAAACAAAAAGTATATTAAGGATTAATATTTGCCTCACCAGAACAATATTTTAAGATTATTTAAGTTAATGTGTAGATTTATATTATATTTATTATATACATTTATATTATATTTATATTACACAATATATTATATATATTATATTATATGTTATATATATGTGTAGATTTATATTATACAATATTTTAAGATTATTTAAGTTACGTGTAGTGATTAATTTTGACAGTGCTTTCTATGAAATTCTGTCCACAACAATGCATTCCTGCAAAATGCTGAATTTTCTAATGATAAACCACTTTCTTAGTTTTCACCAATTCTTATAGAATTCTTATATATTGTTCTCAGCATGTATCTGATTTGGGCTACATAACTTGTTCCTGAACACTTGGGGCATTCCATATTAAAGTATGTCTTTGATTACAATCTTAATTTTTCTCTCTTTTCATTAAAAAATATATTGGATCAAATGTGGCAGAAGCTAGGGAAAAAAAGTAGGGAAAATTGGATGGCATCTCATTTTCTCAGATTAATCTGAAATATTAAAATAATGGTCCACTCATTAAGTGAAATTGCTTTTCACTGTGATAAGATAGATTGCAAGTGGTCATTTGTTGAACTGAAACACACTTTAAAAATTGTTTTGTGTCTGAACCTGGCTCTTGTATAACATGTATGCCACAGGTTCACTGGTGTGCTCTTTCAAGTCCTTTCGGTCTCCCTCAAAAAGAACAACGGATGACTGGTCCTTATGTCCCAAATGGTCAGTATGAGTTTATAGGTCTTTAGTATTTGATCTTCCTAATTTATTCTTCCCCTTCTAGTTCTTCTCCTTGTGACTACAAGTACCAGTCAGAATCCTTAATCCCTCCAGAATGGTTATGTGCTCTGCATTTTCGGTTTTTTTGAGCATGGGATCAAGTCCTTTTGAAAGAAGAATATTTTTGCAGAACGATCTTTCTGCATGCAAATCATGCTGTTTCTTCTTTTGGTTTACATTCTTCAGAGATGTACTTTTCTCACCTGATTGATTCTCTATGTGTAAAAAAAAAAAAAAAAGAAAAATATACAACAATCTGTTTGGGGTTTTTTCCCCAGTTGTGTTACTATTGTTTTCCTTTGATCTACTCACCTGGAATAGGAAGGAAAGTCTTACAAGAGTGGTAACAGCTATTGTATTAAGAAATGAAAATATCAACATTAAGATAAAATATTAAAATGATGTTTTTCTGTAAGGGAAGCATGAAGAAAATTAATAGTTCTGTGTTATGAAATATAAGAATATTGTGTTATGGTTGACCGTGAGTAAAAGTTTCTGCTTTTGAGGATATGATATTGGGAGTTGAGCTGTCTTAATATAAAATTCCAAAGCCTGCAGAAACATTCCTTTTGTTTCCTAAGATTTTATTTTCATGGTCTGTGAATTCAGTTTGAGAGTTTGGGGGTTTATTGACCAATCCAGAAACTTAACTTTTTCCCTCTGATAGAATAGTCTCTCCTAAACTGCATAGTCTATACATGTCACTGTGTCTTAAGCAGTAGGGACTAACATTTGACACGTGCCTGGCACACATCCTACTCTAATCACAGGATTATTGCCTATTCTGGAATAAAAATTGTTTTTTCCACCTCAAAATATCCCCCAAAATATGGCATTAAAGAGAAGATATATTCTAGAAAATAGCCTTTTTGTCTGTATGACTGTCCTTCTCTTGGACAGCTAACATGGAGGAAGTTAAAAAAAAATAATTTTACTTTTCAACAACGATCAGGAAATAAGAAATTTTGTATTGTTCTTTTTTGTTGACTTGGTTTTCTGCAAAATGAAGCAGTTTCCTTTTCCAGAGGCTGGAAAAAACAAACACTTCACCAGTTTTACACGATTTTGCATTTCCTCCTGGCTGATCTTTTATGTTTTTTTTTTTCTCTGACTCATGCCAAGAGCTATTTCAGCTTGACATGCTGTAAGTGCATTTTCTGTCTATAATGAAATGGAGAAATGTGAATGATGGATGTGCAGTAGGCTTGCTCACTCCTGTATGCTTTGCTATTGATAAGTAAGCTGGGGTAGCCAGAAATGAACTTGTATTTATTTCAAAGCCATCTGGGCTCCCTTCATTCAGGATGTCTGTAGCACTGTGGGTGTCCTCTTGTCCTTGCATTGATTCATACCACTGGCTATAGAAGATTTCCACTTTCTTCTTTACCTCATTCCTTGTAAATAAGTCAAATAAAATAGGCCACTTCTTTGCATGACATATTTTAAATGTATGATCTTTCCTCTTCCACAGAAAGCTAGAACGCTCTTTGGTAGCTCTATTACTTTAGAAGCATGTATTTTCATTTGATTTCTGTAGTGCACACATACTGATAGTACTGTAGCCAGATGCTAACCTGTTGTGCCTGAGTTTTGCAAGTGTAAAGTGAGAATGGTGTTTCCTTACACTATAAAGACTGTTTTGTAGCCTTTCTAATTAACTTTAGTAATATTTCACAAAAGGAGGTTCAGTTGCTGACAACAAGAGTCAAGCTTGCTGGCTTCTCCATGAATAATATCTTTATGATTTTGCATTGTGGATATCAGATGTCCACACCGATTCATTGGATTTTGCATTCCCAGTTAAGTGTCCTCTGCCACTGTTATATGACATTCTTACTTGGACCTCATTACCTGACTCCTGTTAGGGAAGGCTGATAAGAAGATTATGAGTGCTGTAATCCCACATCTAACTGGTGCCAGTTCAGTTTATGTGATAGGTTTGTTACTTCATACCAGTAGGATGTTGATCCCTCATTCGACTTTCAGATACACTCGAAATTCTTATTTCATAACATGAAGGTGAAGGTGAAGTTGTCTGAAGAGTTCCTGTACCTTACCTCGCCCTTTGCTTCAGCAAATAAATTTCAAGGCATTTTGAGATCTGACTCAACTTCTAATTGCCTGAATTAGACAAATCTGATATATTTTTGTCCTTTATTTGTGATAAATTTAGTATCTGAGAAAGCAGTTAGTACAAGCAAATCTCAGTCATGTCAAGGAAATAGAAATATTCCCATGGGTAGGGAAAGCAGGTCCAAGTTCTGACCTAGTCTTTTCTTTATCAGTGTAGGAAGCTAAAAGGTGTGCTGGTGCATCAAACAGGACATTGGGAAATCACAATAACTTGTGAAACCCATGGATTCTGTGGCATGCAAATGGAAAGCCCCAGTCACATTTCCATGCATTCAGTAGAAATTTTTATAAAACCCACAAGAAACAAACAAACAAATCCCCAGACAGTTACTGTTTTGGCCACCTGGAGATATTGCTACTTGAACCTTGGTTCATGCATTACTGTTCATTTCAGCAATCATTAGTCTGAAAAAATATCTTGAGACAGTTAACCAGAAGTTCTCCATGTCTCCAGTCACAACCAGTCTTCAAACTGAGAATGCTACGTGTTAATTATTTTATATAGCTGCTGGATTTTTAGGAGAAATTAGCAATCTACCATTTCCAGTAGGAGTAATGAAGACTTTTGATTTATAGTCTTTTCTTATATTCCTCTACTCCTTCTGCAGTGGCTTCCATAATTTGAGAGATTTTAAAGGATCTAATTGCTTTGTACTTTTACTTTCTATTACAGATAATTTTAGAAGAATGATGGCTAGAAAATTAACCTTCAGAAGCTGAATAGTGGAAATTTAATGGGCACATAGATATAGGCTACCTGGTACCCAGTAAATTCTCAGTTCCTAATTTTTACCCTTGTCAGTGTTTTCAGCCACCAGCTGTGGAAAAAAACATAGAAAATCTGAAGTTGTATAATTCATTCTTTTTGTTACTTACTATTTTTTTAAACCTAGAAGGAACTTGAATCTTGATCATCAAGATTATCTTATTTCTCTACAGTAATTAACAGTATCTACTCAATTCAGCTGTGAGATACAAAATGTTTAAAAATGATGTTATCGTGTGGAAAACTTCAAATATTTAAAATCAAATATAAGAATGTCCATAATGTGGTTCTAGGTGGGGAGAAGAATTTTGAAGTAAGCCTAGCTTAAATTGAAGATACTGCTTATTCATAGGTTTAAAACAGACTTAAGTTATTGTAAAATTTCAGGTCATTAAATGTGCATTTTTCTTCACTCTGATCTTTAAAGTGGATTGTTGCCTTTCTTCTTTCTTGCTGAGAATCTTAGAACATTCTATCAAGACTCTTTAAATATTAAAAATCTGACCATGCTTACATTGGGTTGTTTTTGGCATTCTCTAATATCATTTACACATAACTATTTCTGAAGCGAGACTTCATTGCAGCATACAGCTGCTTCAAGAGGGGAAGTGGAGGGGCAGGCACTGATCTCTTCTATCTCATGACCAGTGACAGGACCTGTGGGAATGGCACAAAGCACTGTGAGGGGAGTTTTAGGTTGGATATTAGAAAAAGCTTCTTCACCCAGAGGGTGGTTGGGCACTGGAACAGGCTCCCCAGGGAAGTGGTCACAGCACCAAGCCTGACAGAGTTCCAGAAGTGTTTGAATAATGCTCTCAGGCACCTGGTGTGACTCTTGGGGATGGTCCTGTGCAGGGCCAGGAGTTGGACGCTATGATCCTTGTGGGTCCCTTTGAACTCAGGATATTCTATGATTCCCTCCTACTAGATGATAGGGATTCCTTAATTGACATGAATTTTAGAGACCTCCTTGTTGTCCTTTTAAGTGAACTTTAAGGTTATAAAAATTCAATAGCTTGAACAGATGCTCCAATAAACATCTGAACTTGAATATTAGGCAACCACATTTTGATGGAGAAGTGATGAGATGAATAATTTATTTAATATTTTCCAAAGGTTTATACTTCAGTGCTGAAAGTCTTACTTTTCAACACTGCTGAAAATTAATGAAAAAGTGCCACTCTGGATTGAAACCACCTTTTTTTTTTTTTTTTGCTGATTTGGATTTGAATTACAGTAGAGATGCCTCTGGTGGATTTTACTGGGGAAGTTTTGTATCTGGAACAAGAGAAGTGAATTCCAGCTCCATGCTACATTTCTTTTATATACAATTTTCATGGCCTGGACAATGTCATTCAAAATTAGCATAGTAGTTCTACTACTGTAGTGTAGAATTTAATATGAACACACATTAGAATATGTAACTTAGAAAAAATTGTATGGGTTAGAATCACAAAATAAATCTCTTGTGTTTATAAGAGCATGTATATAGCATTCTCAGTGAAATCCTAATTTTGAGCTACTTGCAACATGCATTGTGTGTGCAAGTAATTGTCTGCTTATCCTTTCTGTGGAAGAGATATGAATGGCCTAATGAATAGATACTTTGATTGAGTCTTCCTTCCTTATTTTTATGAATAGGTTGGTACTTGGGTGCCCCACTTGCTGAACATGTCCGTGGTGATTTTTTAGTTTATTGTATTGCCATTCAGAGTATGCTTGTAGAGCAGCCCAAAAAGAGACTGTTCTTGATGCCTGAATATAATAACATACCTTAGAAATGGGAATAGTTTATTTTGTTGCTTGATTAAATGTGTATTATTAAATGTCTTTTAAGCTAAAATTTGCTGAAGAGCCATTAAATGGTGTAGTTGAATGATGAATTTTCAAAGCACAAGTCTCTCTTCAGCTTAATCACAGGATCTCTGATATTTTAATTATGTTTTAAGACCTCTTGAAGTGACAAGGTTGATATGAAAAAATAACATGCAATCACAAAATAACTGCATGTTATGTTTTACAAAACACTGAGGTAGCTACACAATAATTAGTTTTGAAGCTATTAAATGAAAATGCACAGCAGTATTCGGCAATATGTGATTACTCAGAGGATTTCTTTATTAAGTCTTTAACTTGTATTAAACAATAGGTGTCCCCTTTGCTCCCTTTATGCAACACCTTGTGCTTGATGATGTTTAAGTATTTTCCAAATTTGGTAAAATTAATTTATGGGGCAAATCTGCTCAAAGCAAAGGCACATCAGTGACTAAGTATGGACATTACTCAAGACTGAGTGATGACATACAATAGGAGGAGAGTGGATGAAAGAAGGTATTATACTCCTTTTTGAGATGGAGATTTTCAGTGCAAAGAGAGAAGCACTTTAACAGTGACATTGTCAGATCTGAATGACACGTTTGAACCTTGTGGTCTGAAATTAAGTAGGCCAGTTTTCTCTC
The DNA here is from genome assembly GCA_013397135.1 of Pachyramphus minor. NCBI lineage: Eukaryota > Metazoa > Chordata > Aves > Passeriformes > Tyrannidae > Pachyramphus > Pachyramphus minor. The sequence goes on from VYXB01004699.1 coordinate 1,049,161, forward strand.
TTTTGCAAATATTAAGTAATTTTTATGTTATTAATGAGTTGAAAAAAATCATGTTTTCCTGAGCAGACACTAAAAAGTGCAACATTTCATTCTAATTTATAATCCTGATGAAGTTTCTTATTTGCCTTTATTTGTAGTACACCAGCACATTAAGAGTTACTACTCACTCCTTTCCTCCCCTGCTCCCCTCCCGACAAAGAATAATCAAAACTCAAAGTAAACACTTACTTGCTGAAGGACAAATACATCTGTGGAAATTTCAAATGCCAAGCAGCAAGTCTGAAAGAAGGATGTTTGTTCCCAGACAGATTCAACATCTGTGTAGCAATGGTTTCTAGTAAAACCTATAGAAAAGCAAGGAAGAGATATGTTTGCATCTAAAACCTCAGCTTTTACATCAATACTTCCTTCTCTTTATTATTACTGGGGTAATAATAACAGCAACAGCAATAATAACAATAGTAATAGTTATGATGATGGTGATAATGATGTCTTCTAGCATCTGTTTTACAAAACATTTGAATCACCTGTGGGGACTACAAGGACAATAATGGATTGGATGTATCTGGATGTGCATAATAATATGTAGTAGAGATGTAGTGCATGCAAAATAGGCATAAAAAGAAAGAAATCTAAGCAATTGTGCTTTACCATGAGTGACTCAGAAGAGATGTTTAATAAGGAGTAAAATCAGAAAGCCAAAGAGGAAAATTCACAAAAAAAAAATTTTAAAAAGGCAAACTTTGAAAAAATGTGTGTGATTAGGATTACCGAGAAGACAATTTGTAGCTGGGGTGCTTAAAGTTTAGAAAGGAGCTAAATCAAATTACCAGATGTACCAGGTGGAGGTAGTAATTGATGGCAAACATGACACAGGGTTGCATTTGCTCTTTGTGATGCTTTGGGGACTGCACTGTATTCTGGCAAGCATAATTAAATGACCATGCTCAAGTGCACTGAAACCTGCTTGTATAAGCATCTTTTAAACCCACAGCTCTGAGAAATTCTTTCAGTGGCTGAATTGCCCATTTTCATCAAACCTTTCAGGTGTAGAAGGGCTTGTTTTTTGAATAGTGTATATAGAAAAAATGGTGGGAGTTATTTACCTTGAGGGAAACAAAGAGCTAGAAAAGGTTCAAGTAACCAGATATTCTGGAGATCATTGTTAACGAAGAACATATAATATATTACCATAGTGGCTGACAGCCTGAAAGTGAAAGATAATTAAAAAGGCTTCTTGAATTACAGGTTTTGTTATAAATGGCAGAGTTAACAGGAAGATCAATCGCTTTTGGCAGTAGCCAGTTTTCTTTCCATTTTTGAAGGAAGTGTAAAAGTATTTCCACTCCTATAAATTACTATGACTATTAAGAAGGTTTTTATCATTTTCTAAGCCTGAGAAAATGGGCACAGTACATACATGAGTTTCAAATGTAACAAATGCTTGTAAAATGCCTGTAACTTTCAAATGTATATATATTTGCTATGAATATTAGAAGCTTCATTCTGAATTTAGTAAAAATACTCTGATTAATAATTGAAGTCTTAAAAAAATCCATCCTTTTCCATTAGCTCAGGAATTGAGACATATGGTGCATTATATTTTTATTTCAGCTTCAAATAATTTCTTTTCAAAACCTTCTGTGAGTTAAAGTAAGTAAAAAAAAATAATTCCCCTCACCTCTCCCTCCCCTCTCCTTATTTTTCCTGCACATTATTACTTACCAAATTGCAATATTATGCTTTGTGGCAGATGAAGGCAGTCACTGCCTGTATCTGCTAGGCCAACAGAATTCCAATAAGATTTTCCTTGTATTTTGTAATTTATAGAATGATAGAGGGTGGAGTGTGGTCTCTGTATTTTGGTACAAGAAAATCTCAGTCTCTAATAAGTGATGTGTTAATCGAAGGGAAGGCTTGAGAGTTTGGGTTCTTTTGTTCATTTCCCCCTCAATGATCTTTTTATTTTCTTCGTTTTTCAATCCAAATGTTGAATAAGATTATTTGGTCATTTCACCACTGACAGAGAATAGTACAATGTCTCTCAGATATTTTTAAGAACATTTAGTTCTTCATTCATTGGCATAGAGAAAAAGTAACAATGAGACTGTTCTCACTTGAGGTACAATGATTTTTTTTTTTACAAGATTTTTTAGGGCCATGAGTGAATTTTCATTATGTTGCTTTTGTTGGTCTGCACTGTGGCAAATAGGTGTTTTGTGGCAGCAGAAGTGGACTAAAACATCCATAAAACTGAGTGGCACTGGCTGGTCTGACAGTGTAATAAAAGAGAAGTGTCAGAGTATGTAATTGTTCATTCTAGATTCAGTCAGGATAATATCCTAACATTTCTAGCTTTTAAAAAAGCTCCTTAATGACCAGCACCTCAATTTCTACATTCATTCTATTCTGCATAAAACGTAAAACATGTGAATAAGATGTCAACCTTGTCCTTAGTAGGCAGACATAGATGCAATCCTTGTAGCTTATTGTGAGGTGACAGGTGCTTGATAGAGCAAGTAACACAAAGGTAGCTGGAGCTGTTGCTGCATATGGAGCTGTCTGCTAACTGTTCAGAATTAGAATTCTCTGTTTATGAGTCTGGCCTCCCTTGAGGTTTTTCCTAATTTTAACAGGAGCTGCTCAGTTGAGGCTGACAGAATTTAGCCACAGATACTGTAGCAAGATAGATAACATGTAATCAGAGTAACACTTAGGGAGAACCTGTGGTGTCTTCATGCCAGCGTAATGACCTTGTGTTTATTAAAATAAATATCCTCGAGCAAGACAGTGCTGAGGAGTTCAATAACAGAAACATTTGCCTCTCCTCCTGCTGCTGAGTGAACACGATCTGAAGGTGCCACCCCTAATTGAAAGCAGTCTGCATGATCATAACAGTTAAGGCTAATTTATTTGTTTATGACAAATAACTGCACGCAGAGTACAGGGGAAAGGGGTGTTGTGAGGCAAAATTGAGTTAAATTTTCCAGCTGTGCTGAGGAGAGATAGCAAACTCCCTGCACTATTATTATAAGTGATGATGATGATGGTAAAAATAAGAAAATAAAAACGTGTCAAGGCTGCTGCAGGCATTTTTCTGATTTATAGGTAGATTCATTGTTCCACTGACACTTTTATCTCTGTGGGTTGAGTAGGAATATGTGCCATGCAAACTCGACTTGCCATGTGAGACCTGAACTTGCAAAACAGGAAGCTAAACTGGTCAGTCTTCTGTGCTTGATATTATCTCCATCCAGATCCACATGGTCCTGATTCAACTACTCTACTTGACTGAGTTTTGAGACAGAGACTGGACTTGGATGATCTTCAGAGGACCCTTCCAATTTAAAGTATTCTATCATTCTGTGAAGTTGTCTGTTGATAGATCCTGTGTTGTCAACTGACATATCCCCAAAATACCCCTGCGAGATGGAAATTTCTAGAATTACAGAACTGACATAATTGCTCAAGGTGATGCAGTCATCCTTGTGATATAGGATGCAATCAAGCATGCTTATGCCATTCCTGATACTGCTTTATCAGGAGGGCTTGTTTTCATGGAATAACCTGACAGCAGCTGTGGAACTCATGTAGTGCAGCAAATACTTAGTGTATGGCCAGCTAAGATCAGACATAGTTGAGGACTTTGCTTGCCCAGGTTTTTGATATCTCCAGAGACGGTCATACCACATCTTCATGGTGATTTTTTTTCTTGCTTGCATCTAAGCACATTACACTTGTTGCAGTTTGTGTTAATCTCCTTTCATGTGTCGCTGACACTCTTAAAGAGTGTCTCATGCTCTCTCTCTTCTTGACAGCTTCCCGTTAGGCAGCTAAGTAAGATGGCCCATGAAATTTCTCTTCTGGACTGAACTACCCCATTTTTCACTGCCTCCTTGTACATCATGTCCTCCAGACTCTAAATCATACTGTCTGCACTTCAGTACATCATGTCTTGTAATCTGTGTTTTGTACAAGGAGTACCCATGGAAAACAGTTGAGTCTCCCAACTGCTGTAGAGGGAAATAATCACTTTCCTCAATCTGCTGGCTGTCACTTTGCTAATGTAGCCCAGTGTGAAGCTGGCATGTGTTACTCCATCCCAGAGGCAGGACTTTGCATTTGCCCTTATCAAACTTCATTAGGTCTCTGTCAGCCCAAGTCTGTGAAAGGCCAGAGTCTCTCTGAAGGGACTGATTGTGGGGACAGAGGCATCACAATGTCCATATTATATTTTATTGTATTATTTTTCACATGGATAGATTTTTTTTCCCTAGGACTAACTTGGTTCTTCCTTTTAATGCAGTTTAAATCTGTTACTTTGGTCATGTAATCCCTAAGCATTGAAAATTAATTCATGCTATCCGCTTTGCAGCAGCTCTTTAGGTATTTGGAAACTTATCATAACCTTCTATTACTCTTTTATAGTTTTCTCTCCTCCTCCCTTTTTCACACTCATAATCTCTTTGTAATTTTTTGCTTGTTTCCCCTAGACTATCTGTAGTTGACTCTAATCTTCACTGAAATGCCTGAAATTTGAGGTGATAGTCTGTGTGAGTCTTCATCCTTGATAGAGGATAATTTCCTACCTTTTCAAGGCTGTGTATTAGCAGGTACATCCCAAATACAATTTATTGCTTTTACAACAGCATAAAATTACATTTAGCTCCTGAACCACAAAAACCTCCAAATCCTTTTCTGTGAAACCATTTTTCCACACTTCTACACTCCTTGGGTAGCAGGTTGCTGACCCTAGATTCAAAATATTCTCCATGTTTTTCAGGATAATTTTACTTGGTTCAGTTTATTTTTTCAATGTGTAGTTCCACATTGTCAAGATAACTTTCAGTTCTAGGCTTGTCCTTCCAACTGGAAGGTTTTAGCTTTCAGTATTCTCATCATTAATTAAGATATTGGGTAGACCTGAATAAATAGGAAACTTCAATAGATGTATTTGTTTCATTTGATGAAATGGCATTGATAATACCTTTTGAGAATTTTCTCTAAGAAACTGTGTCTCTGTGATAATCCATTTTTATCTAGGTTGTGCTTTTTCCACTGTTTATGAGCATGTCAGATGAGGCAGTGTCAAAATCCTGAATTCAAGTACTGGTATATGAAACCCTCATAAAACCTTTTATATTGTTGTAAAAAGAAATTATTTAATTGTTTTGATGTTTGTTTATTTTTCTCCCAGTATTTTTCTAAGAACTTAAATTTAATTAAAGACCTGAAACTCCCCAGCTGTGTTTTGTTCCCAAGTGTAGAAACAGTTTTTGCCCTCCTCTGTTTCTACCACCATTCTGTGTAGAAAAATTGTCTTAAAATAACCTGCCGAGTGTCAGAAAATTGTCACTGGACACTGTATACTCTGTTTCACACAGAATTCCTTTCCCAATAGCCAGCTATTTAGTTAAATTTCTTAATTATTGTGAGTCCAAATTCTTTCTGTTCACCTAAGTTTCTTAGTTTTGTGATGTATACTAGGTAACTAGGTCCTACTATAGGTTTGTACACCCTTATGATGCTTGGATTATTATGCAACCAGCTTAGATACTTGGCATGCATATTCAGTGTCTCTTTTCTTCCTTGCTGTAATTATTCCATTTCCTAAATTTTTAGGGTTAGTCGTAATTTTTCTGCCTCTCTATGCATTTCTGTTTCTATCTACTCTAGTCATAAGGAGGCTTGTAATTTCGTGAGTAAAATATGTTTTTAATCTCTCTGGGCTTTATTATGTTGCCATGGAGCACATCCTATAGTCAAAGGTGACAGAGCCTTTCTGGATCTTCCTCTTCCCAAGCACATGTTGTCTTCAGGATGCAGCTGCTTTCATCCTGAGCCCTGTACATATGCCTGAAGTATGGTACTGGAAACCCAAGAGCTAATTATGTCAACCCTTACACCACCAATTTGCTTTATAGACACTAAAAATTTCTTTAGAGAACTCCCTGTCAATATCAGTATTGGTGTGATTTGATTATATTCACCAAAACAAGTCAGTAGCTTTAGTTTCTAAGTGATGGAGTATCTCCCAGAGTTCTGTATGGGTTGTATTAGGAATATTTTAAAATGAGCTTTAAGAATTAAAGTATCCTAATTTCCAAAGGAACTGGAAAGTAAATTTCAATCTGATTTCTTTTCCACCTGATTCTTTGCAGCTCCATATTGACTGTGGATACCTGCCAAGCTAATTTTGATTAGGTCATCTCATCAATAAGCAATGTCCTTCCAGGAAACCACTTTAATTCAATTAATGTGGCAAGTCAAGCTAGGTCAGAATTGAAATTCAGTAGATATTTGTATTGCAGAGACATTTGTTAATTACATACAGTTTTACATAAGGGACCTCATCAGATAAAGGGCTTAAAGAGCAAAATAGAAGCTTTCAATTGTAATCAATACATCAGTGCACATTCTTTGGAGGTAGAGGTAATTAATAGTACATGTGTCAGATACTCCATTGGAAATTTAAAAAAAATTACTGGAGAGAGGCAGGGGGGAGATGGAGGGAAACAGTCAAGTGAATGGTATTTATGTGGAACCTCACAGATGAATATAAACCCCAAATAGCAAAGGTAATTGAAGAAAAGAAACACTCATACCTTCAATGAGATAGGGTCAAGATAAAACTCTGTGTGTGATTACATGTAGTGATTGCTGAGGAAATACTAGGAAGTCACTTAACAACACTATTTGTGAGACTATCTCAACACATCTTCTACTCTTCATATTTAATATATGGAAAACAGGCAGGCAACAACATTGTACTTGATCACAATTTTACTTTAATAGCAAACTCCTGACATGACATTTTAAAGTCTGTCAAATTTAAACAAAAAGATAATGGAGAAGATGATAATGTACATCATGTACTTTTGTTAATTGACAGTATAAGTAGAGTTAGATCATCCCTGGTAGAGACAATCACAGATTGCTGAAGTGAATGGTTAGAGTTTTGTATGTTCTAACATCAAAGGAAAAAAGCAGAAAATATAAAGCATGCTAATATCTGAATTATTGATTTTTGTAAGAAATATCTCAGTGATTAAAAGAATTTTGTTTCATGTTTTACTTCATGTGATCTTGTGCTGGTTTCTCAAGAGCATTGTATATATCCTCTATACCAAATGTATCATGGCACAATTGTTGAGTTAGAAGGTAAACATCAAGCAAGATCCTGAAGGGTGGTACTGCTCTTCTGTACATCAGTGTAACTGTTCTATATATTAATGTCCAGATTAGCTGTTCTTTTATGCAAATATAAAGTGCTGAGATGAATTCAGAGAAGAGTTTCAAGAGAGGCCTGGGAACCATTACAAGTGACAGACTTCATAAATTCAGTCTGCTAAAATTGTCAAAGTATTCATTGACAGATGATCTCATATTAACTTTCAAGTATGTTCTTAGGGAAGAGATCACATGTAGATTTTTCTTTATTAAAAAGTTGCAAATGTGGCCTCAGCTGTCATATATGTAATGAACTGATGCTAAAAAAAAAAAGCAATCTAGAATTTCTTCTTCACCAGTTGTGTTCAATTTAAGGTCTCAAGACTTTGAATCTGTGGGAAGACCCACAGATTCCAGTTCCAAGTGATGACAGTTATTATATTTTGAACATGTCAGTAACCTTACTGAGTGTAAACTAACACTTTCAAGAAGACAACTATCTCTAATCTTTTTCAGCCCCTGATTTGTTAGCCTTGCTGTTTCCATACATCTTCAACTGAAGATGCAACCCTGTTAAACATAGAGCATTAAATCAGTAATAGACATTTGCTAAAATGAAATTGGAGTGGTTGGTAATAACAACAGGCAGGTGCTCAGACAGAGTTATTGATGTGTTATAATGATGTGAAGTGAAGAAATCACAGTGAGAGAGCAGAGACCAGCTTCTGTTTACTTACTGCAGTTTCCTGAGGAAAACACCACATTTCTGAATTTGGGTGGTTTTACTGACACAGTTGGTACCTGAATGAAGTTGGAACTGCAGCCACCAAACTGATTTGTTTTGTCAGATTTTGAAGCTCTAGTCTTCTTTAACAAATAAAACACAAAATAGAAGGGGGAGGCCCTGGCAATCTTACTGCTCTGTTTAACCACTGCTGCTGTGAGGAGATGAAAAAAGCCGATATCCAGGTAGGTGGCTGGTTTCCCTAAATCACATTTAGAAGCATGGTACATACAGCCAATAAAAGATGTGATCACATTGTATTTTGTGAATCCTACACGGTAGTGGTAAAATAGTTGTTTGTCATCATTGCATGTCCACCCTACCAGTGGCAGCGCTGTCATCCAGAGTGATTACCCCAACGCAAAAGAAACTGCAACAGAAGTGTCAAAGTAATTTCAGTAGCTAGAACAGAAGAATAACTTTGTTTAGGCAGTCAACGACTGATTTAGTAAGCTAGCATTAGGTGTGGGACAATAAAGATTTTCCTCCTACGACTCTTTTTGAAGTTGTTTACTTTATGGTAATAATGTGTGCTGATGCCAATTTTTATCTAAATACATTGTTGGGTTTTTTTCAGAACATTATTTAAAAAAAAGTTTTAGTCAATTTTAAGCACATTTTAAAACAATGCATTCTTAATTCAAAAACAGAGGTTTGAATCTAATTCAAACAAGCTGTCACAGGTTTTTTTGTCTGGAAAGAGAAACAGTTGAGATGATTTGTGATGGGACTAATGTGGTTTCTGACCTATTATAATACTAGGTCCTATGTTTCTGCACATGAATTCTATCTAATAGCTCCTTGATACATAGGCCCATTTTATCACCAAAATCTTACGTAATTTGCAGTTGTAAATGGGCTGTCCCAATGGACACGTTTCAAAAATGAAAAGAGATTTGGACCTTGAAATATGTTCTTTTAATGTCATATAGTGTTTAGTAAGTCTGTGAAAGTAATGAGAATATTAGTGTGGAATAAAGCTCTGCTTAGGTCTTGGGTTCATAGATTTTATGGAAGAATAACCTCATCCTAGATATTGTGAGATTTCCATACCTATGCTGCATTATTTCTAAGTAGACATGTTCTTAGCTGTTAATTTGCAATGCGGATGAAAGAGTGCTCCAGCAGTAAGATTTCAGTCTTTTGCCAACAGCTTAAATTTTCATTGAAGACAATGTTTAAGAGGTATTCAGAAGATAATATAGCAGAACTCCTTAAGAGAAGACAGCAGTGTAATACACAACATCTTCTAATTACTACCACTAACTACAAAGAAAAGTTGAAGAAAAAAAGTGTTTTCAGAAATGTCTTAAATAAACTGGTTTAGGACTAATAATACTAAGTGGGAAGATTCCAGCTTCTCAGAGCTAAGATAGGCTTTAAAGAATTGGTAGAATCTTCTGGAAAGGATTTTGCATATTATGTTATTATGAAAAAGAAAGAAATTTTAAGAAAAGTGATTATGTTGGCTTGTAGCTGTAAGTTGAAAGTGTGATTCTTGCATTTAGAGAAAACTAGCAGGTTTGAAATAGAATGTGATCCACATAAACTAAGCATGTGTAATGTCATTTTTACAGGATAAAATTTTAGATCAGACCTTGCTCTTTAGGGAGATAAGAAAAAATAATCTATAAGTAGTGAATCTGTCTCCAAAAAGTAAATAATCTTTCTTCAAAAAAAATCCTTCATCCTAGCTTAAGATCTGCTTACTTCTGATCACAGAAAAGGAACTCTGAAAGCTCTCAGATTGTTTCAGCTAAACTATTAAGGGGATGGAACTTTATAATATGCACCTATTAATATAATGTATTTAATATAAAAAATTGCATATATATAAAACATTAGAGATTAGTTGAGGTTGGAAGGGAGCACTGGAGGTCAAGGCTCCTGCTCAAAGCCAGGACACTTACAGAGTCAGACTAGGTTGCTCATGGTTATACCTAGCTGAGTCTTAAAAACCTCTGAGGACACCAAGACTGTAGTTTCTGTGGGCAATCTGATCTCATATTTGATTTTCTCATGATAGAGAAGTCAGAACCTCTCTTACTTCAGCTTATGTCTTGTTTGACAAAAAACGTATATTTCTTGACTTCCTTCCTTGCACTATGGTGAAAACTGTGAAAACTGTGAAAACTGCCCCTGCCATCTCTCAGCTCCCCCCAGTCATTCATTCTTCACAAGCCCAGCTCCATCCCTTTCTCCTCACAGGGTAAGTGAATCCAACCCTGACCATCTCAGTGCCCCTTCACTGGAGTTGCTTCTGTTTATTCTTGTCTTTTTGTTATATTGGGGGAAAAAAATGTGGGCTTTTTTCAGTGATTAAAAACTAAAAAGGTTGTTTTTTGTAACAATTACAGTTGTAACAATTTTGTTACAACTGTATTTTGAGATATTTGTCCCCCAGTTCTTTGGGAACACACTGCTTCTCAATAAAGCCATAAGGCTTCCTACCAGACTTGGCAGTTTGCCTCTTCTCAGATTTCATGGGAGATCTCAAAATGGAATATAAAGAGTGACAACAGAGAAAAGACCTCACCCTTCTCTCTGCTGGAAATCCCACCACGTGGTACAAATTTTCTTTTTCTTTAGGGTAAAGAAATATTTGTTTAGAGGTTATTCCCAGGGTAGCTGCTGTGCTGCTACCCTGGGAAAGCTTAAAATCAGCTTAGTTTCGAGCAAATTTATTTTTATGTGATTGCTGCGCTTTTTTTCCTCTTCTTTATGGCAAGTTGTTGATGAATAGGAGAGGAAGGTTGGTTGTCCAGTATGAAAGCTTATAGCCTGCCATTTGTATGATATGACAAAAGAAATTTTAAAAATTATATTTGTTACCATAGCAACAATAAAACTCTTCCTCTAAATGCATTGAAAACCAACATCTCTCTGTCCTCTCCTCCTAAACTGTTAAGAAACTAGAGCTGAAGCATTAGTTGTGGGATATTCTACACTGAACTGAAAAGCATGTTAGTTTATGAAACTGAGACCTCCACCCACAATAAATCCTCATATTCATGCAGGGATATCACAAAATTCTATTTAGTTTCCACTGGAACTTTCTCTAAAATGAATTTTATTGACAATGTTTTATACCAAAAAATATGATAAAAATCCTCATTGTGCATTATATTCCACTGTATTTTTTGTCCTTGTTCTGTTCCTGAAAGCCTAGTATGGAGATAGGGAAGTTTTTGCAAAACCAAACAAAAGTCATCTCTGGTACCGTGTTATTTAGCTTCCTACTGAAGAATGTCCATTGACAAAGGGACTAATACTTCACCATCATAATCATCATCAATAATAATAGGAATAAATCCCATACTTTTTGATATCTTGAAATTTTCCCTTTCCATGAATCATTTTGGTATTACAGACAGTACTTTTGAATTTTATCTTTTATGCTTTTGTTATACTACTTGAATTTTTTTTTGCTGATTTTTACTATGTGTTTCAAGTTTGCTCCAATATATTGTGAAATGTGCTATGGCTCGGGTAATGATAAAATGGCACATCCTTTTAGATGAAATTCTTTTAGCTGCTCTGATTACAGGGACTGAGCTTGATGGTCCACTCCTTGAAGATGATCACATCCAGCCACTTGCCTCAATAATTCCAGCATGTCTGACAGTTTTAGCAAAAAGTATTTTGAGTTCAGCAGGCTGCTGTATTGCTTTATACAGTCTTCAGCAGAAGTATTTAATTTTATTCTCGTCTCACATGTAATGCAAAGAGCTTTATAATCAGTCAAACTAAGGTAACATGAATTAAACAACTTGTGAAGGAAGGTGTTTGTTTAGTTTGATTTGATTTTTTTTCTTCCCTAGATCAAACCTTTCTTTTTATTGGTAGCTTCCCTTGACAGAACAATTTTCTCTTGAAATACTAAGTGACATTCAAATAAAATTGAGTCAATTTTAGTGTGTTTTTTTTTCCTAGAGAAAAGGGTTTGTAAGCATTAAAGTGAAGTTTCTGTTTATGTTTCCTTTTTTCCTCTTTTAAATTTCAAAATGTACTTATATGACTTCAGAATATTTTGCATTAAAAGCTATTGAAGTTCCTAATTCCTTGGGTACTTAAAAAAAAAAAAAATCTTTCTAATGTTCTCTTTATCTTTTGAGGACAGAGAATTACTGGTAAATACATACTACAGTGAAGAATAAAACTTTTTAAAATATCAGGCTCACATTTTAATCATTGTGCACTGTCATGTGCCACAATATTTCACCTTTAAATAGCCTCTGTAGTTAAAAGTCCAGTCTTTGAACAGAATGTACTCATTATTATCTTATATTGATATTTAATTGTTAATGCTATATTTTTGCATACTGTTTGCATTCCATTTTCAGTAGGATGACATTGTGACAACCACCTCAAATTACATATTTTAGTGAGATGATTCTACTTTTTAAGATAGTTGTCTACTCTCATTTAAGGAAATTGGCTGGCACTCCTGTGCTTGAGTTGCATCCTCTGCTAGAGTTAATTTCCCTTCTTCATACCTGTGGTAGTACTGACTTGGGGTAATATAGTCATGTTTGTTAGTGAAACAACTTAGCCTGTCTCTAAGCTGCATAGAAAAATGGTTGATAAAGGAAATAGATTTTTTTTTTTCTTCCCGTGACTGCACTGTTGTAACTATTTAGCAGGCAAGTAGGATGCAGAGTGGATCTGCTGAGCAGCTTATATAAAGTGAGTGAAAAAGCAGTTCAGTACCACAATTCTAATATTTAAATAAATGTACCTGTTTGCTGAAAAATTACTTTGCCACTGTGTTCCACAGACACAGAGTGATGTTTTCTTCCACTGCTTCTTGCTTTAACCACTTTTTCTCATGTGTTCAGAAACTGTCTTGCATTTTGATTAGCTTCTGCTTCTGTTCTGTAATTTTTGAGCATTCTTACCTAACCTTTAAGGAAAAATATTATTTATCTATGTTAATTATGTGAAAATAAACAGAAAATTTTCCTGTACATATTTATTGCCTTGAATTGTATAGTTTGGACCTGTGCTGTGGAATGAAAAATGTGGGTTTAGACAGTAGACTATGGAGGTGACATAATCATTCTTCAGGATGTAACAAGTAGTACAACTTTCAGCACCTACTGCTTTCTTTCTTGATAAGCTTCTTGTGCAGATTAGAGTTTTTCTCTGTTCTTGTATTAAGATTTTGTTGTCAGCAGTGATTATCTGCTCTTCTTTGCTGACCCAACAGCAAAGTGACCCTCAGCCGGATATTCATCTCTGAGGCTCTCTGTGTGCTGCGTCTATCATGTTTGTTATTAAAGACATCTTCAAAGAATCAAAATTTACCATCATTCTGGAAACACTTCCTCTCCTACATCTCCCACTGTGGCTTTCTTCTCCTTTTCACTTTCAGTGTACTCATCTTTTTTTCTGCTTAAAATCCTTTTTATGGATTTCCTTAGAAATATAGTATGTACAGAAACTTTCCTAATAATAATACTCTTCCCATAATATTATGTTAATTATAAATCATATGCATTTGGGGGGGATTCTTTCAAATTCTCTGACAAAATAGTTTTGACTGGAACTAAAATGGTAAAACCAGAGCTGTTTCTGCTCCAACTAATTTTTACATTAGAAGGTGTTTCACAGAGAGCTGCAAAAGTGAAAATTTATCATTCTGAAAATTGCCAGTATCCATCAACACTGTAGCTGGCTAACAAACTGTTACCAGGGCATATAAAATTAAACTGAAAGAATGTTTTTCCTGACCTTCAAAGAGGTTAGCTTCCAGTAAAAACACAGCTGATATATTTTATAGAAATATATTCAAAAACTATATATTTAAGTAATCTTAGCAATGCTGAGAGTTATTAGCTTCCAAGACACTGAAATTTCTCATAACTTTTATATTTATCCTATCGCTCCACTGGTCAACAGACAAGAAAATATATTCTTAGAGACAGCATTGACCAAAAAAATAGAATCACAGAAGTTGAATTAGTCTGTTGATCTTGTGTATATGTGTCCTAATCTTCTGTAATGAATTACTTGTTGCTGCACTGCTCAGGCCAGCAGTGTAGTCATCTTATATGTGGGGTCTCTGAATAGTGGAGAAGTTGAGTCAATTTGCAAGAGTAATAACCTCCACACCGTCCCATATAGCCCATCCATTTTTTCACATGCTGTACTGCTTTGGTTTCTTAATAAATAATCCCTCAAAATGAAACATCTCCATTTGCTACTTCTGTGACCAGTTGTGTTGACTAAAGAGAATGAGTTATTTGTGGTCTTTGGTGTTTTTATTTTGATTCTGCTTAAGGACTTTATTATCATGATTGAAATCAAAATCCTGGTAAATTAAGTATTCTGATATAAATATGCAGTTAGTTTTAATATTTATCTAAAAAAATCTCTGAAAATTTTTGTTTTGAACAATGCATATTTACGATGTCCAAAAATGATTCTTCAGAATATTGCTTTGTTCATTTATTCAGTACAACATCCATCAGAGCTTTGAAAGTGACCAGGTAAAGGTTCTTGGAAATAACATTCAAGAAATGCTGTTAATGGTATGCACTTTCCCAGAGATCTTGTCTGTCTCCCTTGCTCTTAAAAATAAATACTAGATCTAGTCTTGAAACATGAAGTTTTTGGTGTCTCATTAAACATTCTGATACTTGCCACGAGATTTTATAGCTTTATAAAAAGCTATTTCTATAAATCTCCAGTTTATATTATGGTTCTTAGTGTGAGAACATAAGCACATTTCTACTGAAAGTGTGGACACATTATTTGGCTCTTATTTGCTTCCAAAGCATCTAGTGGCCGTATTCCACTGGCTGTGTTGGAGACTGTTTTTTTCTCAATGTTTTGTGCTTTCTATTCCTGAAATAAGTCATCTGTCAGGCAGGAGAAGGATATGGAGTTATGCTCCTCTGATCACTTCTACGTTTAAATGTCTTCTCAATGTAGTCTTTACTATTTGATTAAGCCTTCACCAGCTTTCTGTGTCCTTGCCTGAAGTTTCAAATTATATGTCTTTAGGAAGGAACTTCTTTGTACTTCACTGTTTTAAGGTCTGACTATTTAGGTTTAAAAGTTGTTTTCTGTCTTTGCAGGAATAAATGAGATCCTGAACATTCGAGTTTTCCTTTGAAAGAAATACATTCTGTTACAAAGTATTCTTAGTAAAAGTCTGACAATGAAGGCATCCTGTGTTGTAATCATTTGGATCAGATAATTACAATACTGTCTTCTGGCCTGAAATTTAGGGTAACGTGAGAAGTTAGAAATGAAAAATGCCGGAAACTTGAGGTCATTGTCATATAATGTATTTGCTATGTGTGAATCATATATTCTGTCTATAATTGACAAATAGATATAAATGTGGATACAGGAGCCCAATAGAATGGAATGTCAGTAAATGTTAGCAAGACTGGAATAAAACATAAATATAGAGAATTCAACAAAAGACCAGCCTTCCAAAACAGTGACTCAGGAGCTGATGGTGTGATCTGGGTTGGGTTTGCAGTCATGCCCCAGCAAATGTTCTAAAAAGGGCTGTCAGAAACATCCTAATGGTCCAAGAGTGCAGTAATACTGCTTGAGACCACACAGCACCTGTCATCCATCCTGTGCTGTTATTCTCAGTATTTAAAACCTTCAAATTTCATGCTGGAGGAGATAGTACTTTTGTGATGAACAGTAGAGAGACAAGAGTAGAGTATTAGGCTTCTGCATAAGTTTTTCAAAGGCTAACTCGAAGGATGAGGAGGAAATTAAAATGTTGGGATTGACTGTGTTGTATTTACCCACTGGTTATTGCATGTTTGGAGCTCTGGTGTGCATGGGAAGTTAGTTACATATGTGTTTAAAGCCTTTGTGCTATGCCACAGTACCTCAGCCTTGAATCAGGGTGCTCCCGATCAAGTTGTTTTTACTGATTACTTCTACTCAAGAAGTTTGACTGAGCATGGCTTAGGAAATCACAGTTCTCAGTAATTCAGGTTAGTTATTGTAAAAATGTTTCTAAGAATTGACAATTCATACCCTTACAGTGTTGGCACTGAGAATTACTGGCATACACCTTAAAACTGTGCAGGGTTTAGAACATTTGTCTGTCTGACTCCTTGTGCTACAATCACTGCACTGTAAGTAGATTCATGGCCTGACATTGGTTGCTGACACAATAACAATCATTGTTGTAAGAAAACAATATTCAAACCTGAACTGATTCAATGCCTGATTTCTGAGAAAACACAACTGACACTAATCCCACAGTCTCAAAATATACTGGCAATTCCCATTACTTTTACTAATATTTCTCCAGTCTCTCTCCTTGAGGCAGTAAGAAGGGAAGAAATGGTGTAGAGAAACTGATGTGTCTTGAGGAGATACAATTATTACCTAAAAATTTTCTTAGAGAGACCTCTCTCATCTTTCAGATGTTCATGATTGAATGCACTAGGTGTGAGGAGACGGGAGCTCTGTTTCACCAATTTACTTTTTCCTGTAATTTTCAGTATGTCAAACTTATTTAATTTTCAGGGTTCTGTTCTTCACCTGCTTGTAGAATTCTGTCAACATTTATAATTATAAACGGTTCTGATTTAAGTGTTTCTTTATTTTAAACCAATTGCTAAATAATATCTGTTAATTTCTATTTTCCTACCTTAAATTGTCATAATTATCTGAGTCCTTCATTTGAGTTGTTCTTCCATTTAATCATCATCACTATAATTTTGGAATTTGTATTTTCCCCGTGCAAAATATGTCCATTATATGTATTTTCCCCCTTGTAAAATATGTCCATTATATGTATTTTCAAAGTATCTTATTAATCTCAAAGTTTTTTCTCAGCTTCCTCAAAGGACAGAGGAAAAGAGGATATAAGTAAGTCTTAGATATGGATGTGAAATAGTTTTCTGGATTGGTATAACTACAAGGTCTCAACTTGAGATGGATGTTGCCTGGGAACTGAGAACCAGTAGAAAGATTCTCTCTTACTAATGACATAATCTTTTTATCTCCCACCCTTGCCTTCTGGTGTTCTCTGTGTCTGGAGAAGCTGATCTGAAAATTCATAATCCTAGTTGTGATACCAGGGTTAATAAATATTTTCATAGGAATGTTTAAGCAGAAAAGATAAAGGTGGCCAGGATTTGTTGATATTACTAATGCAGAACAAACAGATAGTAAAGGTCATTAAATTACTTTAACATGATAATTAACTTATAAAGTATAAAAACAGGGAAAAAAAGGGGAGTATCTGTAACTAGATCTTGCACTAAAGGCCTACATTTCTCTGCAACCAGAGCACCTGTTTCAAATAGAATGAGATTTCAACCATGATCAAGTATTGCATTTCTACAGTAAATCAACTATACTAAAAATCAATCTCCAACTTTTTTCAAATATTCTAACACTATTGAAAATTCACAAAGTTCAGTTTATTTGAATTCAAAGGTTGTTCAGGTTTTTCTAACTTATCTTTTTTCTGTCATTAAACTTTTCAAAATATGAATCTGAAATAGAAGATGAACAGATTTGAAAAATACAGAAGGTTTTTCTTTATGTTCTGTCCTCATAGAATTTGAATGTAAATACAGAAATGAACTGTGAAGGTAAACTGTGTGTTGATGAAAGTATATAACAAGTGTTGCATTTAGTTTTGCATCTGTTGTCAGTCTCAGTTACCAAATTTTTGCTATTGTAGATTTCTGGGTGTGTTTTTTGTTTGTTTGTTTGTTTGTTTGTTTTGTTGGGTTTTTTTAAAATTTACATTTTTCCTCTTTCTTAATCAGAGGGAGACAAGCTAAAAAAGGTGTGTAAAAGTCAATAGGTCATTAGCAGGATTTCTAATGTGGGAGTTTCAGGTTTGAGATGCTGTTTACTTTTTCCTGATTCCAGGTAAAAATGTTTAAATTAATTAGGATGTTGAATGTTTCTCTGTCTGGTGTTGAACAAAAAGTATATCATTAATATTAACAATTTTTCATTATAAAAGTTTTCTTTGAAATCTTGTTTTCTTGTCTCAAAAAAATCAAAGAAATGGAAGATACAAATAATGATAATTATAATTGTTAACCTAGATTCTTTACTGAAATGCCTTTGAATTTGATAAAGTAAGATCCTTATCTGTGGCCATTTTATTCTTTCTATCGTTAGGAAAGAAACTCAGAGAGAAGTCAGTGCTATTTTATCCTGTAAATGAAAAACAAGTGAAAAAAAACCATGTTAAGTTCTTTCTGCCTATTTGATGAGGATGTTGGATTGTTCCATAGCAGTAAAATCTAGATGGAAGAGGTTGTTTCTGGTTTTTATTATACTAATATAGAGCAAGTGTTTACTGAAAACCACACTTTCATTATTATGCTTTCATGCTAGCCAAACTAATTTTGGTTAATTTTGAGATTAAGATTTTAGGATAATGATTTTCTAACATCCTGCTATATTAGAACCTTGCTTTCTCTCCTTCCACTGACTTTAAAATGCCATTAAAAAGGACTATCTTTCATAATCTTTCCTATAATATGTATACAAGTTATTTGTAGCTTTGCCATTCACTGAAGTTGCTTCAGCCTTACTGTTTGCTCCATATTTTTCTAGGAATAGAGAGTGGTTTTATACATTAGTAATTGCTGTTGTGTTATGTTCCAATTACTGTTAATTTATTCTTATTTTTTAAAGTTTGGAATCAATATCAACAGTCTTTTCCAACCTAAGCAATTCTATAAAATGCCTTCTCTGCACCTACAGAAGTTATTTTCCTTGTATTAGAGCGCCTGAGAAAATGTATTTCATATAAAATTTTGTAGAATTCTGTAGAATTTTATATAGGTATATTCCTAAAGTCACTTTAACACCTTATTATGTGGATGGGAGACTGGACTATGTGATTCAGGGTGAGATCATGACTCAGAAAAGATAATATAAAACCAGAATGTCCATTGTGCCATCGGAGCAAAGCAGAGAGAGGGATAGGAGGACTTCTAAGTGAATCTGAATTGTGAAAAGACTGATGTGCAAGAATTATGGACATTAAATTAATTAAAAAATAATTTTAATTGATATTCTCCTAGTGTAATTCTAGCTACTTCCTTTTATGGCCAGTAGATCTCTCAGGGGTTATACACTGAAATCAATTCCTTTATTGTTTGACTAAATTCACCTCCCAGCATCTGTCTGAAATCCCATCTGATCTCTAGCCTCATGTAACCTGAAGTTCACCTTCAGAGTTCTTTACAGTTCTTAACTTCCCTTGTGTTTCAGTGTTTAGGTCTCTTAGGTCTTATCCTCCGAAGTATTTGTACCCATTTTGGGTGGAATAGCATTAATTTTCTTCAGAGGAGCTTGTATGGACGTATGCTGAAAACAGTGTTGATAACATGAGGATGTTTTTGTTATTCCTCAGCAGTGCTTACACAGAGTCAAGACCTGCTCTTCATCTCACACTGCCTCACTAGAGAGCAGGGTGAAGGTGTACAAGATTTTCTGTGGGGACACAGCCAGGACAGCTGACCCCAAGTATCCAAAGGGGTATTCCACACCATATGGTGTCACACTCAGCAGTGAAAACTGTGAGAGGGGAGAAGGTTTGCAGGGACTGCTGTTACTTGTGACTGGCTGAGCATTGGTCTGCTGGAATTTGTTATCACTTGTTTTTCTTGGGGTTTTTTTGTTTGGGTTTTTTTTGTTGTAATTTGGATGTGGGTTTTTTTGTTTTTGTTTTTGTTTTAGGAGCTGGGGGAGAGTTCTCCGTTTTGGTTTTTTTGTTTGTTTGTTTTGGTTTTGGTGTTTGTTTTTTTTTTTATTAACCAACTCAACATATGAGTTTTCACACTTTTATCATTGCAATTCTCTCTCTCATCTCCTTGCAGGGTGACAAGCAAGCAAGAACTTGTGTGTGCTTAGCTGCTTACTGGGTTTAAAACACAATATTAATTCCATTATACATGCAAGTTCCTTTCATATTCAGCTCTATACCTTCTCTTCTGCTTCTTTTAGCACTTGGTTACATTAAGTTTCCTTTCTTCTGATCATCTTTCAAACTTTTCTTATGTACCCTTTTGCAGAGACTTCCATTGTGGGTTCCTCTCCAGCTGATATGACTTAAAATCAGTTTGCAATACAATGATTCCTATTTAAACTCTAAATTAAAAGAAGATGACACAAAAATATAATCATAGCCATTATTTCATTTTGTTGAATTGCTTTATTTGTTTGACTGTTGATCTGGATTACCAAAGATGCTGCTCACATGCTGCTACAAGGTTTCATACAGTGCTTTATAATGAATGTGATGATAATGCATTTAAAAAGTTGATAATTTCTTAATAATAATAATATTCTAATGCATCTTTGTTTATTCCATGTTCATAATAGTTCATCTATAGATAATTCACAAATACTTTCAAGCTCATAGCTAACACTTAAAATTTTATTAGTTTCAGTTATCGCCAAAGTTTTATATCTGTATGAAGAGGTTATACAACAGTCAATGCAATTGAAAATTTTGATGAATGTATTTTAAGAGATGAGTAGGTGTCTCTTAAATTCTTTATATTTTCCATGTGATCTTCAATTTACTTCAGTATGTATTTTAATATTTGCTTTTAGATTTATTCATGGTGGCTAGTTTCTTCCCTGATAATACTGATCTAAAACACCATCAAAAATTTTATTCTCAAATGTAACCCCTTTCTGCTTTAGGAAGCCATGTAGGATTCATATTTCAGTACAGTACTGTGCCTTTTCTCTAGCTCTTTTTGCATAACTTGTATAGAAAGCTCTTGTGGCTATT
This sequence comes from Pachyramphus minor, assembly GCA_013397135.1. Lineage (NCBI taxonomy): Eukaryota > Metazoa > Chordata > Aves > Passeriformes > Tyrannidae > Pachyramphus > Pachyramphus minor. Next base: position 1,069,881 of record VYXB01004699.1, read on the forward strand.
CATAAGACCATTTCTATTCTGAACAAAACATAAAGGTTTTGATTTTTAAAAACAGTTGTTATAAGCAAAATTTCAATTATATTTAAAGATAAATTTTAACTTTAGGAAACATTTAAGTTCTGTTATGAATACAATCATCATATGTGCAAGCAGAGGCATGACTATAATGGTTGCAAAAATTGTTTAATTGAATATAATTGATATTTTGTAATTATTTTTATGAATGTTATAACCTTTTATATCCTATTGTAGAAAGCATCTGTCTCAGCAACTGTCAGGAACTTTTGAAAATATTTTGTATTTTTTTTATCGATGTGTTTAACAATAGTCACATGGGAGCCACCACCCTGTGAGGTCTGAAGAACAAATCAGTGTATGACTTGCTGCCTCATATAAGTCTTGTGCTTTTATTATAACTGACTTTTATTATATATAACTTTTATTATAACTGCAATAATATTATTGCAGTCACATTTCTTGTTTTTAAATACTCCATCAAATTAATGCAAATGACATTGTGTTCCCAATGGCATTGTGTCCAGACAATGGCATTGTCTGGGCTGCTTTTAAATCTTCTATTGCTTTGATGCTGTTTATCCTTCATACGAGTATTTTGATTTTAATGAACTAATCCATGTCTGCAGACCTGTTGGAAAGGAAGCACTTTGCAACATTCACAAAGTTCTAAGGCAGTGTCAATGACTGGATTACATGTTTATAAAGACAACAAAGAGAGTTAAACAATATCTTGCATTTTAATTATGAGACAGTCTCAGAATTGAAATGTAACATGTATTGTTTTCTCAATTCTTTTTTGAACTGATAGAGTGAGACTCTCCTTTCTATTTGCTTTTGAGAGTGTAGAAATACTACAACCAAACTGGCTTCAGTTTCTTTACATGCAGAGCTGCAATTTCAGGCCTGAAAGCATGCAAAGGCTGTTTAAATTTATCATCTGACTTTATTCTTTCTGAGCTGTGTATCTATTTTCCATCACTCATCTCAAGAAACTTTTATTTTCTCCTCACTAAATTGGAAGATGAAGTAACATAACAAAGTTCACGATGCAGATACAGGAAATTAAGTGAATCTTGCATGTATTAACCTGTAAATTTTGAGTGTTCTTTTTAGGGCACCTTAAAGTCCACTGATTTAAAATAGCTCATATTTCTCTGAGTGACCAGGAATCGTAAATACCCATCCTGATTCTCTGTTATTTTTTCCCCAGTAACACACATACTGCCAGAAATGAAGTAGAACTTGCTTTCTGTGTCTTCTTTTTTCCTCCAGATATTTGATCCTACACTTTTGAAATATGTGAAATAGAGGAATAATGTTCAAAATAGAATAGTGAAGCATTTGGCTAAAATAGAGAAAACATTAGTTAATGCCTTCAACACATTCCTTCAACAGCCAGGATGCCATCTTGAGACAGCTCTTGTGGGGAGGCAGCAGAACTGTTCTAGGCTCTGAAAAGATTCTGCATTTTTTCATAATGTTAATAAATTCTGCAGATATATTGATTAAAATAATGTCTTGTCTGGGCAGTACTTGGCTTTGTTCAAAGCATTTATTTTAGGAACAAGAGAGAGATGGAGGTTGCATTAGGAAAGAGTAACTGTCTAGTGGTGTTACAAAAGAAAAATTCCAAAGCCTTTGTAATTTATGGTTGAGATATAGTGCAACTGTTAAACCCCAAAGCAACATCACCTGATGTTGTGAAGATTCCTGCAGCTACAGCATTTCTTGCAATAATTTGAGTACTTACTCACAGGCTCTATACACACCTGGAAACTCAAAGTGCTACTCAATTCAATTCCTATGAGCAACCTTCACTGACTGTTCCTTAAGCTGCAGTTGTGAAGAAACAAAATGTGTGAGATAAGCTTGTGAATTGTGGGCACTACTGTAACTTAATGGCTCTGTATTGAACTTGTGCCTTAGAAAGAGAGTTTGAAGCTATCACCTTCTCTTCTGGATAAAGCATAAAACTAAACATGAGCTTTCTTGTAGTAATTACATTATCCATTGCTTGGCTTTTGAGCAGTATGAACATTGACCAAAACCTGAGCTCTTACAACTAAGTCTGCATAGCTGTATGACTTGTGAAATTTCTGGTTTCATACCAACAACGTTCACTTGAATTGTTTTGTACTGCACTTGTTTTGCCTCTTAGACAATTGTGTTGTGAATTCTCAGAGGGATTTTTGATTGAGTACTTGTCCATGACAATTTGCATTCCAGTGTTTTTAAGGGAAAGAAATAATTTGAAATGTAAGTGATGTTATATAACCTTCAGGTATGCTAACCCATTTTCAAGATGAAAATTGAACCTGAAGTAAAGTCCTTAATTGGCCCTTCTATTTACCCATCACTACTGAAATTAGGCACAATTCAGTCTTTTTTTTTTTGTTTGTTTTTGTTTTCAGCAAAGAAAGATCTCTTGTTACATTTTCTCCCTATTTTTCTCATTATAAGCATTGTTTTAGTCCCCTCTTTATGCTCCTGTAAGTAAATTTAAGGGACTGACTACCACTGAACACATTTTGTTGTTGGATAATTGGTTGGCCTTGCATCAACTCTGCTGTTCTTTCTGTCATCCAGAAACTTCATTTACTTTGCATGGTTGTGCTAAGAGTTGCCTTTGTGGCCAAAAAAAAATAAAAAAAAAAAATTAAAAAGGTGTGGTAGAAACTTATAGAGATGTAGCTATGTATAAAAAAAACCCCAAAACCAGAAAACCTCATAACTCTGTAAGGATAAATTTGGAAATGCTGGGTCAAAATGCAACTTATAACTACAAAAAATGTTATAAGATTTTGTAAGGTGAAGGTTTTATAAAAGTATTAGATTTAAGAAAATATTAAATATCGTGTGATATTATTGAGGTGAGCATATAACAAGTGTCTGAAAAGAAGATGTATTCAGTGATCTATTCTATTAATCTTCATAAAAAAAGTTAATTACAAGCTTATATTTAATAATAACAAAGGAAAATACATGTAAGAGTAATTGAAAATGAGTTAACACAAATGGAAGTTTTATATTTATGTGTTTATCCTGGTATCCTGGAAGTAGTTAAACAAATAGAAACTGTTAATGTTGGAGAAATTGCAGGGCAGATGGCTTGAAAAGGGTCAACATTGCACTTAGCTGGGGCTTGCAGCAGACCGTAAAGTAAGTACAGTTGATACATTATCCTGGTGCTGAAGCAGCAGGTCAAAATAAAAAAAAAGTCCAAATGCAATATGAACGTATGTATGACATAATAATACTGTGGATGAGGCATTTTGTTTGTATCTGGATGCTGGAGAAGTTTTGATAAATATGAAAGTTTGATAATAGGAAAAAAATGCCAGTGAAATTCCCAAAGGTTTATAGTGTTTGTTGTAACAATGAAGGCTGAGATCAGTGGTTTTCACTCATCATAGGGCGAGACAAGAACTTGGTGTTTTTATTTCCTGGTTTAGAACATTGTGAATATGATATTAAGAGTAACAGAACAATGGAAAAATAATGCCATGCATGCTTTTTGCTGGTATTTTCTAGAAGTAACTAGAGGGTAAGCAGGCAGAGGGATGTCTGAAGAGCTTTGATTCAGTGAATTAGTGTGTGTGCTAGGTGACTAGTTGAATTCTCCTGAAATCCTGTGGTTGTAGGATATTAATAAAGAAATATAAATGGCATTACTTTCATGTGGATGTTGGAAAAAACCTGATATTTTGCTGTCTCTAAACTTGCTATGTATAATCATTATCATTCTCTTAACTACAATATTTCAAGTCCAAGTCCCTCTGTGCTGTAGGCAACACTAATTATACAGTATTGACTAATGATTGTATAAAATATATTAGTACAATAGCAGCACAAAAAATGTGATAATTACAGCAATATTGCATCATGCTGATTAAATGTTTTCATCTTTAGATTATATCACTTTAATTTACTTTCTTCCTTTCCTATCTTTTCTACCTTTAACTCATAGTACCAAACTTTTTAAAGTATAAAAGTATTATTATAATATAAAATGTTTTTGCATAAGAAGGTAATTAGTTTCAGCTGTTTATGTTTATTAGTAATAATTTTGGTCAGTATTGGAGACTGGGGTAGGATATAAAATATTTTGGAGGCCTTCATGTTTCTACTGCAGATGTGTTTCCTAAAACCATTACACTCTGCCTCTTCCCTGAACTGCTTTCTATGATGTCATACCTATGTCTTGTTAGATGTCAATAAATGGATTTTTTCCCAAAATTTTGCTTTTCTCTGGTTTCATTTAATTTTTTCTCTTTCAATTTTTAATATTTTTATTCTAGTAATCTTTATTTCCATGTATGCTATATTCACAATATACAGACTATACCAGCAGCCAGGTATTCCTATGTGGTCACTGCAGACATTGACCATGCCTATACTCTTAGGTGGCAGTCCTAAGACTATGTAGCCACATACATGTGTGTGAAACAAAGCTGCACGATACTATCCAAGGCAGAGAGATGGCACTGATCTGCTGCATTCTTAGACAGGAATAAGTTATCTTTTACCTGATCCTGTGGAGACACATCTATGCGAGTCAGAGCAGGTGAGCGGCATGTGAATGAATCTTTGGAATATTTTTTTATTAGAGACATAGTGTGGTGAGGGAAAGGCTACAGTTACCTTAGAAGTGTAAAGATCCCTTTACTGTCTTTCATATGATGTGTTCATCTACTCTCTGTGAACCTGTACATGACTTTTGAACAACTGGAAGTGACTGAACCAGGCAAGGGGTTATTGAGAATAACAGAATTAACTCAACTAGGTTGAGTCAGAAGGGAGCTTTTACAGGTCATCTGGTTCATTCCCGCTGTTATGGGGAGGGACACCTTCCATTAAATCAAGATGCTTGAAGCCCTGTCCAATCTGACCTGTAACACTTTCAGGGATGGGGCATCCACAACTTCAGAAGAGAGGTGCTTCAACTCTCTGATCATCTTTTGGCCCTCCTTTGGCTGTGCTTCAGCAGGTCCAGGTCTTTCTTATGTTGGGGGCCCCAGAACAATTATCTTAAGCAGAAGACTTCCTCTCTCATATACTAAGAAGATTTAACTACTGAAAGATGTTTCTAATATTTTCAGTTGTACTGTTTTTGTGTCTGTATTTCCAACATTATCAGATAAGCTAAACTTCGGCATGTGTGCTTATTCTGTATTTCTTTATGACTGGATAAATGCAGTATGTCAGAATCACTGTTCCATGAAGGGCTGCATCATGCTACCAACACTTATTTCATGAGCACCTGCATGCCATCACTTGTTTCTTTGTAAGAATTTGATAATGAGTGGATGACTTATTAGACAACCTGCTGTATTCTCTCACTTCAGCTCACGCTCAGTAATATTTTCTCTCAGTCTTGAAAGGTTAACAGTTACTAAAAGCTTCTAAGTATTTTTTTCTCAGTGTTTAACATCCTTATCTGCAGGATGGCTGAAGGCTGAAGTTGTTTAGTTAAAAAACCCCAACTTAATAATTCAGGAATCTGCAAGAATAAAGTCACTTATGAAAAATGTTCGAAATTTCTTGTTGACAGCAAGGAACATTCCACAGCACTGATGGAAATCTTACCAGGTTTTGTTATTTCAGCATAAGTAAGAAACAAGAAGGTATTTGTTTCCAGGTGAAAGTGACAAAAATTTTTAAAATCAGTTTAATTTCCTACTAGAGGGAATGTTATCCTCTCTTAAATTTCTTTCAGAGCAGTAGAAATTAACTGATTCTCATAAATTTTTCTGTATTAATCTATAGAGTAGTCTTCATTTGCTTGCGAGTCTACTCCGCTGTTAATTTGATTTCACTGTGAGAGTCTATTATTCAGCCTACCTGTTTCTTTTCTTCATGTGTTCTCATTAATACATATTGAAAAGGGATAAAGGGAGGTACTCTGGGATATAATATACAGGATTTTCTTCAAATCCTTCTCACATTAATATTCAAGGAAAATGTGATTTTTTTTACATAAGAAAAATGTCAGGGGTTTTTTTTTGGACAAGATTCCGTTTTCTGTTAAACTATTTCTGAAAGGTATTTTTGGTTGCTGTGGTAATTCATTTTCATGTATTACCACAGTGCAACTACTAAAAAAACACTGTAAATAATTTAACTTTATGTTTTGTTTTGTTTGTTTGTTTGTTTGTTTTGTCTTTTCAGAAATGAATTTATTTTTTGCAAGAAATCATGATTATTTATTGATGCCGAAAGAAAACGGGCTGATGTTCTTCTGGGTGTTCTGAATAACATGTAAGTGTAATACATTCACTGTAACACTGATTATGTGCTCAATTTAGGTAGTAATTATGATTTGATTTTAAGAAGAAACCGTTGGCTAGAGATGTTTATTTTTGTCGCAGCAGCGGATAAGTATGGTGACAGATTGTCTGAGGTAATACCATTTGGAAGGTATTTTTATCTCCTCATTTTACTTTTCATATTAATATTTATTAGACTCTACTGATCATTCATAAGCTTCACAGATGAAAGTTCATAGCAACAAAAGTCAAAATTAATGGTAATTGATAAGCAAAGCTCTAAAAAAATTATTCAGGACCTATCTGGTCAGCAAAATGACCTGATACTAGATAAACATCTTTATTTGTTAGCCTCTCCCAAAATAGCAGTATTGTGACCTTTTCAGGTAGAAACTGCGAAAACACAACTACACAATGGCTGACAGAAGTGTAAACTCTGATTAAAATATTCACTTTGGATGAGACACTAAGTAATATTAATGACCTTCTCAGACTTAATGTGCTAGTACAGAAGGGAAGGCAAAAAGGCCACTTGTTCTTTCCCACAGCAACGTGTGCGGAGCATTGTCGCTGTTCAGTAACAATATTGTTTTGGATATTGCTAGTGGCATGACAATCTTAATTTTTTTTTCTTTTTCTGTTTGATTTTGTTGCCATAAGCATTTCTTGCCCAATAAAGCCACAGTTCTTGAGATTGATATTGGATCTCTGAGTATCCATTTGGCTTTTGAAAGGCTAATTGATTCAGGTTTTTTCATGATGTTGTTTCAGTCTTTTCTGTGCGCAGACATTTGTGGGGACAATTTATGGGTGTCAGTGGTTGGAGATCGAATATCTGTCATTCAAACAGTCATGCACTCACACAAAAAGAGGATTTTAAGCATCCTGTTGTTCAGTGTTTTCAGCATGATTCCTGTCACTGTTTTTAGAAAAGCTCCAGTCCATGGGTAGAAATTATATCAATGGCTGATGTGAAGTGTCATATATAGTGACTAGTCAAATCCTAAATGTGGGGTTTGACACACAGCCAGTCAACTTGGCTTTGTTCAGATGAACTTTCCAATAAGTCTAAAAAATAAATTATTTAATAAAAGATGGTATTTTTTCCAAATAAATTATCAATTGAAGGAAAGAGGTGTTTGAATCTGTCTGTTGAACTAAAGAATAAGGCAATAGTTTTCAAACTGGGATATAAAAGCTATACAATGGGAACTGCAGAGTGTCTGTGTTCTCTGCTGAAAGACTGACAGGAAGAAACTGCAAAAATGGTCCTCTGGTCGAAAAAATCAGAGGTATGGTGTTAAAATTCTGGTTCTGTCTATGAAGTTGACACAGATGTTTCTAATCCTTTGTTCAGGATTAGACTGGGGGGAAATGAAATCACCAGGCATCCCTTACCAATGCCTATATAGGTTTTTGTTGTTCATAAATACTTTCAGTGTCATGATCACAGGATTTAAGATCAAATTCTTCATTGTTAGGGAAAGAAAATAGATTTTTCATTACTGCATTGTGAAGATGAATTCTTCTACCTGATGTGCTCATTAGATTTTGGGATAGAAGAGATCAATCTGAAATAAAAATTAAATGTCTCTGTACCATTTCATTATCCAGACTAAAAGTTAGATTGCAGTTGTCTTAATATGAATGTGTACCTATTGGCTGTAGCTGATCAGTAAGCTTCAGCTTTCTGTATGTGACCTATCATTTACATTTTCTGCTATTAGAACCCTTGTAATTTTGTGATACCCAGTTCTCCCTTCTTTTTGGAAGGGACTCCTAGTCCCTGTTGCTGTAAAAGGTTAGTGAAAGATACACTATGCACAGTGCTAGTTTATTTATATATACCCCAGACTAGTAACTAACAGGATAACCCAACACATGAACAGCATGTGTTTGATTTTCAGCGCATTCAGCAATCAAAGCTATTCTGGCAGTAACAGGATGGTATTGGTACTGATGAGAACTGATTCGTGTTTTTCTAGAATTCTTTTTCACGTCAGAAGATGCAGATTGGTGGAAACTAAAAGTTTTCAGTCTTTCATCACAACTGGCCCCCTGATAATTTTTAGGAATACCAGTGCCTTTCTGGTAAGGAACAAGGTAATTAAATACAGTTCTGTTATGGAAGCTGTCTTCCACAGAGCCTAGAGTGTAGAAATGGAGCTGTGCTCCTAGTCGTGGTGTTTTGGTGCTAGGAGTAGCTCTGGGACAGGGAGGCCTGAAGGCCTGAAAGATGGGGTTGGGGTTGGAGATGGAGTTCTCAGTGCTTTGAGAAAAATAGTCTGGCTCAGGGAGCTTAATTTCTGGGATTAAATTAACATCCAACTGCTGGACCAGTATATGGGATTTTTGAGTGCCGACAGTGAGCTGGGGGTCTGTGAACCTGGGGCAGCTCCTGATATGTTTCTTTTGTTTCTGTAGTGTAATTAATGTCTTTCATTCACCAGAGTTCTTCCTGATTCAGATTGTTCTATTTTTACAAAATATCATTATTTCATGGAATATAAATTCTGTGAGGAATTTATTGCTGTGTGATTTGTGGGGGGGAGGAGGGGGAATTAATTATCTGAGTAGTGCTGATAATAACCGAGGTATATATTATTTTAAAGGGATTTTGTGTAGATATTATTCTTTAACTGAAAACACTTTTTGGGAATGATTGATTTAATTCTTTCATTAGAGAATTGGCTTCTAACTGGAAGCATTTTATACTGCGCAGTTACTTGAGGCACTGTTATTTTCAATTCAACAGAAAATCGCTCTAAGTAAGAGCAGAGAAATGAGTGACATTGTGTTAGGGGACTGTGTATCACAAAATACACAGCTTCAGCTTTCATGCAAAAACATCATTTAGCTGTGATAATAGAAATTAGATTTCAATCAGTATGTTCTTTGTTATTAATCCATTTTTCTACTTTAATGTGAAGAGGTCCTAATAACATGTTAGACAAATCATACTCTTTAAAAACTGATTTGAAATAAAAACGCTTTTGAAGCCTTGTAATTTCGGGCATGCATTTTGTAATAATAATATGTTTCCTTGCTGCTAATGTATTGACGCATACTTGTAAAAGTGCACAATGTTGTTCTTTTATTTTTGGTCCAAGCTTATTGTTAGGAATGAAATTATTCTTCCTATTTAAGCAAATTTGTGAGGGAACTGTGGCAGGTACACTAAGAACACTAAATTTGAAGATGTAATAAAGACCTTAAGTGATTATCAATATACAGAGTTGAAGTACTAAGAGTAACCTTTTCCTTTGGGGTAAAAGTAGTGATGTTTCTAGTAGTTATAAATCTTTGATGTTTCATCAGTTTCAATTACTGTCTGAAGTTAAGGAATTTGTAGTGTGTGCACCTAAGCAAACACTTCTGTACTATGCATCTGCATAGCAGAACTCTCATACTGATTAGGTTGCTATTAGAGTCTTAACTGTACATCTTTATGAAGCTTCATTCTAGCAGATGTTTTTCGTGATACACAGAAAGACACTAATATACGAGGGCTTTTGATCAGCTACTGTGATTATCTTTTTGGTTTCTAGGGCCAGCTTAAAGAACAAAAGACTTATTGTCAAGATGCTGAGAAATTACTGCTCATTTAGTAACATTTCTTAGTTTCTTCTGCTACTTTTCGTTTAGCAGTTTTTATCTCTCTATATCCCCTTAAAATACACCCTTTTAGAGGGAGGGAGAAAAAACAACCCTATTGTTTTTGCAGTAGTTTAGTTTGTTGAATTATAGTCAGAGATCCTTTACTTTGTAATCTGGAAACTTCAGCACTATTCTTGTTTCATAAAGGAGCACAAGTTCGGTTCAGTGTCAATGGCTCCTCCATATTTAGTGCCTGTCTTCATGTAATGCTCCTAGTTTCTGTGTGGCCTACTTGAATTAATGCTTTTATCAGCTGCATCTGTATAATACTGGAGCACTGAGTTCAGTTCTGGGCTCCCCAGTTCAAGAAAGATGATGAACTACTTGAGAGGGTTCAGCAGAAGGCTCAAAGATGATGAGGGAACTGAAGCATCTCTCTATCGAGGAAAGGCTGGGGGAGTTTGGCCTGTTTAGCCTGAAGAAGAGAAGACTGAGAGGGGATCTTATTGATTCATTCAGAATCTTAAGGGCAGGTGTCAAGAGGATGGAGCCAGACTCTTCTCAGTGGTGCCCAGTGACAGGATAAGTGGCAACAGGCACAAGCTGAAATACAAGAATATGAGGGAAATTTCTGCATGTTGAGGGTGTCTGAGAACTGGAACAGGCTGCCCAGAGAAGCTGTTGAGTCTCCTTCTCTGGAGATATTTAAAACCCACCTGGACAGAATCCTATGCAACCTGCTTTAGCAGAGGAGTTGCACTAGATGACCTCTAGAGGTCCCTTTCAACTCCAAACAGTCTGTGATTCTATGATACTGGATTCTAAAACAATTATTCAGCAAAACCTATAGCCACTAAAATGTTACTCAAAAATGCACTAAAATATTCACAGATTACAAGCCAAGTGTATTGCTTTCAGTGGATTCTGTGAAGTTTATAAAAATGTCAAAAAGAACAGCATTGTATTTTAAGATTGAAAATTTTGGTTTTGAAAATTAATTTTTGAAAATTATTTTTTTGTTGTTTTCTGTTTGTTTTGTTTTTCTCGTCCAAAATAAACAGGACAGCATTATTGATGAGCATAACAAAATAAATTATACCGATTATAATAATTTTTGTGGTGATGATCTCTGTGAAATATTGAAAATACTATTTTTTCAAGCAGAGCTACAGTTTCTTTTTCAAGAATGTTACTAAAGGAATCTATCAGAAAAAGGGGAGCTTTTCCACCTCATCAACTATTATTAATATCTTGCTTTTGTCTCACCACTGTAACTGTTCTTGTTGGGCTCCCTGTGACAGGAGACCCAGCCGGAGCTGCATGGTCTTTGGTATCCACTGACCCTGTAGTGTTTTCTGATATAACTTTATTCATCTGTTTTGTGATTTAACATAAAATCTTTTATATTTCTTGCAAAGATAGCCCAACTTCTTCCCACACGTTTATAGTGTGTTACATAAAACACTTCTAATTTCTTTTTCCTTCCCCAAAACTGCAAATGTTTCTCTTCAGTTGTCTTACCATCATGTATTGCCAAGGAAGGTGTCAAAGGAACAGCTTCACTTTCTTTTACAGTCATAGCAGTGACTGAGCTTAGTTAGGACTCAGTGAAAAGAACATGAGATTGATACCGGAGACTCAATTAGGTACTATCCTTTTTTATGAAAGGACAGAAGTTAACTTCTCTAAAAGATCTTTCCAAATGAGTTTTTAAGACAGATAAGATGAATTGTCTCATAGAACTCAGTATTTTTGTCCCATTAATTTTAAGGAAAGTTGACATGACTTTTTCAGACTTATGCAACATACTTGAGATATTTAAATTTAAACTGGAAATCCCATTCTTTGTGGAATGCAAATTTACCTCGATGGACTGACAATACCTCAGTCAGTCAGTTATAATCATTTCTACCTTGTGATGTTCTACCAGAACACTTCGTTTTCCAAGTTTTGTCTATATGTGTTAAATATTTTGCCATCTTGTATACAGTGTGGGGAAGAATGTTGAGAGATGGTTTTTCTTTTGTCTTTCAAGGTATAAACTGCAAAACAAATAATTTAGTTCTATTATGGTGTGATAATTATTTCCAGAGAATGGCACTACTACTTATGCAAAGCTAGTTTAAAATTGAATCTCTTCAAGTGTGTGCTGTCGGTTAGGTGCCTGTAATGCTGTGTGACATCGTCTCTGTGTTACTTCAATCAAGTAGTTTTTCTGTGTTTTGTTTTTCCCCATAATCTTTCACTTTCTTGCAGACTGATACCAATGATCTTCCTGATAGTTGGCCTCTTGGTCTACTAATTCTCTTGCTCTGAGTTTGTAAGCAAAGTCTGGTCTGGGAGCACGCAATTACCAGTGGCAACGTATAAAGCTTTTGGAGGCATTTTACTAGTATTGTTGTCTTAGAAAGAAAATATACTCCATTTTCTCAGGCCTTTATGCAGGTCACTTAAAATATATAATTTTCAGCAGCTTGCTGAGGGAGTTTTCAATTTTTTCCAGTTGTTTTTCCCCATCCACCATTTAAACTGAATCCTTTCAAACTTAATACGGCAAAACTAATGGTCAGAATACTTTACTGCTCTTGTACACTCACCAGGATCTAATCTAGTTATGTCTATGGGTAAAAGAAAAGCATTCAGGTGATGAAAAAATGTGACACTTTAAGCGTGTTCTCTGCATGGTTCTGTTAAATTAGTCAGTGGTATGTCTGTGGCTTCCTGAGAAAAAACCCCCATGCTTGCCAGATTACAAGTGGACCTAGATATGTCTGTTGATGTACTGGGCTTATAAAAAATGGATTTGAAATGTTTCAAACATTAATGTCCCCAAAAACATATAACTAATATTATTAGGTATCTGAGCTCCTTCCAAACACCCAGGGCAGAAACTGAAAGAATAAAAATAAAGTATTTGATTAGAGTATGTCAAGACCACATTCAATTCAATCTAGGTGTCATAAACATACATGTATATTAAACACAGCTATTTATGTCTTTAAATTACATTACCTTTAATTCTATTAATTAAAAATATTTACATTTCTTAGATACTGTCATCCTCGGCAACCTAGTATACTGTGTATTATGTACACCATGTATCACATGTTAAATACAACCCCAATCACAAAAATGAAAGGTCTACTGACTCATTAGTATACTTTCAATTATGAGACTACAAATCTGTCTGACAGTGAATTTACTACAGAACTTGCTTTGTTGTCAATTTGAAGGTTCCTTTGGAGCAGAAATCAGATTATGTCCTGTACATCACCAGTTTATGGTCTTGAAATCTAAAATGTTTCTGGTAGATATGGCATAGTTGATACTGATCAAACTGAAGCTTCTTAAGTTATACCCTCAATGTTGAGAAATGCCAGTTTTTTTTGCAGTGTCCATAGAGTTTTGATATACTTACATACAACCACTTTCTGAAGATGAAAAATAAAAACCAGGTAATTCAATGTTATTCTCCATGACTGCCCTTTAAAATGCCAGAACAATAATTCTGGGTTTGACTTTACTTAAATTGGAGTATCCTTGGTTTTGCAGAAAGACTTGAAGGAATATTTAGCTGTTAACTCTTTTTCTTACATGGTCCTGTGATCATGGGTTGGAAAGGACCTCTGAGATCATCAAGTCCAACCCTTATGATATTTTGAACCAAAGAATTAAAAGCTCTCACGGGTGACTGAAAAATGAGAAAACACTATGTTTTTGTATGTACTTGTTATGGGCTCCTTTTCTGCTAAAAAGAGAGAACTTTCCTTGGTGCAGACTCAGACTGCGTTGCTAGAGAGTTTGCCATGCTTCCCTTGTTTTCAGAGTTGTTATTTGCCCTGGCTAGGGCAGAGGTGCAGCTGGCAACTTGGCCCTGACACAGGTAGCAGCTGTCCATGCACAGTGTGTTAGCTGAAAGGTTGCAGTTTGTTTTGGAGGTGAGGTGTGTGACACCACCACACACATGATGAAATGATCTTGTTTTGAAGGAAAATTTTGGTAGAAAGTATTACAGTACTTTGGACTTTCTGCACCAAAGAGGTGTGAGAGAGTTGCATTTCTCCCCTGTACTAAAAAGTGGTGTTTGAAATCCCCAGCTTTGAGGCATTGATATCAAAACAACTGCTGCATGCTCTTTTGTTGCTGCTGTTTTACTGGCATCCTGCCAGTCCTTCTCTTTGTTGAAGTATCAATCTGTTACAATTCTTCTGTTTGATAAATGTTCCAAACTGCTTTATTAAAAGAAAAGCCTGATACTCTTGTGAATCTTATGCAGTATATTCTGCATTTGTTGAAATTTGAGGAAAGGGGCAGAATTGATATGGTAAAATTGTATATATGGTGTGAAAAATGGATACCAAGACTTTCAGCCATGGTTTTCTTCTCTAGGAAACTGAATTATGCCTGAATATAAATTCCAGCTCCACTTTATGCATTTATTTTGTGACCATAGTAACTATTACTAATGTTTTTCTCATAAAAATGAAGGTAAATATAAGATAGTGTAGTTTGACACTTGCTATGCAGTTATTTTTCTAGCAGATCTGCTTTCCTTAAAGACAAGATGCCAGGCTGTGATTTATTTATATGTCTGTCTACATGACCTAAATATCGATGTCACAGAGAAGATGTATCACTTCAGTTCTGGTACTCATTGCCAGTTTTGTTAGAGAACTGTCAGCTCTGTAAATGGAAATATTTCAAACATAGGGAAAGAGTAATTAAACTTGAATAATGCTGTTTGGCTAAAATAAAACCAAGCTATTTTTTTCACTAAACTCAATTCCAAATCTATTCAAAGTTCTGTAATCTTAATTTACTGATATCCTAACCACCACACACATCCTGTTTACCACGCAATTCTGTTTTCTTTTGTAAGATAGATACTACCTGCAATCAAAAGTATCTGTCTCTCTTTATTCATTCTCAGTTCTGGTGGTCTCTGTCCAGATGTCTCTGTATATTTGATCTCATTATTTAAGGCAGCATGTCTTGTGATTTGAGAAAACAATAGTTTTAATTATGGTATGGGCATGACCACATACTTCTGCCTGAAGAAACCATATGCTTTCCTTACATTGACTCCCACTGTAATGAGCATTGCAGGAGAGGAAAATAAGAGCTAGTAAAAATATATACTATAAGAAGGATCAGCAACTTAACTTCATTTGTAATAATAAAATAAATTCTTGTGAAGAAGTTTTCTTACTAGATGATATAGTTAAAAATACACTAGTAGTTAAAAACTCACCTCAATTCTGATCCTGGCACCTACATAAGCTTAGATTGTGTTAAACTCTGCATTGGCATCTTCTATATATTCTTTGGATCTGAAGTCATGGTGGGACCTGTGACTAGAGTATTCTGTGGGTACTCTATCAGGCAATATGAAGAATGCAACTAGTGCCACCCTATGCATATCTGAGATGAATCAGAGCAGCAGTGTGGCTTTAGACATCTCTGCTTTTGCACCATGAACCTGACAATGGATCACTTCCATCATCCAAAACACATTTGAAAGGTTCTCGACCAGAGAATGAGAGAGCTGCTGCAAGCCCTCTCGAGGCACGAAAGGAAGCCAATTTTTGGAAACATCATTGGCTGAGCCCATAGTAGAAAACCTTAGTAGCATTTTTGATATGGGTCTGTGGAAGCCCTTTCCAAAAAGCCTGTGAGTTTTGAGTGAGTCAGTAATATTGCAGGGACAGAATACGTTTTTACATCATAAGGGACAGTTGGCAGAGACACCCTTTTGGGCATAGATACCTGCATTAGGTGAAGGGGCTGAATAAAACCAGATAACAGTTCCAGGGTTACAGAGTAGTCTGTTCTACCATTCTGATCCGAATTATAGGAGGCAGACATATGAATGCAGGTGTAATCCTAGATGATATCCATTTGATATTCTTATACCATTCTCTTGTTTTTTCTCAACCTGAGTTCCATTTTATTTATTAAAAATGTTTCTTAAAAACAATTGTGCTTCTGTGAGTTTTGGTGTTTTGATTTAGAAAAGAAAAAAAGGTGAAAAATTTTAAGTAACCTCAGAGAAATGGGTGTTGAAGTAATCCCTTTGAGGATGCTGTGATTTTTCCTAAGGTAATAGTTCTGTTTCAGAGTCCTAAAAGACAAAACTATCACTTTCCAAAAGATGGGATTTTATACAATCTGGCATCTCTATTAGAAAGTACTTAGATTATTTTCTATTTCAAATGCTGTTAACTTAGATAAATGCCCATGTTTCATGCTCCAGTTACTATACATTGGTAAAAATACTGGTGTAAAACTGGTGAATGCTACTTATTTTATATTTCCTAAATGAAAAAGAGAAAATATAATAGAAAAACATAAAAGAATATATAAATATAAAATATAAAATAAAACACCTCTTGCTTCCCTTTCACTCTATTAGTACCATGGGAAGCCACTTTTCAAGCTTCCACAGAAGCATTCAGCCAGAAACATGGCAAAGGGATCAGAATTATGAGCAGCAAGCCCCGACTGCCTGCACTTTCTATGCCCTTTGTGTCAAGCCAGAGCAAATGTTTATTTGTTACTCCTCAATACATGTTATGAATCAGCAGCAAAAAGGAGGACAGATACTGAAAGATGTCATTCAGGGTGAGCCAGTGATATTTTTGTAGTCCTTGTGTTATGCCTTCTATTTTCTTGATGTTATTGTCCTCATAGGTCCTAAAGCACTTTAAGGAACAAGACAAGACAGCTTTGATAGCTTACTGACTCAGTTTCAATGTCATTAACTCCTCTTCCATCTCCTAGTAATTCTCACATGGTATTCTGAACATAATTTCTTCAATTCTATTTCATTTTCATAAGCAACTATCTTTATGGCCAACAAAGTGCAAAAGCCTCTCTTTCTAATAGGTAGAGCCTGAAGACATATAAGACGCATAAAATGGACTAAAAAAAAATCTATACAGTGACACTAAGTGGCAGTCGTCCACTTAGAAAGATAAAACTCTGTTGATACAGTGAGGATGGAGATGTATTACACAATATATCCAGAAAGAATTCTGTTTATCTTCACTTCCTCTACTCCTCATTATAGTTTGTGTTGTGTTTTCTCTAATGAAAAGGCTTTGTAAGCTTTTGCTCTGTTTGAAAAGAGCAATTGATGTTGAGATCTGATATATTTACTCTCTTTAGAAAAAAAATAAACAACCCACAACCAATCAACAGTTCCTTGAAAATATTCAAGATTTGCAGAATTAATGGCATGCTTTATGAAGTGTAAGCTCCTTATCTTTACTGACAATTTGTCTATATTCCTGGTTTGTGTAATACTTCCCAGATGAAAATTATTTGCCAAACCCTATCAGTTTGCTTGATATTATCCAAAGAAGACTTTGTTTCTTGTCATGATGGTATTTTAGGATCTATGTTTTGATGTATTTTGTTCTGTTCATTCTTTCACTGCTAAAACACAGAAAGTGTTTCCTTCACATAGAAAAAATCCCCAAAACCACCTTTAAAAGCATTGACATTCTGTTTGAACATGAATGTTCGTGTGTAATTCCCCGTAATCAGAATTTCTTGAGTTTAAATGTAGCTTGGTGGGCTTGTTGTGGTTGGACTTTTGCAGTCTACATTATTCTGATTGTTCAGCTTACAGTTGGCAATTCTGTTAGAGTCAAGTGATGTTCTAAGGCGAAGAAGGACTGCAGATAAAACCCAGATTTTGTGTTGGGGATGCTATCTCCCCCAGTGTCCTGACTTCTGCTGGCAGCACAGCTGTACGAGCTGCCCCAAGAATTTGCTTGTATATGGCTTAGGAAGAGAGATGCATCATCATTCATATCTATAATATTCCTTAACACGCGAAAATAATTTCTTTATTAAAGGAAGTCTTCATACATGCTTAAATATACTGCATTAAGGTAACTTGGTGGACTGAGACATGGATGTTATTTGCCAGGAAAAAAAAAAAAGAAAAGGCAGCAGTATATTTAGCAAGTCAATGTAAGAGTCTGTGAATCCAGAGAACTTTGTCACAAGTACAAAAGGATTCAAAGAAACCTGATAAAGAGATGGTAGAAGTAATTAAATATATTTAAGGGAAAGAATTGTTATGTGTCAATATACTGGCAAATTGGCACACTAATTCATCCATAGAATGCTAGAGGAATAGTAGGATGATCATATGTACTAGTAGATTAGATTGTCCCATCTCTTGAATTTTCAGAACTGGATATATGCAAAAGACCTTCACTGAAAAATAAACTTACAGAAGTAAATCTTACAGAAACTTATAGAAATAAAACTCCAAATTAAAACTTGAAGTATACAGCAAGAAAAAAATAATAACAAAGAATTTTTGTAGAACATGTTATGTGGCTCTGAAGAAATAGTGTAAGATAAATACATTGCAGTTTTAACTTGTGTTTTGTTTTTACCAAGAGGGATAATATTACTTTTGAAATGAAAAATTAAACGAAGAGCTGACATTGGCATTTATTTCCTGGTAAGGCTTGCGGGGCTCCAGAGCTTTGGTTTTACAGACAGATGCTATTGAATGAGAGCCTGATTTTTCACAGGACAGATGTAAGGTTTGTCTGCTACTGTAGGGAAAAATCCATAAAACTCAATTTGTCCCTCTTGAGGAGTTTTTTTTCTGTGCTGCCTTGTGTGTAGCTTCTGAGAAAATCAGAACAACTACTGTAGTGAACACAAATGTTCCAGCAAACTTCATTGATGTTCCTTTTTAGGTTAAGGAGAATAAAATGAAAAGGGGTACTATCAGTAAAAGTCTCACTGAAAGATCACAGAGAATAAGGGAATGTAGTCTGAATACTAAAAAAATAAAAAGCTAGGTACCATTTCCAAATCAGAGTTGTTTAATTACAAAATTAAGCAAAGTTAATTTAAAAAGGGAATGTTTTCGGCGTTGTCTGTTTTTTGAGTGGCTTTCAGATTTTGGGAGAAAAGATTCTTCCCAGTCTTCTTGGTAAACTGTGTATATGAAATGACTTGCACTCTCTTAAGGAAAAAATTTAAAATAACTTGTCACTTGTTATTATTTTATGTTTCTGAAAGCTTACAGTGGTAGGCTGGTATTTTTTAAACTGGAGTCTGAAACACACAGAAAGTATAACATCAGCATTAATACCTAAGATTCAGAGTGTCTTCTGATAAATTTTAATCCCTGGGAACATTCAGCTAGATTTTCTGAGATCATTTGTCATTTCTGATACATTCCAAGTAATTTATCTTGATGCATTTGCCAGATGCGTGACTTTAACGTTGATTAGGCTACCAACACTAATCTGATAGAGGTGACAGTATCTAATGGTTAGAACAATACTGAGAATTGCTGTTCATTGGTTGTATCATTGATAAACTGCCTGAACATTAAATAGTTCTTTTCCTTGTTTGGTACCTGTAAACAGGTATTAATCTGTAGCAGGTCAATTGTAAGAAAACCTTCAAAATTACATCAAAATCTGCCACAGAAACTAAGTGAAAACAATACTGTTTTTCTACTGATAGGATAAGGTGTTCAATACTTATATATACTTTGTGATTTCAAAAATAATTCCTGAAGGGACAAAAGGTGGTTACAGGCTTATCACAATGAAACATTGAAAGCTTAGAATGGTTCTGGTAATAACAAGTTATACTTATGTCATAGAAATCTAAAACATAGTAACCACTGTCAAGAAAATTAACTCTACCTCAGACAAAACCAGCACAACTTACTATATATGACAGCAGTTTGTTAATAAATTTTGCGAATAATCAGACTATTATCTTTGGACATA
>VYXB01004699.1:1091632-1163087 GCA_013397135.1 Pachyramphus minor
AAAAAAAAAAAAAAAAAAAAAAAGAGAAAAAAGGATATGTGTTTCTTTAGAGAGAGAGAGAGAGACCTAGATACAGCAAAAAGTAACAATTAGAATACCGGTAGGTGGCAAGATGCAAGAACAAGTAAATCATGATGTACATTTATATTTTTTCTTTTTTACCTTAATTTAGCCTTTTATGCAAAGCTATGAGATATTGACAGTTAATTTCAGAAGTCTTTTTAATTTCATTTTTGAAATGTTCATGTTCTGCTAATGTAATGAAAAAAGAAATTGTGAAGTTTGCAAATGAATAATTCTACTTTACTTAAATTTCTTCAGTGGTGCAAAAAGTCCAGACCTTTCGAGATTATTATCCTGAAAACCAAAACAGCATTCAGCAGTTATGTCACTGCTTCAAAGATTTTCTCTTTTAAAAAGTCTGCATGTATTTTGTATATACACAAATTACAAATTTCTGATATGCGAGATTTATTTTAGGAATACAAAATTCTTGATTTGTCCATGATTTGAATTAGCCATCAGTTTAAAACCCCAGATAACAGAGGCCTAAGCCAAGAAAAAAACCACAAAACCCAAAAACTAGAAAACAAGAGCACTTGATCAGCTTTAGGTGATAGAAAATAATTAAGCTGATAAACTGAATTCAGCTCCAGTCTGAAGGAAGTGATGAATCATTGACTGATAGCTTAGACACAAACAAACTGAATAAAAGGCACAGTCCACTCCCATACTCTGAGCTAGAAAGAATTTTAGGGTTCTCAACCCACCAGTGGATTTCATTAGTGGGTTTGTGGTTTGTTATCTTCCATGTTCTTTATTTCCCTCAGCTCTAAAAATGAATACTATAATTACTGTTTATTTATTAGATACTTTGAGATGAAGAATTTTAGGGAAGAATGAAAACTTGGTATGTATGTCTCAAGTAATTCCCTAGCTTTGCTCCTCTTTGGTCCCTCTACAAACCAGTTATGAATATAAATAAGTTTTTCTTATTTTTTATGATATATTTTAAGAGACCTAAAAACCAGCAAGTTGTTATTTTCCAGTGAGACTTTATTTCACTGGGAAATTTCTGGGCAACAATTTAAACTATTGGTTTATAAAATCGCTCATATTTTTAACTGAGAGAAAAACTATTTCTTTTTTGCTTTGTCTTCTTGTTATATTTATCCAATTGCACTGTACAGGTTATGATCAATCATGATTCAAATATAAATTTAGGCTGTTTTCTGAATCCTGTTGCCTTCAGTCTGACAGCTGCTCCCTTGACATCTCCCCAAACTAGTCAGACCTTAGAAGTAAATAATGACAGGCAAACTAAGAACTGTCTCTCATGCTGACAGTCATTTTTCATTCCTGTAAGATACTGTCAGTTTCTTGGATGACTGGTTGTGCTTCTTGGACTGCAGCCACATTTGTTTTTATTTTTGAGAAGTTCAAGCGATAGCCATGTGAATTGTGTGACCCCTTTCATCCTTCATCTTGATAAAAAAGAGAAGAAAATGACCAAGTTGTTTCTATTTCAGCATAAACTTAGCTTTTTTCTCTTCCTTTCTTCAGACAAATTGAAAGAATTATTCAATTTAAAAATTTTTGAGCAACTTAATCCACTGATTTTTTGCAGTACCCAAACTGGGTAAACATGTCACTAAAAGCATTTATTTTTGTACATGCAGTTTGTTAATGTGTTTGACTGGTATTTCTGACCCCTTCAAATAAGTAAGTACTGTTGTGAAAAAATAGAAACACAGCAAAACCAAGTTGTTTTTTTTTTTTAACAAAATAGTCTTGGGATGTTAATGAATAATTTCTGAACTAAAGCCAGATTTTTTTTCTGCTCTTATTATTTCATTGTGAATGCAGTGCCATAAGAGCTATGGAGTCAGTCACATGTACATGAGAAACATACAAATACCAGGAATAGAAAATGCTGACTGACCCATTAGTTGAAAATTGTTCATCAAATCTGTAAACAAAATAGATAAATCACTAAATAGTGATTTATTATTTAAATATCCTTTTCCTTTTCCAGTCCTAGAGGGCAATGTGTACTTTTCCAGTGAAAATGGAATGAATTGAAAGGCAACAAAATGTTCAGTAACATTCTCCACAGAGGGGCTGGAAATTAAAATACAAATAAAGCACTTTCATAATGACAGTGCATCCAAAAAATCCTTTGAATTTAGGCCAAACAGCTCTAGAGAAAATCAGAAATTCCTAATGCTTCCTGCCAAAGAACAACAAATATGTTTGCAAATTAAAACTCATGAAGACAGTTGCATATTTGGGGTTATATTATACAGTAGAAGTGTTGTTTATTGTCTGAATACATGAATACCAATTGTAGGTCATGGGATTTAACCCTCCATGCAAACAGAAGATATGATATTGATCTTCTAGCCTCACTTCATAATAGAGTTAGCAAAAAAATTGACGAATTGCATTTCATTTCATTCAATAAACATATATAAGAATTAGTGTGGCAATACAATCTAAGTATGCTTTTATCTTTTATTTCTTTCTGAAAACTCTCCTTTGGAATTCTTTTGATCCCTTGGGCTATGTATTTTATCTCTTTTCAGGTGTAAAATATACATAGGTACAGGTATTTAACATAGAACAGGTATAATAAGCTCGTTTGTAAGAGTCCTTGTCATTATATGGGAAACCTTGATAGTATGTCTGCTTTTTCCTCAAAAAAAGGTATTTGAAATGTCTCTCCAGAATCTTATATGAGATGTGCCATGTTAATAATGGATGTTAAAGTGAATATAGAAATAGCATCAAGAAGGAAATACCATTACATTTGGTGCATAGCTAACCCGAATAATCTATATAATTACAGAAATTACAGAAGTCAGGTATTTAGAAAAGGATTAGACATGTAGAGATAATACCTGCAATGGTGTTAGTGAAGAGCATATCTGTAAAGATTATAGCATTTATTATTTCAGAACATAAATTAAACAAATCCCAGGTATTAGAGATAAATGTGCTTCTTTGGTTAAAATATAATTGTAAAATAGTCTAATTTCACAGTTCTAATAAGGTGAAAATAATGGAGCAACTGAGATTAAAAATGGCACTCAAAATCTTGGACTTTTTTTGGAGTTACAGAAGTACTGTAATGCTGAAGGCAACAGAAATAGAATGGGGGGAAATTCTAAATACAAGAGGGAGAAACTTCAGCGACAGATGTCTTTGGCAGCACAGAACATCATCTTGTTTTTGGTTAATCGCTGGTTAATCATGCACATTTTATGGTATATAATTATCATTAATTATAGAGATACACAACCTTTATTATGCTGAAAGGAAGATGATAGTTGTGCACAGTCAAACAACCTTCCTCTGTATCTTTTTGTTTTCTAGAAGAGATATAAGTTTATAATACTCGTAAGTGTTTCTTCTGTCAGTTTTGGAACAGTATATATAACAATTATTTCTGTTATCAACTTTCATCACTCATTAAACAGCTTTAAAGAACTGGGAGAAACATCTTGCTTTGGAACTCTGTGTCAGTAGCTGGCAAAGCAAAGTTGTAGAACAACAGCAGGAAAAGAGTTAAGGCTATAACTCTATTGGTGTTTCACACTCTCCAAATGATCTGAGGCACTGATCTGTACTAGGGAAGGGTATTCCTCTGTCACCAGAAATTTACCATCATTGCCCCTCAGTCTGGAGTGACTGAGTGGTTTCAAGGGCAGGAAAGAAATACTGTAACTCTAGAGAGATCCAAAACCGACTTTTGCAAGCAGTCTGGAAATATGCCTGCATACTACTCTAATGTAAATTTGCTGCTCCCTGAGGCAAAGAAACTTCTCTGTGCCTCTTGGACCATGTTAAGATCATTCAGTGCTGTGAAAGTACTTGATTACACAACTGGAAATGAGTTGCAAAAGGAAAAACAGTACATCTCATTTTGAAAATTTAAGGGATGTAGGTTTGCTTCTGAACAAGAAGAAATATATCATGGACTATATTTCTCTCTGTCAAAACTGGTAATATAGTTCCAGATCATACTCTTGAGCATTATTTCTCAGAATAACCTTCTTTCTGGAGTCAGCACTCCTTAATTTATCAAAGATCAGGGAAAGAAATATATCAGTGATATATAATCAGATGATGAGTTGCAGTTTTAGTAAATGCACATTTTACTGATGTTTCTTTTTTACTGGAGGAAGAGACAAAGTAAGAGGAGTATTGGAAATTATAGAGTATTATGATTAATTGTATATTCTTTGAAATATCTTTTTTATATAACAGGTATGATTCCTTTAAGATTGAAATCTGCATGTCTTTTAAGAGCTGTAAAACTAAAAGGAAACAGAGGACAAAAGTTTAGAGAGATTTGCACGTTTGTATAGTTCGCTGTAGTATAGAGGGAAAGTGTAAAGGCCAAACAGAGTGGTACAGGGTAGATGGATGAACACTGAAGAGAAGGTAATCTCAAAAAAGCAATTTTCCATAAAGTTAATTATTGATTACCTTATATATGTAGAAAGTTATTAGGAACCTAGAGTATGAGTGAGAACTCTATTTATAGAGAAGATTTTAATTTCACATATAGAGGCCAGTGAAACAATACTACTAATAATGGTAAGGTCAAGGGGTAAGAATCAATAGCTGTGTTCTCCAAAAGTCACTAAGCTAGAAATTATGCATTCTGTCTTTAATTTTGATGTTTTGAAAAAATATTTTAAAAACGGTGGGCGTAGTATATAATACCTCAGACTGAACAGCAATTTCTTGCTTCACCTTATATTGAACAGAAGAAATTTGAGGAGGGCAAGGACTGGAATTACATGAATACATATACATGAAAGTATAAATTGACGCAAATTAGAGTTTAGGCTCCTCAACATTGGTCTTTGAGTGTAATTATATCTGACATTATCAATAGCTCTGTCATAAAAATGGTAGTGTGCTAATGATGTGATGATGACATAAAACTAGAAAAAAAAGTAAGTCCATCTAGTCAGCAAAATACTGGTTTAATATACAAAAATAATCCAGTGATTTTACAAACTGGAGAGACAGAAATGGGATACAATTCATTAGCTTTAAAAGCAAGTCCTACACTAGGATCAAAGCGAATAATATTTTTTCTAAAGTTTTTAGTCAATTGTTACAGAGAAAGTTCTGGATCTGGGTGGTCAATCTAGTATAAAGAAGACTTTCATAGGATGTTGGTGAGATCATATATATGGAATGTTGTACAGCTGTGCATATTATGAGCAATAAAACTAACTATATTTGTCAAATTCCTGAACTTAAGTCATGACAGTGAATAGAGAAAAAGGAAGTTTATTTGTGATAGAAATCTAAAATAACTTGGTTTTTTTTTATTCTAACAAACAAAATCCAAACTCAAAAGACACGTAAATATTTTACCTCTTTCTTTGCAGTTTTAGTAGAGGATTACACAGTGTGTTTACTGTGATAGAAGAGGACCATGTGTCATGGGAGATCCCTTCCAGTCTCATATTATCCTATCAAACTACCCTGTTCTTTTTTTTGCTAAATAACTTAATATCAGTAAAGAACACTTTTTCTGTATGGTTTTAATTTCTCTGCATATGAAAAATGAATTATTGCCCACCCTTATTTTAAATATAAAGGATTAAAATATAAGGCTAAAAAACAATACACTTTCAGTTCTGCTGAAAATAAGAGTCTGAAATCTGGAGACTAACTCTCTGAGAAGTCTTGAATCTCTGAAAATGCTCAAAACTGTCAAAGATTTTTTGTCTCTTTATTTTTTGGGGCTGTTATTTATAGTTGGCTCAATTCATGTACTGCCTCATAGATGTTCAGTTGGTCTTGGAATACCTGAAAATGTAATTTTGTGTAAACTATAGTATTCAGAGCTGTTTTGCTTGTTTTGTTCTAAAGCCTTTGCTGCATGATGCAGTGGAGAATGAAGTCTAAAATGAGCAGGGTCCAAAACCTTGGATACTGATTAAAACTCCGTAGGAAGACCAATAGTATTGTTAGAAAACTGTTAGAAATGAAGTAGTTTTTTTGTAGTGTCAATGAAAAGTAATAGCCAAGTTCAAAACATAGTAGTGTTGAAATTTTAAAGGAGAAAGTCCCATGATGACTCTTCAGATTAAATTACTGCTACTCATTTGTATCTTCTTTGAGTACAATTAAAGTGATATCTATTGATGTTGGATTGGAGGGTTGGTCCAGAATTTGAAGCTGCCTTCTGCAGAGATTTTGACTGAAGAAGGATGTGACTTTTATTTATATGCATCTTTTTTTGCAGGCGGAGGTAGTTTAGCACTACCTGCTTCTGAAACTATCAGCAAATATTTGTTATTCTAGTTATGACAAACTATTTAAATGCCAGAAAGAGCGAGAAAAGCAAAACAGAGTAGAAAGCAAAGTCATGATACTAAATGAAATCACATAATGCAAGTTACTTAATAATTATCGGGGGGGGGGGGGGAGGAGAGTGTCATTTTAGTTTCCATTCATATTAATCATAGTAATACTAAGAGTTAAGAATGAAGAAAATAAGAATTAAATCTTAAGACTTTAAGACCTAAAGAGCAGCAGCCTAGTGAAAACAGTTTTAGTGGCAACATACTAATATCCTCAGGAAAGATGAAATACAATGGGACTGCTGTCCTCGGTTCTTTTAAAATGGAACTGAACAAAGCCTTTCAGAATACAGAATATTGTTTTTTTAAAATGAACTAATTCTTTTCCTGTAATTGATTTCTAGGCAGAATTAATGCTTCCAGACAGTGAGAGCTTGGTATAAAAGAACAGAAGCTTGATTTATTAGGAAATTATGCCCCTTTTCCAGAGCTGTTAGCCCTACTTAGGCTGAAGAAGTGCGTGTTTCTTAAAACTATTTCATTATAACAGCTGGTAAAACCACATCTGCAAAAAAACCAGGTCTTGTGACTAAATTATTAAAACAGAGAAATATGCAGTGCAACCAAGATAAAGAGACTTACGAGTACCCACTGCATTTTTTTACAAATAGAGCAATGCTTTGTCATCAGTTAAATAATGATCTTCAAACAGAAAATCCCCAAAAAGTCTTTTGCAGCAGTTGATTTAAAATTTCTAATGTCTAAAAAGTTATATTTCACATAGCTTTTGTAGCTCTAAAAACAAATGCTAGAGTTGGTAAGGCCATGTGGATGGGTAAGATGGCAAAAATGGAACCACTGCAGTTCAGTTCCTTTGATTTTAACCCGGGTAGTTATTTTTGTTTCATTTAACAGGTCAAGGAAGAGCATTCTCCTTACTTTCATTCTCAGATCACCAGTACCCTTCTCCTACCATCCCACTTTGTCATCTGAAAGACCTGATCAGAGAAACACTCATACCATCTTCCCTATTCCAGGCAAAATTGTGACATATTAAAAACCAATATTAAAAACTCTCATATGTTGATTCTGAGGAAAATTGCTGCTATAATGGCACAGATCTGGCAGCTTCCTACACCTTGGTGCTTGCTATCTCCCATGTGGACTATAGGACAGTAACTGCCTTGTCACAGTAATATGTGTGAGGTGTGCAAAGACCAGATACACAGTCAGGCACTTGAATGGGGTCAGCCTCTACATGATTAGATTTAAGTTCTATCTAAATGCTTGTCAGGTTGGATTTAAATCTGCTTTCGGTTTTATCTGTTAATGCTGCTCACACAGTTCGGTATAAAACTTAATGTTGTTGACAAAGCAATGAACTTATGAAGTAGAGGGATCAAAAAAACCCACACTATTAATAATTTTGAGAAAGGAATTTCTGCAATAGCTTGTTAGGTATTCTTTACTTTTATCACAATTACATTATTTGTCTGAGATTGTGTGTGCTTTTTCCATTGAGGGGCTACTTCTGGTTTTTTGGGGTGTTGTATTATGAGCCCTGGAGAAACGCTTGGCATGGCTTCATGCTTACCCAACCACCTTGTGTCAGAGGTACTTAGCTGTGGTTGAGATTTTGTAATTGGAGGAATTTAAATAATAAGAGTGTTTTTGGTTTTGGTGGTTTTTTTTTGTTTTGGGTTTTTTTTTTCGTCTGCACAGGGAACAAAATGAAATCTGTGCTGTTTGTGATACACTTCATTGGTGGTCTTCTTACTCAAATATCTGCCCAATAGGGAAGTCCTTGCTACCCTAAAAGGCATTTCACAGAAACAGCTGAGAATACATAAAAATACTTTCACTTAGGCAAAATAGACCTAAAGAGCAGCCATCTAGTGGTTCCCATTTCTCTTCCTAATTCCTGAATAGGTTGTTTTTTCTCTTGCAATCTATATTCGCTGTAGCTTACAGTAGCTGACCAACTTTCATATCTTTGCTGAATAGAACTTTTACTTCATATACAATACAATTTTTATGGAGCAATTTTAAAAAAGCCTGATTTAGATATACCTTTTACATTCTTAGAAATAGTCATCTTTTGAATATTAGCTATACCAGGTAATTGTTATCCATTATTTCTTTTTCATTTATGGAATCATTATTCACTTACTGTTGAGAGAGGCAAAGATTACATTACCATCTGAAGTATGTATACATTGCTTGATATACAGAAAAGTCCAGCCATACTTTTCAAGAAATCAGCATTAAAGTTATATACTTAAGTATGGCTATGTATGATTCATAAGGGTATAAATGCTTAGAAATTCTACGGGTTTATTATAGTCTGATTTCTTTGCCTTTTTTTTTTTGCTTTTCTTTGTTCGTCTTTTTTTTTTCTCAGCTGATATCAGCATGTATAATAGGGCAACAACTTGGAAAATTGTCACTTTGTTAAGTAGCACTTAGGTGATTACAAGATCACCCAAGGCAAATTGAATCTTAAAATATTCTGGGCAGTGAAGGAGGAATTTCCAGAGGAGATGAGAAAATACAAATTCAGTAGTAAATTTATACTGTAAAGGTTTCTATTATGTGTTCCATATTCAGGTGATGATTTCAAATTATAGTAAACAATAGCATCTACAATACACAGAGGAATAAAGGCTTCTGTTATGACGGAGATCTGGAAGAGGATGACCTTTTTAATGTAGAAAAAGGAGAAGTTAGGGAGTACCATGCTTATTTTCTCTAAATGCATGAAGACAAATACCGGAGCAGGAAGAATCTGTTAAAACCCAGTGCTGGCAGATAAATAAACCGAGAAATTAAGCATGAATACATTTTGATGAAATATTTTAAAAAGGAATTGTATAGTCTAGATTAAAAAGAGATAACTTTCGGGGAAAAGGAAGATTGTGATTCTTATCACAATTCTTGACAGCTTCTGATAATTATGAATGTGGTTGCTTGAGAGCAAGAAGTTGGATCTAGTGACCTCTGCATTCTCAGGTATATTTCTGTTGTCTACTTGCCTCCCTTCTTCTAACCCCTGGCATCTCGATATGCAAAATCCCTTGTCCTCTGTCTTTAAATGGCTGTCTACTTTTCTGAGAGAAAAGATTTTTCTTCATTTTTTTTCTCTTCAGCCAGCAGGCCTTACTTAGGAGAACTGCAAAAAGAAGGTGACAAACATGAGTAAAAACAGTTGTTCTGCTGAGTGCTCTCATTGAAAATATCAGAGCAGTTGGGACCAACTTCAAAGTGTTTCTGGCAGTTTCTGAAGTTCTTGGTAAACAGACTCTAGGCAAATATAAATGGTCTTTATAGTCCTCTGTGGATTTGCCCAACAGAGAATGGTTTGAAGAGGGACTATGGGGAAGTTTGTGGAGCAGTGGATATTTATTCCATGTAGGGACCATCCATTGAGTATAACATTTTAATAACTTTTATTTTTGATGTTTAAGTCACATTAAATAAAATTATTAAATTAAAGAGATTTATAGTAGAAATGGATGTAACAATCTGCTACCATGTAAATGTCTTGAATTTCAGAAGGGGTCAGTCTTTAAAGACTTTGCTGATATGGTAAATCACTGTAAAAAAACTAATATGCTCCAGCAAATCCATTATCCAAAACTGAAACACAAACTTTCCTCTGGGGTGATGTATGGCAGCTCTTCAATAACACATACAAACACTGGAGACTAAAAAGAGATTAAAAGGACAGGATTGTAACCATATGGTCAGCATTGCAGTAAGTATATGAAAGGGAAAAGCTGTTTCAGATGAGTGCTGGAAATTTTTTTCTTTACTTCTACTTGCAGAGGTTAATAAGAAAAACTGAAGGAAATGGCTCTCCTCAGAGAACCCATTGTTTGCAGGGTTGAGCTATTTTATAAATGCTGAAATTCAAATTTCTTCTGTTAATAATTCACTTCAGAATGCATTTGAAAAGGCCTCATATGGGGTGAACTTTAACAGCTAATTTTAGTCTTCAGTTATAACTCTTTTGAGAGCTATTGAATTGTTGAAATTTTCAGAGAGGAAAAGGAAATTTTTAAGTGTCAATAGTGTATATTATGGCTATCTTCCTTGGTGTTTCCCTTGGAATATTAGAGGCTTTGTATATGACAGATCTGATATGGACAAGATTTCATGTACTGCCATGCTTATGTTTAGCATACTTCTGCTAATTTGAAATCTGCTGAAAAGTTTCTTGAATTCAGTAGTACCCGAAAATTAGTTTTTTACTGATTTTAATTAATTTGGGAAGGCAGAAGCCAAGATAGACCAAACAGATGTCATATATCAAACAAAGGTCTTTCCATATAGTTTCTCTGCCATTGAAAAAGAGCCTCTATTTAGGTTCTTTAAATACTGGAGCATGCAGAAGAGGCTGCTTGGTGCATAGAAGGAAGATGCTTATGGATGTTCATGCTCACAACATGAATAAATGATGCTTCCATTAGTCACAGTCACAGATGGGTATGCTTTATAGCTTTATCTCTTTCCTTAGACTCAGTAGTTCTGTAATGGTCCTTCCTTTTTTTCATGATGACTTTTGTGCTGGTGAAGGCTATCAATTGACAACCCTGAAGACTATAATCCTTTATAGGGAGATTAGGGATAAGACGTACAAACACAATGCAAGTTTTTTAAATTGTTAGTCCACCTCAAACCTCACCCATTGAAACCTTGTTTATAAACTGGAGAAGCTCTGTCTCCACAACCAATTTACTGAAGAGTTTACAGGCATTCTTCATCCTTCTGGTTTTTCTATTTAGGCAGCACTGAAATCAACAGATGGTTACATTAGCTTTTTCCATATAAAAGAAGAAACTAAAAGGTAAACAACTGATAGACTGGCTAGAGCTCTTCAGTGAATTGATTATATTCTTCTAATATTACTGTACTGTGTTTCACAATTTGCACTGTTTTGTTTCAGATTTGAATTTGAACTAAGTTTAACTTTTGGGCTTCCATCATATCTAACTCTGTTGTGGACTTTATTTATTGGTTTAAACAACACACACCTACACACATCCTTGACCCTAACAAATTTGTGCTATTTCCAACCATTCAAATGTCATGATTCAAATTAAAAACATGCCCCTTGTTTGTCTACAGTATTTATATACATATTGTACTGGTTTTGCATCTGGTATTTGAATTTGTAGCTTAGTTACTTTGAGTGCTCACAAAGTTAATAAAATTAATGATTACAAAGCCAGTCAAGGCCCAGTGTAGAAAGAATTATACTTATTTTGCCCAGCTTTGCTAAAAGAGCTGTGCTTGGACTTAAATTCATTTATAAATTCTGGCATAATTTATTAAGTCACTGTGACTTCAAAATGCTCAAATTGAAAAAAAAAAAATGAAAAAATGAAGTTAATGAAGTTTATTGTTCTAATTCTGGAATGTATTTTAGACACAAGTGAAAATAGTTTATGCACAAAGTAGGGCTTTCTTTCCTGCATCAATACTGCAGGGAGAAGGAAAAGCTGTGCAAAATAATACTAATAAACCCACAATGTACAATTCCTTTACCAAAAAAGTGAAACCAGCACAGCTTAAATAGTTTATAGAGGAAATAATCTAACAGTCCATACACTATTTCTAGGGAAAAGGAATAAGCTTCTAAAGGGAAAATATTTTCAGTGGACTTGATGTTTACCTGAAGACAAACTGTAAGAAGCAGTCAAAAAAGCAACATTAAGTTTTGATTAGAAACCATTTAATCCTTCTAGAATTGAGATAGAATAATGGAAGAGTTACTCTGTGTGTGTCTGTGTTTGTGCAGAAGATAAAATTGCAAACACAGGTTTGCAATTCTTACGGATACAGAGAGATTATGTCGCCCCACTGAACAGTACACACTGCACTGAGGGGCACTAGTGAATGGAAGAATCAGCTCTTTTTCTGTTCTCTCACAACAGGTCTTTATTGAAAAAATTTGTGGTTGATTGGGGAGTTTTTATAGTGCTCTGTATTGTGCACTCTGCTGGTGTCTGGCTGCAGCACTAAGATATCTCCTAATTAAAAATTTCTCCAAACCAGAAAACTTGTCTTTGGTGGTAGGTTGTTGTTTTAGTTTACTTGCTTCTATGTTGCTTTATACTCTACACTACATCAAATTTAGCCTGAGTTTCTGTGTTCAGTATTAAAGAGCATGATGCAACATTCATTTCTGAAAGGGAAATGAATTAAAAAAATTACTCTGCTCTGAGTAATTTTTATCTAAAGATAGCCTTCTACAAAAAGCAGCCCAGGTACTCAGGTTACTTGGTTGTATATGTTATTGCTAGAATCAAGAGCAGGAGATATTGAGCAACATAATAGGTAATGTACTCAGCAGTATTACCTTTGTGATCAATTTACAACATTTTACATTTAAAAATATTATCTAAGGATAGTAAGGTAGCTAAGCATCATTGTTCTTTTTGTTTTAAAATAGCACAGTTGAGATGCTGTGGAGTTATTGATAAAGGTTTACATGGAGAA
This sequence comes from Pachyramphus minor, assembly GCA_013397135.1. Classification (NCBI taxonomy): domain Eukaryota; kingdom Metazoa; phylum Chordata; class Aves; order Passeriformes; family Tyrannidae; genus Pachyramphus; species Pachyramphus minor. The sequence goes on from VYXB01004699.1 coordinate 1,104,466, forward strand.
TGAGTATCATCTTTGGTTGTTAATACCCTCGTATTACTGGAAAAATAGTGGGCAATATTTTTATTAAGCATAGATATAACCTTTAAAGAAATTGTTTTTTTAAAAGTTTCTTTTACAACTACAGTCAGTTAATATGGCCTATGGAAGGAAAACCAGCTGTTTCAGGATTTCTCTACAAATGAAAAAAGAACCTTACAGTTTTAAGGTAGAGTAGTTTGATATAAGATTGTTGGATATGTATATGCATATTTTACAATAACTTTTGAATGCAGACCATTCAGCTTTATCATCTTTTATACAACCCTTGAATTCATTTCAAAGGTAAGACAGATTGATTTGTTCATCTCTCTAATTTTAAATTATAAGAATTATTTTAGCACAGTAAAGAAGTATGAAAATATTTCATACCCATGTTAAAAAAAAAAAAATCCCATCTAAAGTCTAACATACTAAAAGAGGTTTTTATAGATAGAGTTCATATGATACACAGTTTAATGAGGCTGTTAGAAGAAGTTTTTATGGTGTCCTTTGGCCTTTCTGTAACATTATTTTCACGTACGTGTTTACATAGAAGCTGGAGGAAGATCCCTTGACCTTCCTTTTTCTTAGGGAAAAGATGGGGAGATAGAAGGGAAAAAATAGGAGAAAATTAGGTGTTGAATGACTCAGACAAATTAGCTTTTCTAAGGTATTGAAAAGGAAGCAAAAAAAAAAAAAAAAGAAAAGAAAAAATCATAAGTAGCAAGGTAAATTAAACCTAAACTACTTTTTCTTTCATTCTTCACACGGTATTTAACCCAAGGCCCTAGGCTCCATGGCTGAACTTCTCCAGTACTTATTGTCTTTAGAATAGAAACATTTAACTCTTAAACCTCTTAAACTGTCCAAAATAGGAGAATATTAATTGCATTTCTTCTATTTGTTTCAATAGTCTTCAACTGTCTTTACAAAACTGCGGACTTGAAATAGTCATCCTTATGACAACAATCAAATATGTCTTCAGTGTGGTTGCACTCAATTTTAAACATATATTAAATTATATATACACAAATTATCTTATCAGCTAATGCTTGTAATGTCTGTTATGTGACAAATATAGATACTAAATATACAAATATAGATACTATAGATAATCTAAATATATATTAAACTATTCCTACTAATTATAAATGTCTGGCTAATTGTAATGCAACCTCTGATTCAGATAATGTAATTTGTCAAGGACACACTTTCTAACCAGAACCAGACTCACTTTCTCTGCCTGTGAGATCTATAACTTCTAACCGATACACTTGTAGGAAATCCTTCCAGTTGCTAAAAACAACAGAAATTTCTATGTTGGCACTTTGATAAGAATTTGTATCACTAGATAAGATGGGCAGAAATTGTAGGAAAGAAGTGGTGTATGTAGCACCAGCTTGCTGCTTTTTAAATTTGCTGTGGAAGCTTGATTTAGTTGCCTAAATCTAGCCTCCAGCTGCTTTTCCAGATGGGCATGAGTCTCCCATAGATTCTGTTATATCTGCCAGACTCCTGACAATGTCTCACATAATCCTGGAGCATGACAAATAGCATTAGACATTTATATTTAAGCAACAGATTGAGCTCTGTATGTTTAAATACCAAGAGTATATGTCACTTAAGCTTCACTGAGGTACATCAAGAAGCACTGTGGAAAAGTAAAGTGTTTCTGAGCTGGGATCAAAACAAATTCAGTAGTTTAGTTAATTGTGAATCAGGATTTAACTGCAGACCATCAAAAGAGACAGTAGTATGAGTTCAGTAGATGGAATTAATTTTGTCTAAACTCAAATTCAGTATTCATTTGGAATAATACTTTCTGATGATTCTACATTAAAACCAAAACAAACAAAAACACCAACAACAACAACAAAACAAACAAACCAAAAAAATACAAAAAAGAAAAAGAGGAATACACCTCCAAAAGAACAGGAACATTATTTCTGGTTTCTTTTCTATTTAGAAGTTTGGCTAATACTACTCTGTCTCAAAGCACCCTATGGTTTTTAAATGGACAAGATATTTACATCTACCTACTAATCTAAAGGGCTGACAGTGTTCATCTGTGCTGTTAAACCACTGCTGTGTTCTGTCTCATAGTTGGCTACACTTCAGTAGTAAATGGAATTAGTCTATTATTATAGAGTTGTGAAGTGCTTTGAGGTCTGTCAGGATATATGATATTTTGTGACTGCTAGCCAAATAGGAAAATATCCCAACCATTTTACACTCTTTAAAAAAGCGAAAAAAGTTAAACTATATGTTTTCATTTTCATTAGCATTATGACTTCTTTTTAGCTTTACAGGAAACAGAAATCTTGAGGAAGAGGTGCTACACTGAGAATTATCCAGTCCCTTGTTTGTTTTTCCCCAGAAATATATAGTAGGTGTTTGAATAGCAAGGAAATATATTTACTTGGATTTTTGGGGAGGTTTTGTCTCCTGATTGCTAAAATGTTATAGGTTGTTACTAAGATGTTGCATTGGGAGTTCGATGATACTGTAGGTCAGTGCTGAAGATCTGTTTGGAGATCTGTGTAGTGTGTGTTCTGCCAGAATCTTGATTGTGACTAAGATTTTTTTTTAACTAAACTTTATTTTGTTTGGTTGGTTTTTTTGTTTACTAAAAGATGTAAAAGTAGAGGATAAATGAGAAGTATTTTAGGTGGGCTAGCCCCAAGTAACTAACCTTGAAATGTTGCCACAAACTGCTTTGGAAACCCCATTAGGTATACAGAGGGGAGAAGGAAAAAACCCACAAGACCCCGTACCCAAACCATTAAGGGAATATACCAGGCCAGAAAATCCTGTACTTGCTTCAAGATGGATTACCAAGAAACACCTATTATATATTGTTAATTCTTCATGAAGAAACAGAGGACAGAATTGCCTGATTTTAAATTTCTTTTCAAGACAAACCAGTAGCAGGGAGACAGCATAAAAAATACAAGCAAATTACAGAGAGAATAATTAAAAAATGTAGCATATAAAAGATTTATTTTTGAACAGTAGCAATGAATGTGTTTTCATTCCTTGGACGCTTACTTTATTCTAAGTATTTGGCAATTTTTAAATAAAACTTCTTTACTTAATGATCTTAATGAAAAAACAAGTGGCTACAGAAAGGTGGGCTGATAGAATATTATAGTATGGTCTTTACAATGACAACATTGGAAAAGAATCACAGATTGTTTTCTGTTGTAAAATGAAGGGCAAATATGAATCACCAGATGATAAATGGAATAATGTTGCTTCTAATGATGTACATTATAGTCAGCTCCATGTGATTTGCAGTTTTATTACTATTTGGTTTTCAAAGAATTATTTTATTCATGTGAAGAATCAACTGTGAACTCATTTAAAATATTTCTTTTGATGTTCAGATCCCAGGAGAGGGAATCTATATGAGCTGCCAAAGACTCGCATTGGGGTGCACAGGGTTTTAAATAACTTCTGTCAAGTAATTGTAGAAAAAAGCCCCTTTTATTTCAGATATTGTGGTTTTGTTGTGTTTTTTTGTTTGTTTGTTTGTTTGTTTGTTTGGGGTTTTTTTGTTTTTTTTCCTGGGAGTGTACTGATGAGGAAGTAATTGGAGAACAGTGAAACTAAATGGAAAACAAAAACAATAAATGCGCATGGCAATAACAAAAGTTTGGCTTCCAAGACTGAAAGCATCTAATCCTTTTCAGCATTGCTGTCATTTATGAAACAAACTTAAAGAAATACAAAATAACAACAAAAGTACAGTTCAAATTGGTAGAGGATCTCCAGTGGAATGACACTGGGAGTTCATGGTATCCACGAATTTTCAGTCATTTTCCACAGTGCACGTAACTTATTGGGAAAGAAGTAAACAGGCTTCTCTACAGCCCAGAAATTATGATTCATGGTAGTGGCAAGGCTAAGTTGTATTACAATCTAAAAAGAGAAGACAGCACCAGGTGTGTTTGAATAAATAGATTCCAGGTGGTATAATCTCCAAATATTGGATTCCACATGGAAGATAAATTTTTCATGAACTGCATCCCAGTATACGAGATAATCTAAGAGATGAAACATTTGCACCAAGGTTACAAATACTCAAGAATAAGTGAAATGTCAAGTACATTTCTAGCTGTTATTTCAGATAGCAAAAGCCATTTCAAAATCTCTTGAAAAACATAAAGGAAAATATGTATGCATGAATTCTGAATAGGTCCCCTCCTCCCTGATTCCATTTTAAAATCCTGAGAACTGCTGGTTATGAATGGTTTTTAACAGCACATAGAGTATGGGTCACAGTTTAGCTGAAATCCTGAGATTAACTGAAAAAAAACCCCAAAGATATCACTAGCTACAAAGCTCACAAGTGTTATCACTGGTTTGGGATTACATATGCACATTTTTTATTACAAAATGCACATATAGCACTCTATGGATTTTTATTGATTTTATTCCCCCCCATCTGGAAATGACTAAATACACAGTGTCTTTTCAAAGTGACAACTTGCAACAAATGATAGATTTGAATATCTTAAAATTCTTTTTCTTTTTTTTTCTTTTTTTTTTTTTTTCTGTAACTTTGGACTTAGATTCTCTTTGAAGCTGGCAATAACCCTACTAAGTGAAAACTAGTGTGGGATCATATTCCATTCTCTCAATCTTATTGCTGAACCATATGGACTTTGGGTTCCCTGTAGCTCTGAAAAGTGTCTTTCTGTCACCACTTTGATTTTGCTTGTAGAACTCTATTTTGCACTTATTTAAGTAAATCCCACAACAATATGTTGAGTCATTTTTTTGTGATTCTTCAGTGCAAAGCTTCACAAGAAACATGGATATGGTCGTTCTACCAGTCTCATCCTTCCTGGTAGTGGCAACAGGTGCAACGTATCAGTGAGAGAACAGAACACAGGATTTCTCATGCTCCTGTATGTAAATTTTGTCTTGGTGAGCAAAAGTAACCACAATGTTATCTGTTATGCTGGCATTACTGCAAGAACATGTTTAAGAAAGAAACAGGCAGCTGAGGGTGTGCAAGCATCTGTCTGGAGTGTGGCCCACAGGTGACCCATACTGCAGCAAGGATGCTAAGAAAGAGAGCTGCAGAAAAACCTGAAGAAGCAAAGAACATCTGAGGAAAGAAGCAAAATGTGGAAGAGTAAAGCAGGAATAAATACAAAGCATTTGAGAGAAACCATTGTGTACGTGACCCTGACATTCTCTGCTACCTATTGCCTGCTAGGGGAATTGGGATGAATTTGATAACCTTCAGTGGAAACAAAGTAAGCTTAGACTAGAAAATGGAGAAGAGGTGGGTTTGAATTAAGTTGAACCTGGAAAAGGAGAAGGAAGGCTGTTTATGAAGTGTTTGCTTGACTGTGGTTTTGTTTTTTTTTCTCTGTACCTGACTTGGTGATCAAAAGTAAGAGTTAATTAGCAGCAACTTAAATCAAGTAAAAATTCCCCAAGCTGAGACTGTTGTTTGTTGCATATACACATAACGTTGAAAAAGGAGATTGCATATATAGCACTAAAATAAACCAACAGTGACTGAACACCTGAACAGCTTTATTTCTAAAACTAGATCTCATATTAGGTATCCGTATTTTTCTTAGAACATCTGTATTTTAGCTTTTCAGCCTGGGAAAGCAAATATTTACAAACAACCACATTTATGGTGAAGTTTTAGATTGCTTCTACTACCTGCCTCATACAGAGTTAAATACTCTCTCACATAACAGGATTTTCATGTGAAGGATAACCAGGAGGTAGTGCTTACACTACTTTCTTATGATTTAATATAGTCTTAAGCATTTGCTTAATTTAAAATAATTAGAAATTATGAAAAACATTTCCAAAATCATGTGTAAATGTTTTTGCTACATTTTCCCTGTCAATGTGCATTTAAATAAAACACACTTCCCCCACACACACCCACATACAGAAACTATAGGAACATCCTTATGAATTTCCACCCTCCGCTCTGCAATCGTCCCTTCATCCTTAACTTTTATATTTAGTGCTAGGACCACTGGTTTTAATAGTGCCACTCAAATGCATAGTTATGTTCACATGTACTTTGAGGCTTTTAGCCCCAGGGCTTGCTTTCTTTGTGGAGTTTAGTGAACATAGATCACTGAAGTAAATCCATTTTTGAGGACAGTATTTGAGGACAGTAATCTGTTGCTATGTCTTCAAATGTCAAAGGAAATACATGTCCCACTCCCACCCCACCCCAAGATTGAAACATTTGATTGAAGATACACATTGTTCCTTTAGTGTGGTTTAAGATATGTGAGCTCAACCGCCAGGAATCATAAAAGTTGGTGATGACATTTTCTTTATCCAGGTGAGCATATTCTATAGAAATGTCCTGTGAATGGAATTATGGAATCCAAATATTGTATCCGTGTCAAAACAAAAAAAACCCTAAAAACCAAAACATAAAAATCATGAGACACATGGAATGGTTTGGGTTGGAAGAGGCCTTAAAGATCATCTGGTAAAGATGATCTCTAGAAGGTAAAGAGGAGTACATATGTAGAATCAAACAATTTAGGGTCACTAAACAAAAATATTATTATGCCTTCCGTTAGTATACTTTAGAGTAGTAGTAATTTTCCTAACACATAGCTTGACAGATAAAAAATACTTTAAAAAGGCAATTATATCCTCTCCATTAACCTATTTTCTATGACCTTTAAACAAACTTCTAAGAAATATCCCTTATTTCAAACTCCAAGCCTGTCTCTTCTATGGAAAATGCATACTGTTTGCCTTTAAAATTTCATTTACCTTATGTAATTGCACACAAATTATCATTTTACCTTACCTTTTCCTCACACTTTTATTATAGGACATAGAATATGAGGTCAAAGCAGTGAAAATCTTACTGCCTCCTATGATGTCACTAACATTTTTATAACCAGCTTCTCTGACATCTTAGTAACAGTCTTCTGCACGATTCGAGGAGTGACAAAAGCTCGCATCTAGTGAGCAAAAGTCAACAGAAATTCTTGGGTTGTGGGGACGCACTGGAAAGTGAAAAGTATCCAGCAGTGAAAAATTGTGATTCTGGTATTTCTTTCTCTGAACATCATCTCCACTGTTCTTTACAGCCTCCTCTAATCAGTACTGTTCTTCTAATGCTCAACCTGGAGATCTAAGCCACTGAGGAAGACTGTTGTGTTGTGTATGAAGTAAAAGCATGCACTGTATATTGGAATGGTTTAAAAAATAGGTCATAAGATATCAAGCTGAAGTTTAGGAAATGCTGTACAAGAAGTCTGGCCAGCCTGCCAAGAGGCATGCTGAATGTGAATGCATTATAGAATGTGACTTAGAGGTGCAAGCTACATTTTAAACTTAGCGGATAGTGTAGAAAATATCTAGAAATAAGCTATCTGTTTTTGTTGAAGATCTTTCCTCTATCTTATGTGATTGTTATAATTGTTTTCTAAAAAATTATTTATATGATAGATGTTGAAATATGTATAAAAGAACATTGTAAACACAGTATTTCTTTTTTCTTTCCCACTAGATTTGCAGGTGTATAATAACTTGGTGTTGGTTATTGGTCTTCCTTCCTTTTACTCAGTTCCCAGTAGAGCTCTTCTACTTTGTAGTCTGAAAGTTATTTTTCTAATAAACTTATTAATACAACTTTACAGGGAGTTAAACTATTATGTTAGCCATAGGTTAACTACTGTGAAAAATACAGTAATAATATGAATATTTTCTTACTATTTCCTTTTGAACTTAATCATACATATGTCATAAATTTATCAAACTAGGTTGGCACTGCTTAGATGCACCTCTTAAGCCTTATACTGCTAGTAACTATGGGAGATTTTTATTGGAAATAGTTTTTTAGGGAAAAGGGATATGAGATCTGTTTGCACATTGATCCTAAAATTCCTGCGTGAGTATGTATTTGTTTTTCTTTATTTTGTTAAAGACTTAGTTTTTCTTTTAAGGGAAAAAAAACCCAAACCCAAGCATGTAGCATATCAGGTAAAACAAAAACTCTAATCAGTGATTCTTGGACATTGCATATATTGCAGATGTGGGTTTTTGGAGGGGTTCAGCAATCCAGATGAAATGGACAGCAGGTGTTGGAAATTTGGCTGCTGTGTCATTTCCTACTGTTTAATCTGTTTGTTTTAGTGTCAAAAGGAATTACAAGATAGACCAATCACCTCAGTGACATTAATAAAATCTGTTCTTTTTGTTGCTTTGTGTGATGATTTATCAGGTGAATTGTGGCAAATATTATTGCATTGACTAGAGTAAACATTAGGGTCACTGGAGGGTCAAAATTTCCTTCTTTGACTGAATGTACTGTACAGCTTTCTGACCCTCCAAATGGCCTAACACCTCCCTCACTTATCTCTTTTGATAAAGACATCTTTGACAGAATATGAAATCTCTGCTTCTTTCTCAAAGGACACACTAAAGATGCAATGGAGCACATGCCTGTTATTCTGTTGAATTATCCTGTTTGTGAAGAAGGTGATAATGTCCTTAGTTGGCTTCAATTATCTAGTCCTCCTCACTTTCCCTGGCAAAACCGTTTGAGATTATTCTGCTCTGGAATAGAGCTGAAACAGCTAGAGCCTGAAATAACTCTAAAGTGTTGGAGTATAGTTACATAAATCCTATAGAAACAAAATGCATACTGATCTCTTTAGGTTTACTGAATTTGCAAAACTGGATGTGGAGACAGCAAATCAAGTATATCTTGACTTTAGGACTTCATTTATATTTGAAACAAATGTAGAAGATTGGACTGTGGGAGAAAGATGTTAATGAGAAAATGCAGAATAGGACTTGGTCTAATTGCTTCATTTTAGATGACTTTTAGTAGTATAATAGCATGTAATATATAGTAATATAGTTGTTGGGTTTTTTTGTAAAATCTTATCTCCAGTTTTCTCAAGAAAGGAAAGATTAGTAAGAAGATAAGTGAAAATACTGAACTTCTACCAGAGCTTTAATGCATAGCAAGTTAAGGCTAGTTCACAAGTTGTAGAAATGGGAGTTGAAAAATTAGGACCCCATTTTTGACTGCTATAAATCAAACTCACTTCACTGCTTCATCATATCCTTTTTGCCATATATATCACTGCTTAAGGATCTCAGTTTTCATACATTAACACAGACAATCTCTGACAGTGACAACATCTGAGGCTACCTGTTATTACACTTACAAAAACATGTGAGGAATTATGTGTTTACAGTTTGTGTATAGTCACACACAGTTCATTAGAAAATTAAAATATGGCTAGTCAGCAGATGTAATATATTTAAGAAAATACAACTTTATGAGCTTGATATTTTCAGTAGCTAACCCATACGGAGAAACCCAAGTAGGACATAATTTAGCCTCAGAATTTAGATATGGGAGAGGCTTATGCAGAAATTGATATGGTTCCATTTCTTGGAGGAGGAAGAGATTTTGGAGAGGTAAAGGGTTTTAAGCCATGAATTTCAAACATAAGTACTTTTGATGAGTTCATTACCAGAAAATTTTTATTTTTGGTCTCTGTGAGTATTTGAAAAAGATAATTTGCAGTAAAAGTTCTTTCTGTGTGAGATATATAAAATGCTACAGCTTAGATGCCGTGGTATCTACATGCCTAGGTGTATCCTCTAGTTATAAGCTGTTATCTTCAACTCCTTTACATCTACTAAATCATAAATTGAAATAAAATATAGATTGCTATATTTTCTCATTGTTACTTTCCTTTTGAAAAAATGCATGTGTAAATAAATGTTCAATCCCCATATATATATATATATATATATATATTCAATGGTGTGAAATACAATGATAAAATGCTGAGACTGCTGCTTTTGGTCATGTTACAGTTCTTTGTCTCTATAACAATCTCTAATCTAATAAACTTTTCTAATATTGCTGGTAATATGCTTTTAGACATTTCTTATCTTTTTGTGTCTCTGTAATAGTTTCTGTTCTCTCTTTCATCAGAATCTGTGCCATCCTTAGTAGTAGAATTTTAACACTTCTGTCCACTGTAATATCTCATCTTTCTTGCATTTATCAAAAGTGAAAATTGTCAAAAAATGTTAGTAGTTTTCACTATCTCTTTTAGAGGTGTTATGTGCTCTGTGGAGACTAGTTCAGGGACGGGAAAAAAATGCTGAAGATTTTGCTACTATTGTTAGAAAGTTTTCTTCTTAGAAGTATGATAGCAGGAAGTTATGAACTGATGTTTTGAAATGTACTAAGATGTTATCAGTAATGACACCATGACATACATATATATCATCCACCAAAAATTAGTAAATAATACTATTGAAAGTTAAAAATTAAAGACACGGGTAAAAATGCAGAGCCATGGGAAAGCCACATTTAAAAAAAAAAAACAAACCAAACCAATACATGGAAATTACGTACAATGTGCTTCACTTGTTTTATGAAACTTGTCTATTTTCAAGCGTATTTAGTTTCAAGGACAAAACAGTGAATAGTGGTAGCATATAGAATCAACAGCTGCTTCTTGTTGTGTGCTAAAATAGGTGTTATTTGTGGGAATTAATGCTATGCCACAGTTATTGAATCTTCATTTAACTACAGTGAAAGAAAGGAACTTTTACTCCCCTGAGAATACTTTGATAGGAAAAAGCCTGTCAACAGGAGCCCGATTGTACCTGTCAGAGACACAGGCATTTTTCATGGTGGCTAAAGAAGCCCTCTTTGCCATAGCTGGCTTTCAGTTATGAACAACAGTATGTTTGGTGTGAATACTGAAATACTGACATGCTACCATTTGTCATGCTTGTTCTAATGTTTCTCTGTGGTATGGTGATTTTTAAGGAAAGAGTGTTTTTTAAATATAATAGAAATATTCTATGGGTAGACATTCATGGATTCTGTGACAGAAACTGATAGTTTCCTATTGAATATATCCTGTGAATGAGAGTAACCCATTACTTTAAATAGCACAAGAATCTGCTTAGAAAATACAAATAGTCATGAAATAATTCTACTAATACAATAGTTTTTGTGCCCTCTAGCTGAAACTGGTTGCTGTGTAGGAATGTTTAAAAATTACTCAACACTGAACACCATTAGTAATGATACAGTATGAGGCCTATGACCTATTTTTAGAACTGTAGTACAAAGAGAGCTTATGGTTTGCCTGAAGTTCTTGCAATTTGAATTATTTGCTACTCTTCTGTCTTTCAGTGAATGTGTTAAAGAACAGAGTGTACATAGGGAAAATAGATGCCACCTCCTTCTTGGTCTCATTGGCTAATCTGATAGAGATGAAAGATAATAATCATTGTATTGGGTTTGAGTGGAAAGGTTTTGGTAGTTGGAGCTTACAGGGGAGGCTTTTGCAAGAAGCTGTTACAACCTTACCACATGTTTAAAAGAGCCACTGTGATATCATATTCAAGAATTTGAGGAAAATTCTTCCTGCAGAAGAGCAGCCAGAGAGGAGTGTGAATATGTGAGAGATACAGCCCTGCAGACACCAAGGTCAGTAAAGAAGGAGTAGCAGGAGGTGCTCCAGCTGCCAGAGCAGAGATTCCCCGGCAGCCCATGATAAAGACCATGGTGAGGCAGCTATGCCCCTGCAGCCCAGGATGATGAATCACGGTGACACAGGCTGTGCTCCTGCAGCCCACAGATGTCCCTAGTCGAGCAAATATACTTTTTGAGGATGTGGAAGGACCCCATACTGGAGCAGGTGGATGTCCAAAGGAGGCTGTGACCCTGTGAGAAGCCTGAAGTTGTACAGTCTCCTGGCAGGACCTATGACCCATGGGGGACCCATGCTAGACCAGGATCATAGCAGGATGTGTGACTCCACAGGGTGTGCATGCTGCTTCTGAAGGACTGCACGCTGTGGACGAAACCCATATTGGAGCAGTTCAGGAAGAACTGTGGGAAGGAGTCATGCTGGAGAAGTTCATGGAGAACTGTCTCTTGTGGGGGGTATCCCATGCTGGAGCAGGGGAAGAGTGTGAGGAGTCCTCCCTCTCGGGAAGAAGGAACCGGGGAGATGTGATAAACTGATCAAAATCCGCATTCCCTGTTCCCCTGTGCCACTGACAGGGAATGGTGTAGAGAAAATTGGGAGCAAGACTGAGCCTAGGAATAAGGAAAGGGTGACAGAAAGGTGTTTTAAGATTTAGTTTTTATTTCTTATTGTCCTACACTGATTTAATTGGCAATAAGTTAATTTCCGAAGTTGCATCTTGCCCATGACTGCAATTGGTGAGCGATCTTTCTCTGTCCTTATCATGAATCTTTTCCTATACTTACTCTCTCCTGTCCTGATGAGGCGGGGGGAGTGATAGAAAAACCTGTTGGGCACCTGTCATCCAGTCAGGGTCACCCCACCACAGTCATATAGAGTTTACAAATAGGTAAAGTAGATGAGACCACCCTTCTGCCCATATCTTCTGCGATGGTACAGAGGTGTGAATTCCCAAGGTTCCTTTAAAGAATTACTGTTTTGTAGTTATTTCACTCATGCATCCTAACTCATTACACTAAAGGAAACCTTGGTGATGAAAGATGACCCCTCACAACAAATCATAGCTAAGAGGCCAGACCAAACAGTGAAATGTGAGTTCCCACAAGTCACTACTCTAAACAGCAATTGAAACACTTCAGGGACCTGTACCTGACAACCTAATGTTCAAGAAAGATGATGAATGAAAAGATAGATAATTGCAAGGAAGACATTTGACATTTTCATTTAGTTAGAATTCTAACTGCAGTTATTTGTAAAGATCACAGGGGTTTTTTTCTTTGCAAGGGGTCACTTGTAGTGCAGGAGGTAGCTCAGTAAAAAAATGCCTAGTTTAACCTGTGATATTGACAACACCATGTATTTTTCCAAGAAAAATGAGTATACTAGCTGTGTAGCACAACAATTGTTAGCTTTGCTGAAGGTTGATTTTGAATTTGGACTTGATTTTTATTTTTACGGGGAATATGATTCTCTACTGTCTTCTGGATATGTTTGTAGGTCTGGACCTCCCTAAAACAAACCAAAATGCAAGTATGAATTCACATACGCATTCTGTTCTAGAACTGATTGAATCATTCTGAACTAGTTTGAATCAATTTGAACTAGTATCTTTGTTTAACATAGTAAATTCTGCCATTCCTTGAGGGATTGTCTGTGAACTTTCCTGTTGTGTGTTCTGCTGTATTCAGGCTGGTGTTATGTTGCTCTCAGAGAGGGACCGCCCTTTGAAATGGTGCTGGGTTTGCTGAATGTTGTATTTTATCCTGTGTAAAGCATTATTCTGAGCTAGAAGCGTGTGAGCATCCAGCTGTTTCACAGGGCATGACCATTTATTGGGACAGTTCAGTGATAGGGATAGGTTTCTCCCTGACTACTTTTGAAAGGAAATATTACTGCTTTTAGTTACTACGGGTGCATTATTGTTTTCATTACTTGCAGAAGAAGCTATGTTTCTTTTCTAATGCTATCAAATACTTAGCAGAGATATTATTGAATATAAATCAATAGCAGTAGTGCACTGATGCAAGTGCTTCTTTTTCCTGAGAAATGGAGATTGGCAAGGTTATCAGGGAAGGATACAGGAGTCACATCTTGTACATATCTCACTGGATGTTGTACTCAAGAAATGCATGTAACACTTCTGCCCATTTGTTGTTATAAATGAGAATTGTTGCACTGTACTAAGTAAATCTAAATATGAAATAAAGCTGAAATTCAGTAAGAAACCCTGAATTTCTTACACTATTTTTAGAGAGTGAAGAAGTAAAAACATTACTTAAAAGGCCTTTTTTTAAGGGACTAGGTTGTTAAATGAAATGTATACATTTCAGAATTAATAGTATAATTACCTAAAAAATGAAGACCTTTTTTAACAGAGTAAAGTAACAAGGAAGGAGAGGGAGGAAAAAAATCCTCACTGCCGATCATTCTAAATTTCACTTTCTGTCTGAGACTCTTAAAATAATACATAGTCAAACAAAAATTATCATTTAAATAAGATTTTAAACATCAGAAAATGCTCTCTGTTGCATAAAAAAGTACAAAAGGGTACCAGAAGATCTCCTCCTGCCCATCTCTGGGCATCTCCTTATCCTCCTCCTCTAGAAGAGTACACTTGCAGTACTTCCTGAAACACGATAATTTAACCAAATTTCGGAACATTAGTGATCCAGAGTTGTGTATGTGTATGCAGAAATTATCCTGAAATGTGTCAATTACATAATATTTCTTTCTGAGCTACCCAGAATGCTTAATAGAAAATAGTTTAATCTCTTTGCAGTGGTCTTTTACATTTCTCAGTTGTCTCTTCTTTAAACTGAGTAACAGCTATTTGTTTCATCTGCTGTCACAGAGTACAGACACTAGATCAATGTTCCCTGCCTAACAGTGAGACTTCCCATTACAGAACTAATTCTGAGTTGAAACCATTTTCCAAGGCAGAGTAGACTAAAAATGCAATTTCCCTTGTCTCACAGACAATTTCTAGTCTATGCTTTAAGATTTCATAATTACTTTTTTCATTAAGCCTCCTTATTTTGACTTGAGGTCAGTTTTTGACCCACAATATTCCATTTGCTGCTGATCTTTACAGATCAGTGCTTTCTGAGAAGACTTCAGTCTGAATTATTTAACCATAACAAATACTCTTTTTTTATATGTTGGTGCATCTTGATAAGATTAGTTTTAATGCTAAGAAATGTGATGAAAGTCTTAACAGTTCTTCTGTATGTGAGAGTTTAAGCTTACTATTTATGAAGTATTTCCATTACTGGAAACTGCTTTACTTAAAGTGCCACATCAACTGCTGCATAAATGCTGGTTTGTGCTGAACCCTTTCGAGGCAGTGTGCTAGGACACGGTCTTACATCACTTCATTTGCAATAGCTTCACTCACTGACTTATTTATGTTTTTCCTTGAACATGCTGCGAGTATCTGGTAGTGTACCAACCTGCCCCTGGCCTTTCATAACATGTCTCTTTTGTCTTGATCTCCTCAATGCCTTTCATGGTGTGTGTCTGTAAATGGATATGGAGTTAAACTATTTTCTTTGAAATCCATTGACTTTTAGTCTCCTCAAGTAACACTAAGAATAAAACTAAGGCCTGTTTGGAATGAGAACTTCAGGTTATTAGCCATCTATACTCGAGATATCAGTTTTTGGTTTGCTCTGTCAGCTAACCTGTGGAAAAGGAAAGAAACACCATATGTAACCACTATATATATATATATATATATATATACAATTGGATTTCACTGACTTACGCTCGTGATTGCATTTTTTTTTTTTTATCTTTATATTCTGGTTCTTTGGGGAATGAACTGCTTTTCATATGGTTGGAAACTATCATATACATAATTAAGGTCCCCTGCATATCATCTATAACCAACAGCAGAGATTTTCAGTCTTAAGATCAGGTTGCTCATTCATTTTGCTTTGTGTGTGTCTAGGAATAGTTTATTGTCCCAGTATGGCATTTTAGGGCTTTATCAAACCTACCTGTGTTGAATTTGGTAAACTAAGTCAATTTGGAGAATTTATACTTCTTTTATCATATTAGAAATTGGAACACTATGAGTTTTTGCAACATTTTACATTTTCTTTTTCTTAATTTTATTCATTGATAGTTTTTTTAAGGAATAGAAACACTCCATTTTCTCAGGTTTTCCTCCATTTCAGTGAAATTCATATTCATTTAGAGGTTTGCAGGTTTTTTATGTTATTTGTTTTGTCACAGATTCAGACCCATAAACACAGATTAATACCTAAAACTGTCACTGAATGACATGTGTAAATTTTTTTTTCATATGCATTGACATAAGTAAGAGGCAACCAGAACTCCTAGAATACCTGTTACCTTTATTTGTTTGTTTGTTTACTGATTTAAGTGTTTAATTGTACATCCACAAGAAAAATAGACATTTTTCTTAGGGCGAACATATTTTCATTTTAGACTTCTCAAGTTCCTTCAGAATTGTATTCAATTTTTAGAAATGGCGAGAGAACAAAAATAGCTTACTGTTATGTTAGAGAAACTTTAATTATAGTGGTTGCAGGGGGGAAGAGATACAGTAGGTCATGTCTTTATTAAAACATATCTAATTAGGTAGTGTAGACAAAGCTTTCCCTTCTTATAATGTATCTCATTTTTGATAAAAACCCAACAGCTGATTGGGCTGGAGTTAAAGAGTAAGTTTCAGGTCAACCAGTGCACTCAGATGTTGCTTTCCCATTGAAACCACACTCAGCCAAGGCAACAGGAGTCAGTTTTAATGAGGCTGGAGCTGCCTGTGAAGGAGATAGATCATAAATTAGTCATACAAGAAAAAGAAGGCATAAAAGGACATACAGATGAGATAAAGTAGTTTTGGCAGACAAAGAAATGTGGTTTCCTACTGATGGCACTCACAAGTCCTTCAAAATGAAAGTAGCAGATGGCAGGAATATTGTCACTAAGTTGGTATGACAATTCTTTAGAAACTGAATATTGTCAAGGATATTTCTCTGATGAAGAATCAGAAATGGGATTTTCTGAATTTTGGTTGCCATCTCATATTTGTCCACATGCAAGACAGACCACTTTGGACTGTTTTAAGGTTGACCTCATCCAATGACAGTGGTATACATTTTGTGTTTACAACTACATGAGCAAATGATAATGCCAAAGTTGTGAATTTTGATGGAAAATCTGAAGCCTGGATTTGTGGGAAATTAAACGCTGAAAGAAAATCTATTCAGAGAAGCTGGCTTGTTATCTGTGAAGGGGCTGTGGTTTTCTTTCCTACTTCATACTGGAGTGTGTCTTCCAAGTGTTAGTAAATTTATCCTCATAATGAAATAATAGTTAAAGAAAACATTGTTAAGTCTGTTTACCCACAAATAACTGAGGAAAAACTTGAGTAGACAGGCCTTAATGACTGTATATTGCTTTTATTTTATTATTTATAATTATTTATTACTTTTTAACCACTAGCTTCTTAGACCTTTTAAAAACCCAGTTGTGTGTTTAGAGTACGTGTATTGAGCAGCTGTGTTATATTGATGTTGTTCTGTAGTGTTCAACCATGCAAACCCAGCAAAATTCTTGCAGAACTAAATTACAGATTTTGTATGGACAAGATTTGAGGAAACTGAGGCCCCTATAAAGAAGCCACTTGCCTAAGGTTGCATGAGTAGTCTGAAGTAAAGTGTAGATGTGGAGGGGTTTTATGACTGCAGCAGAAGCACAAGACCATCCTTCTTCCTTGTAAGTAGTGTCTCTAGGTAGAAATATATCTGTTTTGTTGGTGGGCTTTGATAAGAAAATGGAAGTGTCATGAATACACTTACTACTTTTTTCAGCAAAGTTCAGAAAACATAAGTCTTTATATGTATGAAGTGTCATTATAAAAGGTATGCCAATTATAGCTTTTCAGCTAATTTATTGGTTTGATACATCATGAATCAAATAACTCACTAGGTTTATTCACTATAGGCAGAAATACTCAACTCTTCCAGTACAGCTAATTCTTGCAATTCTGCAGATCTTAACTACTGTGAGTGGTTCCAGCTAAGTCAATTAGTTTAATGAAGCTTACATAGAGTAATAGGAATTGAGTCACTGCTGAAAAATAAGCTACTACAAACCATGTTCTTTGTGATAATTTATGCAAAAAACACTGTTGATTCTGGGGATACAGTGGCAAAATATGTCAGTAATTAAACATGTCAGAAAAAGCCATATTAAACTGCTTAAATGAAGAACTCTTTCCTGGCATAAGATAGTATTTTACTCTTTAGATTTTTATTTGAGCATGCAGAAGCTGTTTGCAATCTGTGCTCAACTGACTCAGCACAATTGAATGTTCTCACTATTTGGAGCATTTAA
This sequence comes from Pachyramphus minor, assembly GCA_013397135.1. Lineage (NCBI taxonomy): Eukaryota > Metazoa > Chordata > Aves > Passeriformes > Tyrannidae > Pachyramphus > Pachyramphus minor. Next base: position 1,122,348 of record VYXB01004699.1, read on the forward strand.
AACCCTGAATCAGACCCTAAAAATCTCTCTTCCCTTGTTTTCTGAATCTTGAAGCGTTTGGAGAGTGTTTTGAAGTTTTGTGGTTTGCTTTGGTTGTTTGGCTGTTTGGTTGGGGGGAGTGGTGCTTGGGGTTTTTTGGTGGGCTTTTTTTCCTTCCCCTGTTTGTATATGTAACATTAGAATCTCGTTACTGAGAAAAGCATGTGAATTAACATTTTGCAAAATAGATTAGTTCTTGAGTAGTGTTTTAAAGAGAAACCCAGCATAACAAAATACGTGCTGAAACACTAGGACCTGTTAGCATTACTACTGATGTAAGGTTTTTTTCAATAAAAACCTACTTTCTACAAAATGATTGGTAAATTTGGTCATGATATGTAATTAATTGTCATTTGAATGAAAGACAAGTTATATATTAGATAGTCTTTCTGCATCAGTGTGAATTTTAAGAAAGGAGTCTCAAAGTACTTTTCTAATAAAACTTGTATAGACTGACAGCACATCAGGAATGATGTGGTTTCTTAAGGGATTAACTGGTTTCTTAAGGGATCAGGGCTCAGAGGCTGAAGACCTCGAAGAAACACCTGCATATTTCCTTTCTGTACTGCTGTTCTGCTTTACTTAAAAACTTAATATATCAGAATGTCTTGACTTCTGGCTACTGAAAAAGATGTCCACAGAGATAATCCCACCTCTATTTTAAGAGAAATGTGCACTCACCAAGAAAACCCAAGATATATTATTGAATTTACTTATTCAGTTTTTGATGTCTCTCTCTTTCTGTTGATGGTGTTTCAGAGATGATAACTTCTCTCTTAGGATCAGTGAGCTATGGAACTGTGTATTTCTAGGCTTTCCTCTGACTAGCAAAAAGCCTAGAGGATGGTAATTTCTTTCCTGCTCTGAAAAGTTTTCTTTACAACTGGAAAATGACCTTTAATTGTTTAGGAGGAAAACAACATGTTTACTGGAAGAAAGTGAACTTCCACAAACTTTTCAGACCTTTTCCCTTATGTTTTCTTTCAATGTTTTGCCTAGCCATAGAGCTAAGCTTCAGTTCATTGCAGCATATTCAGTGTCATCTGCACACACTGCTCTGATTCTGTCAGCCAGGACAACTCACTGCTTCCCCAATTTGGCAGATTTCAGAGATGTTCAGAGATGTATGGGGGGATAAAAATTGAGGAAGACTTTAGTAGACCCATAGGTAAATTTAGAATCCAAGAGGATGATTCTTGAAACCACTGTCCTGGGTGGCTTTGGTTTTGTTTATGACACTTCCCTGACCAAAGCTTTGTGTGCTCAACTTTTAGGTTGTTGATAAGACTGCACAGTGTCACTTTTGTCCTAGGTGTTGATAGTAAGGATTTTTTACTTTCTTTTTTGGAAGGGGGTGATGTGAAAAAAGGATTAATTTTTCTACAGGAAGGCTTGCATTTATTTAAGAAGCATTCTAGTACTCATCTTGTCTTCCTAATATCACAATCTCAAACACATGGGTAGATTTTAAATGTTTTAAACAAAGAGCTAGAGGTCTAAAACTTAGGTTGACCTGAAAAGGTTTTTGAACCAAGGTTCTTCACTTTCTGGAGGGCATTAAGGGCATATTAAACAATGTCTATCAGGAATATTTTCAGAAAAAACATACCTTGCAAACAAGGACTCCTGGCCTTGTTTTCTGTGTTTAATAAACTATTTCACTTCCAAAAATAAAAATAAAAAGTCTTTTAGAAATCTTAGAAATCTTCAGGTCTTCTCCCAAATCATGCTGTCAGAGAGCTTTCCTGGTTTAGCTGTTTCTTCAGAAGATGTTTCTGCTTCCTAGATATTCAGGCCTGAATAGCTTATGTTAAAACAGACTATCATTTAAATGCTCAGGAATTTAAAAACTATGTAGAAGTTGAGGTACTGCTTGATTGTCCTAATAAAGCACTTCTTAAAAGCCTCTTCATCAGCTGTTAGCTAACTTTTAAAAAACCACAGAAATTCAAACTGACTTAAAGTGAAAACTGACAAAAAATTTGGTTTGCTTTGACTGTACCAAGTACGAAATGGGGAACACAATTTCTTCACTTTGGTAAAGACATATTTATGTCATTGTAAAGAACCAAGGCTGTCTTTGTGTAGCATTTAGGTTATTTTCAGAATTTTTTGTTTGGCTTACTCCTTACTTGTACTGTGTTCTGTGGAGGACCATATTCTGAGTATTCCTCAACTACTTCACAGTCGTATTCACAATAAAATCCCACTGCAAAAACATTGGTTAACTTGACTGAGAATTTTCTGTATACTTTTGAAGTTTCCTATTGATTTGATCATATTTTTACTTGACTATCAAATGTATAAATCCATAATTATTCCAAACAGAAAAAATAAACTTTTTTATTTGCCATATTAAACATCTGCTGATAAAGATGACCTATGTAACCAAATGAAAAGAACTAAAATATATGCATTGGTCTGATTTGACAACAAGTTTATAAGCTATAATGATGCTTATATTTAATTTCTTGGTGTTTGAATTAAAAGTTTCATGGTCTCTGGGAGGCCAAAAATAATTAAGAGAAATTCACATTGGAAAGGCTGATATTTCAATAACAGTCAATACCGTTAAACAATCAGAAAAATATACCTGCTTAGACAGTATGCCAGGGTCTGTGTGGATATAGTGGTTTTTTCGTAAGCCAGACTAGGAAAGTCTCTTAAAATAGTTAATCTGCTCTCAGAAACACTCTGAAGCATTACTGAAATATAGAGCTGAACTCAGTTATGTATCCTCAGTACTTTCTTATACAAAATTTATTCAACTCAAGGCAGGCTGCCTTTACAACCCTCACCATTTGAAGTTGCAGATAATGCAGTACTTTACGTGCAAACGAGCTTCAATGAATTCTGCAAGGTTCTTGTTTCTAGTAGCAGTGAAGTGTGAAGATAGGTTTGTGACTTTCACATCATATTTCTCAAGTAACTTATTAAAACTGACTCTTATGTTTTAGAGATGATTGTAAATGTGAAGAGCTCCATTGAGATGAACGGAGAAAACATCTTTTCTCTGAGGTATCTTTGCTGTCTTTTCAGGCCGTCTATTTCCAGCCCAACCTGACATCAAGTTTGCATACAAAAAGTTGTTTTCACAGTCATGAGGTCCAGCTATATTTTCTTGACTTGTACCTTTGTTGAAGTTACAGGTCCAATACTTAAAAGACTGATAAATTTGACTGGAATCAACAAAAAAATATATTTTTATTTTTCAGTTCTTTTCCTCCTAGAGAAATTTTCAAAAGGTAACAACAATCATTTAACTTGTTAGTCTTTATTTTATTAGTCAAAATTTGAAGTGGACTAGCTTTTCTTCCAAATACTTACAGCACTTGTAAACTTGAAAGATCCTAAAGTGGTAACTTAGCTAGAATATAAACCTACTTTGTTTGTTATCAAGCAGCAAACTGTTTGTTTTTTCATTTTGATTACTTATTATCAAAGTTGATTATTTATTATCAAGTAACTATTAGAAAAGAAAAGTAGCTGATGAAAAAAACCCACAACTCCTGGTTTATTCAGCTCAAGTGAAATGACATTCCACCCCCTTCAAATTCTTTCTTTTATGCTATAGTATTTTATAGTATGGTATTCAGCTGTTGGCACAGTTTCACTGCACCCGATTGAGAAATGCTTTACATTTGGTCACAATTTGTCTCAGTAACATGTTGAGCTAGGCAGATAATTCAATCATAGAATTTAATTTTTCATTCAGTAGCCAAGTTGAAATTAAACATAAATTAAATGTGTTTCAATTTTTCCAACATGAAGATTTTTCATTTGTGATGTGAGGTTGAATGGATGCATCAGAAATTTTGAATTTCAGAGGTGGGTTTTTTGGCACAAAAGCAGTGGAGTTTTTGAAATAAATTCCTAAATTGCATGAAGAATTGAAATAGAGCAAGAACTAATGGTTGTGCTGATGACACATCTGTTATCTTCCCAGAAAATGGTACTTAGAAAGCTCAGCTGAAACATTTGAAATAGTATGATTTAGCCTTCTATCTCTTAATGTGTGTTTATATGGGTATCCCACTCCTGTAAACAGCACTCTTTACCTTGTGTGGCATGCTTTAGTTCCCCAAGCTGAGGGATAGTTTAAGTTACTGTAAAACTTAATCACTGTCAAAATGTTTTACACACCACTAATTATTTTTAACAATAATCTAAACATGAAAAACTTTTCCTGAAACCAAGATTATTATTTAAGTGGAACTTTTGGCTATCACTAACCAGAAATTTATGGGAATATCTTTCCCTAGAGCCAGTTACTATGCATGTATAGTCATATATCCAGTATATTTCTTTAAATGCTTGAAATAAAGTATCCATGTCATATAAGGGTGACAATTATATCTGGGAGGCTGAAAGAACTGGTGCAGAGGATGAGGTAAAAGCATGACTCTTTGTTAAATATTAAAGTCTCATGATTTTACTTATAACTTAATTGTACACTGTGTAATGAGAGAAACACATGAACATTCTCTTTACATTTTAAATTAGAAAAATTAAGGAGACTTCTAAACAGCTTCCTGAAACTGAAACAAAATAATTTACAGGACACATGCATTAAAGAAAGTAGACAAGGCCTAATTACTTGGTTTAGTTAAAAATGCTTTGAATGTAGTTATAGAAAATACACTTTTAAGGACAATCTAGGCCAAGCAAGGAATAGTAATTAGATATACAGCAAAGCTTTCTGATCCTAAAATACATTCCAGTCTTTTTTATGTGCAAACCACATAAGAGCAGGCTGTAATAGCTGCTAAGAGTCCATCTCATTAGCATTGCATTTTAAAAGAACCTAAGGAAGAAGTTTGTACAGTACTGAGGTAATTGAATAGACGTGAGAAATTAAATTGAACATATTAAGCCAGTGCCCTTCTTACACCTAACATGCAGTCTTTCCTAGAATCATAAATTCTGACTAAACTAATATATCTTTTTAAAGCAGGTAAGTAAGTTGTGAATTTGACTTAGAGCCCGTGCTTGCTGCCTTCTCTGTGTTTGTCAGCACAAGAGTTACAGTGTCATAAAGAGAAATTTCCCTTCTGGTGCTAGAATTATTACCAGAAAAGGAAGTCAAAGGAAGTGAAAGCTGCTTGGTTTGTTGCTGTTGTAGAAATTCTTCATTTAGTAAGGAACAAGAAAACATAAGCAACTGACAAAATAGTATTTTTGTATGTCTATATTGGCTCTCTGTTACTCTCTTCTGCAGCAAACAATATCCTTGTAGTGCACATTTCCTGAATGATGAAAAGAATATTTGTCAGTGGTGTCTAGAGCTCACTTGCTACATATAGCCATTAAACATATTTCTTTTGTTACGTGCTTCTAGCCACAACACAAGCTTTTTTGAAAAATTTGGAGTGAGCTGTGTATTCCAGTGAATTCAGGTAAGACTGCATGGATGAATTCTAGTGTAGGTTGGAAGGACAAATACTTGCAGCTGAGGAAATTAGATTCATGATCATCAAATACGCTCCATGAAAGCACACTTACGCACACAGAACAGATCATCTACCAAAAAGCAATATAGTGCAGTTGACTATAGCTGCACTATGAACCTGTCTAGGTACTGATGGCATTTTGAAATTTGCAAAATTTTTGTGGAAAACAGGCATGTCAACTGTTGATATGCTTTCTAAAAATCTTTTCTGTACACCTAAGCATCTGGTGTCAACTGCTTCACAGTATCAAGTCTAAATGAAAGGAAATGCACAGTGTCCTGGGCACTAAGAACAAGTAGCAACTTGTATTTAAATGCAAGTTCAAAACAAGTGGTCTAAGTTTAACTTAATTTTACACCATCTGCTAGGAAAATGTAGTTGTTATCTGTGTAGTAGAAAAGTCTGGAGCACAAAAAGTGGTTCTCTACAGTGCGGAAACTATAATGTTTCATAAAATTAAGCTCTCTAATGAGCCTGTATGAGTTTTGGTCTCTGGCCTGTATCTTTGAAGGTGTTTCATAGTGTTGCCCTGACTATAGAATTGAAAGTTCAGATAGTGAGTCTCTCATATTTTGAGTGGAAGGATTCTATGCCTCTAATCCATGGTGAACTTAATGTTTTGTAAGTCCAAGACTTCAAATCCAAGGGATTTGAAAGAATATCTTTAATTTGAGTATTTTGAAAGGCAGTTAATAGATTTGATGAGTATAATTTAGTAATTTGCAGAGAATGTATGTCTGGGAAATGTGTTTGTGATATTAAGGGCAGAAAGTGTGAGGAGATTCAGAAGAAAATGTGTGCACTGGAAACCATTACAGAGAGTCATCAGGGATATATTTGATAAGCAGTGAATGCAAATGAGTTGCTGAACTGTACCATTGTATATAGCCCGGTAAGTTTTTGAAACCAGGTGTTATGCTCTGGAATGTGCTTTAAAACACTGTTATCGTAGAAAGAAAAAGGTACCTTAAAATCTTTAGTATAGATAGGCATAAATTACTCAGTTAATACTTATTTTTTTAAACTCTCTTAGATTTGAATTGAAACATTGAGGCCTGAGATTTTTAACAGCTTTGTCATCTGATTCATCTTCAGTTTTCTGATAAAGTGAGATACAAAAAATTTTCTGTGTCTAGGGTTTTAAACTAATACTCAAGAGAGAAAAAACTATATTCAGGAGACATTGAGGCATCTTGCTTGCTTTATTGTACCTTTGTAATTTTTGACATGAATTCAATTTCCAGATTTGAAGAAAGCCAGGAAATGCTTTGAGACAAGATTTTTTTTTTAATTTTAATCTTTGTATGCTTTTTAGGAAATCAGAGGGTAATATGCATATTTTTATAAAATGATTCTTTTTATAGTGATTTCACCTCATTGGCTTAGTTGTTTATAAAATGTGCTTTCCTAATGATTGGATTTAATCTAGAATTCCTTTTGTTTTGGCTTTAGATCAGTTTAAAGGAAATACTGAAAATGAAAGACAGAAAAAATAATTTATCAAATAAATCATATGAGAAAACTGTGTGTAAAAATTCAGCAGTCCTCATTTAACTCCTAATTGGAATATTTCAATGAAAGATTGTCTGCCTCAATTATTCTAGTTTACCAGAGAACAAATACAAAGAAAACTTACGTGGCTGATTGTGTTTGATCTGCTGTCATTAAAATATCTATACCCAAATGTAGTTCCTCATGTGAAAATACATGTTACAATGAATTGAGAGAGAGCATGAAGAAAGTAAACATAATGAGATGATCCTTTGTTAAGGTCTAAAGATCTAAAATTGGCTAGAGTTTATACAGAGTTAATTTTCATTGTTGCTAGAGAAATTGAAATAATACGGTCATCCTGAGTCCTAAAAATCATTGGAAGTTGGTTACAACTAGAAAATAAGAAGTATACTATAGAGTAATGAATTATATTACAGCAGGGAAATGTTACTCATTTGACTTTTTTTTTTTCTTTTTTACAAAATCACATAGACTTTAGAAGAATAACTATTACTTTTTTTTAGGGGAACATTTAATGTTATGTTTCTTTGGGAGAATTGATTTTATAAAATTGCTTTTTGAGATTTATGCTAAAGTATCTCATCTGGATTATAAAGCAAACCTGAACATTCAGGTTGCATTTGAGTGTCTAAGTAAGGCAAAAGATAAGACTACAGTGAAATATTTAAATCTGAAGGTGTATTACAATGAGTTTCATGGAATCCTAGAATTAGAATGGTTTGGGTTTGAAAGGACCTTTAGAGATCATCTGGCCCAACCCTCCTGTGATGAGTAGGGGCACCTTCAATCAGAGCATGTGGCTCAGAGCCCCATCCAACCTGAATTTGAACACTTCCAGGAATGGGAAATTTTATACCATTATTGTTCAGGGTCAGGAATACAGAAATTCTGTCTAAACTAGATCTTTAGTTTGTGGTCAGCACCAGCTTTAAGGTAATTTTTAAGTTTCATGTTGCATCTATGTTATCAACATAAACATTGTGTCTTGGAAGTACATGGACTCCAGAATTTGCAAATCAACTGAGTTATCTACAAATGAAGTATTTTACTTTTTTTACAGGAATTTCTGTATCCAAATACTTTAAGCTGTGGAAGTACAGTGCAAGAGAACTTAGGAAGCAAAACCAAACTGTTCTGCCTAACTGTGAATGTTAGGAAATGACAAATTAAAAGCTAGTGCTACAGGCATCCTGTTGTAATGATCCCTCACAGAAAGAGCTACAATATCTCAAAATGCTTTTGCTTTGGTCTGTTAGTTTAACTTTAAAGGAAATAGATGCATGTATCAATGTGTTATAAAATATATCAAGTCATAGAATCATAGAATCAGACAGGTTAGAAAGGACCTCTGAGATCATCAAGTCCAACCTTTGATCCACTACCATCACAGTTGCTAGACCATGGCACCAAGCGCCACATCCAGCCTCATCTTAAAAACCTCCAGGGACGGTGAATCCACCACTTCCCTGGGCAGCCCATTCCAATGGCTGATTACCCTCACTGTAAAGAATTTCTTTCTAATATCTAACCTAAACCTCCCCTGGCACAGCTTGAGGCCATGCCCTCTTGTCCTACTGCTGATTGCCTGGGAGAAGAGACCAACCCCTACCTGGCTACAACTACCTCTCAGGTAGTTGTAGAGAGTGATGAGGTCTCCCCTGAGCTTTCTCTTCTCCAAGCTAAACAACCCCAGCTCCCTCAACCTCTCCTCATAGTCCCNAGGAAACATGATTTAATATTATGAAAGTTGGAAGCAGCCTTGGATGTAGAGACCATAGAATTGTGAAGAAGAAAAAACTGAGAAGGGACATCATCAGTGTCTATAAGTACCTGAATGAAGGTGGTTAAGAGGATGGAGCCAGGCCCTTCTTGGTGGCAATAGGACAAGAAGCAACAGGCAGAAACTGATGCACAGGAAGTTGCATCTGAACATGATGAACTTCTTTACTGTGCACGCAGCCACACAGTGGAACAGATTACCCAGAGAGGTTGTGGAGTCTCCCTCGTTGGAGATATCCAGGATTTATCTGAATGCTATCCAGTGCATTGTGTTCTACAATGATCCTGCCTGAACAGGGAGGTTGGACTGAAAACTGTAATTACTTAAACTTGATTTAACCAAATTATGAAAAGCAACACATACTGCCTCATAAAATGATGTACTTTTTACATTAGTGTCTTTTGCATCAGTAAATAACTCTCTACTTCTCTACTCCATCCCATGATGAAGAGTAGAGATTATTCAAGTTAGTGAAGTTGAAAATGGCAAAGAAATATTGTTGGGACAGGAGGCTGTTACAACCTGTCCCAGAAGGCAAGGGTAACCCACGTTCTTGTTAATAGATCCCTTGGGATGTATTGGAGTGAAACAACACTGAATGATCAGTGTTTGCAAATATATGTATATATAGGGTTTATTTTAGAACAATTTGGTTGCAATGGAAAGGAGGTATGTAGCCATTTTGGTTGTTATCTATTGTAATATAGCAATAAGAAAGCTTAAGAATATCACTTAGGAAAATGTATAAGGGAAAACAAAGAAAGAAAGAGAAAGGAAGGATAAGAGTAGAAAGATATCACCACCCGTGGATCCTGTGATGAAACTTGATTGTTATAATTTTAGGTTTAGTCCACTGGTCAAAGTGATGGTCGCAATCTTGTTCTGTTGTGGGTGGGGGAAGCACACCAAACACAAAGTCCGATGGGTTAATATACACTCAGGTTCAGTCGGGAACTCCCAGATAATTCTAGGGGAAAACTCTCAATCCTCTAGTGGAAGGCCTGAGAAATGAGTCTGAGGGCACTCTGTGGTCTTTGATGGTTTATGACACCTTCTGATGTCTTGTGACATCTGCCTCTCACATCAGCATAGTTGAGCCAGTTATGCCCCATCAGAAGGGATGAATACCCTCAGGCTACATGTGAGAGTGAATATAAATATCCCATGTGAATGTGACATTCTTTGGGGGGTGGAGGGAGGAGTGATGTAAGGGAGGACAACTGACATGACAAAAACCACTATCCTGTCTCCACACAGTCTGCTTCTTATCTGGCCAGAGCCCAGCTTGTATCTGGTGGTAGGTGTTCAGCCCCTCGGTCTTATGCAGCATGGAGGCTTCACCACCACACACCCAAAAACTCACTCCCTTCCCCCTGAGGAGTGCAAATCTGTCCTCAACAAAGCTCCCTGCCACCTCCACAAACGGGTGCAGGGCTAGGGGTTGGACTCAGTGATCCTTATGGGTCTCTTCCAACTCAGCATATTCTGTGATTCTGTGGATTGGGATAAAAATACTTGTTGCTTTATAAGCTGAGTGCACTGAGGAATAGGTGTCAATCAAATATCAGTGTTACACCTGTATGGTAGGTTCCTGTGTAAATATAATTCAGTATGATATTTGGCTCAGATTATTGATTTAGTTTAGATGTTTGGGGCTTGGAATTCTGGAATTCCTTTTCCACTTTTAGTTGTATTTTTTTGAATAGCTCCTCTATCACCAAGGGGAAAGGTAGCTGATTTCTTTGCCTCCTAAGTTAGATGAGAGAATGGCAGGTTGTTTGGGTTTTTTTATTAAGTATGAATAAATGTGTTGATGCACTTTAGCCCCCTACCCACACACACTACTTTAGGAAAAGTAATTGTTCAGGGTTACTCTAACTTAACCAGAGGATGTGACAAAATGCTACTGTAGTAAGGTGAGATGTGGCTAAAAGCAAATCTGCCAAAACTATAATTAAGGTAGATGGAAACCTATATTAATGAAACTCATTAAGAAGCTGATGCAGGAAGAAAATGTGGTTTGAGAATAATTATTTGAAAGCAAAATCATCAAGGCTTATTCTGTGAAGTAAAAAACAGTTATGCATTTAATGACAGTTTGAAATTAAAAGAATGTAAAGGATTGCAAATCAATAACAATAAAAAGTGCACTAAGCTAATGGATCCCTTGTTACAAATTGAAAGTGACAGTTTTGAATTCTAGAGTAAATCCTTAGTGATGGCCCTTTTCATTACCACCCAGCAGCCCTTGCCATTTTAGCTTCCACAGCTGTACTCACTCAGCTACGTGCTGCTTTGATCTATGACTCTATTTGCCATGCCTTTCAGGGATAGGGAAGTGGGAACTCATTACTGAAAAACACCCAAGTGATTTGGAAGATAGATTTTCATGTCACCAGCTGATCCCTGAGGCTCAACATCCACCCTTTGAACAGAAAGTTAAGTAAAACCTGAGAAGATGTTTTCCATGTTGCTCTTTTAAAAGGGACCTTGCTGACTAACTGATTTAATGGGAATATCTGTTTACAGGCACTTCTGTGTTTTCTGGTAGAGTAAATGCTTTTCCTTGTAGCAAAGAAATAGGTTGGTGGGTTTCTTCGGTCCTGTCTCCTGCTTTTAGCTGTGTGCTATTCCAATTATACTCTGGATTGCTGATGCTTGACATACAGGAGTTGAAATAATCAGAACTGATTGGAATAATCAAGATGAAATAACACAACATTATACCATAGGAAAATTTTCTGTAGATAGAGGTGCTTTGGTTTCCCTCTGTCTCCTGAATTTCTTTAATGCTACAATCATCCTTTCCTGTAAGACATTCCTGATAGTTCTTCCTCTTAATTACTTTTAAAATATATTATTCAGAAAAAAAATCTGAAGTACTCTATGTTTACTGGTATATTAATGAGTGTACTTCAAGACAGCAGCTGAGTTTTATGAATAATTAGTTTTGTTTCTCAAGATAAATAAAGGATGACTCCAACAAAAATCAAATAAGGCTTCCTTTTTAACATTATTGAAAACATTCTTATTTTATTTATGTTTTTAACAAGAATGTCTAACATTTTTGGAGTGAACACATGTAGAGAAAATATAGTTGAGAAAAGACAGAAACAAGTTTATATTAGTAAAATATTAGAAGCCTTTGAACTAAATATTTCTATAATCATTTTCCCAGAGTGGCTATTAAACAATAATAACCCATTCCATATTCCAAACAGGATAAATCTGCTGTTTAATATGTGGTTGACAGCTGTTCTTCTATCATGTACAATATTGGAGGAAGTGATAATTTAATGATTAGTGGAAATTGTCAGAGTCATTTTAATATTGTCTAAATAGTTTACATTCAGATAATTGGAATTGTTTGGATATTTTATTATCGCTAGAATATATTTTATGCCTAATTCCTTCCTCCTCCTCGATTTGGGTTCTAATCCTCTGCATTTGTAATAAACAGAAAAAATTCTTAGCTTCATTTTTGAGTTTTAGATTATTCACACATTCATTTCCCCAGAAAAACAAATGGTTAAAATGATCCAAGTCCAAGAGAGTTGGGACTGTTTAGGCTGGAGCCTAAACCTGAAGGGGGGGAGGGGGATGTGAATAAGACAGAGCCATACTTTGTTCAGTAGTGCACAGTGACAAGATCAGGGGCAATAGGCCCAAATTGGAACACAGGAAGTGGACTCAGAATATCAGAAATACTTTTTTCACTGTGAGGGTCACTGAGCACTGGAATAGATTGGAGCACTGGAAAAGGAGGTTGAATTTCCCTCTTTAGAGATTTTCTGGGGCTCTCTGGAGATTGTCCATCTTATGTGTTAAGATGTTAGCATAGTTTTGGAATTGTTTAGTGATACAGTTGAAATTCCACCAATGAAATCAGCAGTATTGATATTGATTTCAATGACAGCAGTACTGTGTTTTGTTAGAAGTATTGATTAATATTACTGTTATGCATATAGGATTAAAGAAGAAGAATTAACACTGCGAACTTCAAGTTGAAAGTTGTATTTCTGGTGTAGTTGATCGCTTGCTCTCTGACCTGGGGCAAACTCTTTTAATTATCTGTGCCTTCATTTTCCAATTTGTAGAACCCAGAAAATAAAATATACCAACCTTGCAGGGATATTGTTTCAATTAGTGCTTGTAAAGTGCTCTAAGCTCCACAGATAAAAGACACCATAGCAGTAGGAAGTATTGTTATTTTTATATCATTATAATACATGTTAACTTAGCTCTGTGACATTAATCTTCATTTATCAAGAGATTTATAACTCACTTCTGGCTAGCTGTCTTGCATTATAATTTTCTCTATACACTGAAGATATATGTCCCATTGGTATACAATGATGCTAAATTTTATATCTATATGCACTGTATGTTCATGAGATAATAGATATTTTTTCAGGCTCCTGGGAATAATTTTTGCATATTAACTGTAGTGCTTTTATACTTGACTGACGTTATATTACCTGTTATTATAATATATTGTAATTAATTAATACTTTTTTTTAAGTGGGACTAAAATTAAGTATTGTGTCATGTGACCTTATTACACTTTATTGAAGTGTACCAGTATGAAAATCATAATGTGCCTTTGTTCACTTGCTTTGGGAACTGCATTACTGCATATCAAACCTTAGGACAAGTACAACTAGTACAACAAAGAATGAAATGTTTTTGCTGCACACAATGTCTCATATATTATTTTTATTGTACCTGAAAAAGGGTGTGTTGCATGACATTGGCTTGCAGAGCTGTATCCCTCAACTAGTAATCAAACATATTGCATAATGCCAAAAGAGTTTTGAAGGGAAAGAGCTATGTAAAGAGGTATTAACAATAGATGATGTGGTGTCAACTAGTTGATGTTCTTGCCTTATGCATCAGGGACAACCTGATAACATGGTGAATTATGGTAGAAGGACCTGGAGGGGAAACAATATGAGGAGGAGAGATCCCATTGCAGTCTACAACTTCCTTGTGAGAAGTGGAGAGGCAGGCACTGATCTCCTCTCTGTGGTGACCGGTGATAAGACCTGAGGGAATGTCATGAAACTGTGTCAGGGGAAGTTTAGGTTAGATATTATGAAAAGGTTCTTCACCCAAAGGGTGGTTGAGCACTGGAACAGGCTTCCCACAGATGTGGTCACAGCACCAAGCCTGACAGAGTTCAAGCCATGTTTAGACAATGCTCTCACGCACATGGTGTGATTCTTGGGGCTGTCCTGTGCAGGGCTAAGGTTTGGACTCCAGGATTCTTGTGGTTCCTTTCCAACTCAGAATATTCTGTGTAAATGATTAGGTTTAAATAAGCAGTATCTGCAGGGTTTTTTCACTTTATTTCTGTTTGCTTTACATGCTTTATAGGTAATTTCTTGCTAATGCCCTGCTATTGTTTTCATAGTTGCTTGACATTTTGTGAAAGGTGAGGAGTAATTTTTGTCTATTAATGTTGTTTCAGATACTTCACTGATATAAGTGAATATGAATATAAAATATAATTTATATATTATCAATTATTTATCAATTAATATTATGTTAATAAATAAATAATAATTGTATTAGTAATTATTTTAAATTGCTTAATGTAAAATTGTATGATTAATCAATAAATATTGTTATTTACATAATATAAATAAATGAATATCTAAATTCTATATTTGATTGTGAAATCTAGCACAGTTTTTGTTGTTTTGTTGTATGTGGTTATCATATGGTATAAAATGGTCAACAAAAGTTATTACTAGATCATATGGACAAATAGATAATGGTCAAGGGGTTGCTGCAGAAACTGGCAATAATGTTTAAAGTGTTCCTGCTTTAAACTGCATTTTTAAAGACTCAGTCCTCTCATCTCTTGGACTGTAGGACTGATTATTCAGTTAATGTCAGAAGCAGTTCAATGTTGTTGGTGTCATTTTGAGTTTAAACACACTATACGTGTTCATGGAGTAGTTTGCACTGACAGAGGAAGAGTGTTATCTATATTACTTCTCTTGTGAGGAAGAAAGTTGTAACAATGAGATTGTTAGGGTGAAAAATAGAAATTTTTTTTGCAATTGTTTGATCAAAGCCATTCTTGTGCCTCCTTTGCTTTAGAATAAAAAGTCTGGGTTCATACTTAAGTACAGCGATGTGTTTAGGTAATTGTATATATAAGTTTAGGTATCTATAAAACTATTTGCAATGTGAAGATTGGATCCTGAGGTGAATATTTACAGACTGAAGTGACTTTTTCTGATCTAGATTAATTATTATGCTTTTTCACTTCCAAGAGTATGATTTTACATCAAAACCTGTGTCATTTTACAGAAGTGTTAAACTGCTAATAGTGAGTAAGAGGAGATTAATTAAGTATCACTTCTGTCACAAATAAATATTATACCATTTGTTTTTCATTAGTATTTCAATTTCTTTTTTGCCTTTATTGGTTTTACATATTAACACAAAACCTCCCACTAAATAAAAGGAGTCTCTAATTGTATTAGTGTTGCCAATTTTATTTAGAATAGATGTTTTGCCACCATTTTAACCTCAAGCAAAGAAGCTGTTGCCCCAACCAGTCTAATTTAATTGATGTCACAACTGAATAGAAGTGATTCATCCCCAGCAACTCTAATGTGTTCATGAATTTAGGTACATAATGAGATAAAGGGTACATTCATGTCGTGCAGAGCATTTAATCTGGAAGTTAAAGTATCTACTCACAAAATAAGACTTTTAACAACTTGATTTGATTTTGATCTTGAGCACTCTTCCTTCCTACTTATGGAAACATTGAAACATTTTAATGTTCTGTAGTTATATTTTTCAAGACATACTTTAGAAGAGAATTTTTAGTCCATGTGTAAAATAACCAGACTGTGAATGCTCTGAAGTAAACACAAAAGTTTGATTAAGGTCTTCCAGAATATTTAAACTTGATAGAAATATTATTCTCAGTAGAAGTTCTGCTTTGGATTGAAATGGAGTTGGGGTTCAGTCTCTTAAGTCTCAATGCTTCTTTGCACTTTATCTGAACTAAGAAATTCTGAGGTTAACTGGATAAAAAAATATTCAAGTCAGCCATTGAATTTGTGGGTTTGCTTTTTTTTCTAGCATGGCAAACAGTCTTTATTAACCACATTTCTTCATTGTCTTTTCTGGTACAGTTTTCAAATCTCTCCCTAATCATCATTGAGTGTCTTTTCATTAAGATAGTTGACCTTCATAAAAATGAGTTACTTCTTTCTTTCCCTCTTTCTCTCTTTCCCTCTTTCCTTCTTTTCCCTTCTTATTGCCAATCATATGTCAAACCGGTGAGTATCATGTCAAATGCAATGTATGAATAGTTTGGCACAACTGATGTTCTGCAACCTTTTATCAGTGTTTGCTTCCAAGTGAATACTTTTAATTGGATGACACCAATAAGAATTCTATTCATCGCTGAGCTGCATGTGTCATGTATGTGGCTTGTTGTCCTTTTTTTTTTCTCACCCTTAACTGTATTCAATTAAAAAAAAATATATTTTTTTTAGCAAGGTATTTGATTGATTTTAAAGCAAGTAATATGAAAGACAACTTGTCAAGCTTAGCAGGTTTCTGAAAGCACTTTGTGGTGAGTTGTATTTGTGAAAATAAAACTATAGAGAGAATATTATTATTCAGTAATAATGAAATTATGTATTTTAGTTGCACATTGTTCATGAAAGAAAAGTTACTTTGCTGCTGCTAAATCTTGTTTTGATGCAAACTGTTTCAATATTTCTTCCCAAGGATGTTTTTGGTTGAGATGTTATTAAGCAAGAGATGCAGTTT
Organism: Pachyramphus minor; assembly: GCA_013397135.1. Classification (NCBI taxonomy): domain Eukaryota; kingdom Metazoa; phylum Chordata; class Aves; order Passeriformes; family Tyrannidae; genus Pachyramphus; species Pachyramphus minor. The sequence goes on from VYXB01004699.1 coordinate 1,138,938, forward strand.
TGGTAAGAGACAATTATCTGTCTGTCTGTTACTGTGCAGAGTTAGATGTCAGCTTCCCCAGGTTGTGAGAGATACTGAACTCATGCTCAGATGGGACAGTATTTGAGCTCTGCTAAAGGCTACAAAAGACACTGCATTCAAACTGGAAAACAGATTTGGGAAATATGAAGGGAAGGAAGAAAGGAGAACATAAATGGAAAAGAGAATACAAAGTATGCAAAATTATTTCATAGAAAGAACAGAGAAAGGTCAACATAAAAAATTAAAGCTTGTAAGATCTTTACATCCAATATGTTAGTGGAATTACCATCTGATGGTATACATGGATGAGTCACAAACAGGATGATGAAACAGATTTCGAAATACTGAGTAAACTTTTTAGTTCCGCTAACTGCTGCTTTATCCTGCTGTTGGCACACTAATTTACACAGAGAGCTGGTGATTATTAAAATGATAATCAAATTTAGGAATCATATGTGCTTGATGAGATATTTGATGTGAGAAAGAAGTTTACATTGAAATTAAACTCCACATCGCAGAGTGAAGGTAGTAACCCACAATCACCACATTTCTGAGAATATGAGTTAAAGAAAGAAACACACAATTCTGAACATACATGATATGGTCTTGCTTTTTGCAATTGAGATCATTGTTACCTTGGAAGGAAGAAAAGAAAATCTGTATACACTCTCATCTTTAAGTGTTTGTGTGGCCAAGAGAAAATACTGCAACTCTCATGTTAAAAGCATTAAGTTAAAATTATTCCTGGATTAATTTAATGATTATGTTATTGGGAAAGCATCAGGTTGCTTATGCTCACAGAAAAATGGTCATGCTTTCTTCAAAGAATACATTTGTTCACAGTCATGAATAAATTTCTAGTCTTCTTTAGCAGCATATTTGATCCTGATCTTAAAAACTGCTGATCTGCTGAAAAGTTCAAATTATTTTATTGAATTTTGTTAATCTAAGTTCATGTCAAGATTAAGTTTTTTTGGATGGTTGGATGCCCTTTTTCTAGAGTATGTCTAAATCTAGAGTACATTCTAGAGTACATCTAAAACACTCAACACAAAAAATATTAAAAAATCCCTGTGGAGTATAGAATTTTTCTTATGGAGCATTTTTGGCCAGTATTACATGAGAGAGGCAACTAAGAGACTACTTCTTCCTTATTGCTATTCCTAGAGCAAAATTAGAGTTGGATCCTGACAGAAAGGAAACGGATTTACAGTTTTCAAATTATGAAGGACAAATGATTTACATAGGCTGAAAAAAGAATTACTGATTTTGGTAAAAATTGCTGTAAGGAGTTTTCAGATCATCCTGAGATGTCCTGGTCTGTGAAAGTACTAAGTGCTTTATAATACTTGTTTTACTTGTGATTTCTGTGACATTACATCATATAATCAGGGATACTGCTGATTTTTCTCTAGTTACATTTAATAAAATCTGAAGTCTTCAGCATAAAATCCATGCATTCCTTAAATAGCATTTGGAAGTATGAGTGCTTGTAGTTTTGGGCAATTGTCATTAACAGCAGGCAATGACAATTCATTAGTGCTTCTTTGTTTTTGTTTTGGGGTTTTCCTGGTTGTGTTTCTATTGTTATTGTTGTTGTTTTGGGTTTTTAGATTGACTGTGTTGTGCTTTACCCCTAGATGGCAACTAAGCCCCACACAGCTGCTCTCTCACTCGCCCCTGGTGGATAGGGGAAAGAATTGGAAGAGTAAAGGTGAAAAAACTTGAGGGCTGAGAGAAAGACAGTTTGATAGGTAAAATAAAAGCCATCTGCACAAGCAAAGAAAAACAAGGAATTAATTCACTGGTTCCCATGGACAGGAAGGTGTTCAGCCAAGGTTCAGGTGTTCTCCAGGAAAGCAGGGTCCCATCACACAGAATGGTTACTGGGGGTAAAAATCATCACTCCGAATGCCTTCCACCCCCCCACTTCCCTTTTTCCTCAGATTTATCAGCTGAGGATGAAACCATGTGATCTGGAATATTGCTGTGGTCTGTTGGAGTCAGCTGTCCCAGCTGTGTCTGCTCCCAACTTCTTATGCATCCCCAGCATCCTTGTTGTGGTGTGGTGGGGTGAGAAACGCTGTGCAAATGCCACTCAGCAATAGCAAAAGCATCTCTATATTATCAACCCTGTGTTGAGCACAAATCCCAAACACAGCCCCATATCAAGCACTGTGAAGAAAATTAACTCTATCCCAGCCAAAACTGGCACAGTTTGCTTTCTCTGTGTATTGGTTTTAAATGGTGACCAAGGGCTACACAGATAAATTAGCTATATTTCTGTCATTTGTAAAATTGGTTAAATTCTTGTGAACATTACCATGCATTGCTAATTTAGGTTATAATTTGAAGCTGGGAGATAAAAAAATAGAAATAGTTTATAGTTAGTTAGAATCTCTGTGAAATAGTGCTAAAATAAGTTTCATATATTTTGATTGAAATTTTAAATGAGTGTTTAAAATTCAGGAATCATTGTCCAGTTCTTATTTCTGTTCTAGGTATTGTAGAATTACTAATGTTTCATCAGTTTGGAGTTATCAGAGTATGTTTTCCTGATGTTTACTGCTCCCTGCAAGCCCCTATTCCACTATTCTGCTCACAGAACTGCTTTCATAACAGAGCTGACAATAGTGTGGATGATTTCAGGAGAGGAAGCTTGGTACAATACACTTTACTCTCCAGTAGTGATATTTGCTATGCAAAGTTCAGAGAATCAGCAAACTACTGTTAAAAGTGGTTGAGATATTCCTCTGAAGATAGGAAGGAAGCAATTGTATTAAATGTCATATTTTCTGTTATTGCTTTTCTGAATATGACAGCACTGTAAAGCGCTGCCAACATTTGTATGGTACCCTATAATGTTTCTAACAACTGGCCTTCATCTTCTCTTATAACAATACATGAATTAAGTATGTTTGCAGTTGGCAGCAATCCATTTCAGTGCTGGGATATAGCACTGGAATTATGTGCTTCTCCCCAGCCCTTTCTCTTCTGCCCTTTAAAGAGCATGATGACATTCACACAATTTAAAAGGTATTATACAGGAGAAAATTGCAAGCTTTTGGCTTCTGACAGTTGAAGAGAATTACTGACCATTTAAATATGTGCTTTGTCCAAATAAGTGATTCATATGTGAATTTTCATAATGTCTTTTGTTAGTTTCACTGAAAGTGAAGAATAGCATGCAAAATATAGAGACTCACACTTTTAGAAATTATTACTCAGTTATATGTTTTAGAGTAAAAGCAAACATCCATCTTTGTTCTTCTTTTTCTACAATGTTTCTCTAGGAATTCAAGCCAAAAAGAAAATAAACAAAGGAGTAGTAGGCACATGTCTTAGATTTTTACATTGTTATTCTTGTACATTTAGTGTGGTACCATTGAGCTGTTGTTGGCTCAAATAATGAAATTCATAGTTTATTTAGGTATTTATACAACTTAATATGCAAAAAATTATGCTAAACTTTTCATCAAATACTGTGCAGTTACTGTAAAAAATTGGAATGGAATTATGGTGTTATGAGTGATTAAAGTGTTTGCCACATGAGGCATGCCATGAAGTGAGGGGTATAATTTGTGGCAAGAGAGCAAGAAAAGGTCCATTGAAGAAAGTGTCACACTCCTAGGACCATTCTGGATTACTTCTGCTATACGCAAAGAGACAATAAGCAGGATATGCTCCATTGAAAAGTAAAAAGCAGTAATTTATTGGCTGAGACACAAAGGAATTAACTAGAACTAGGGATAAACTAAACTAACCACTAATATGCTTCATCACCCTTGATGAAACTCTTTGGGATGAAAAAGGGTCAGCAGCTACTGCTCTTTGGCCAAAAAAAACAACAACAAATCCTATATTACCATGTTCCAGCTCTCCTTTTCCCCTTAGATTTTTTATACTTTTTATCACATCCATGTTTTTTTTCTCTTGAATCCTCAAGCTGCTTGACAGTCCTTTTCTCCTTTATTTTACCTCTGCAGTTTTGCTTTTCACATCTTGCATGGCTATAGGCTGTGTAGTTTGTCACAGTTCTTTCCTGTAACCTAGTGGGTTTTTAAAAAGTTCTAGCCAATGTTATGCACCTGCTCTGTGTCAGAACTAAAGTGGAGTGATAAGAGAACTGAATCTCTCTAGAGAGAAATAGAGATCTTTTTATTTTAGGGACTGAAGTGCAGCTCAAACCTGAAGTGATCTTGGCTCCATTAAGCCAATACTAGAGGATTGGGAAATTAACAACAGAGTTTATTTGGCTCTTATCCACCTATGACCTGTTTGTCACAGTGTNTGTTACTCTTGAATTAAGGCGGTCTAAAATATTCTCTTGTCTCTAGATGTTCAGTCCTGAGACTTTTCAGCAATTACTCTGCTTAACTGCATTTTACATTAATGGTGATTTTAAATGGTGAGTTTAGTTTGATATTTACTTCATATGTAATGCTGCTTGTTCAAAGATGATGTACATATCTTTTTTTCAGATGTACATTCTGCTACTCATTCGACCAACGAAAAAGACTACTTTTTTGTTCCAAGAGCTAACCTGATTTTTAGAGGCAGGATTCCTTAAATATTTTAGATTCTTCAGGAGTTAGAAGAAAATAACATAGAAAAACTGAGGTTATAGTAAAAATGAAAACAGAGGTTTGCAGTAGGGTTGACAAGGAAGAAACATAAGACTTCTGTTTTACATATTTGCCTTCTGATTTCCAGACTACTATAACAGATGAATGATAAGGTGCCAAATGGACCTCTTTTCCTTGTATTTTTTTTTTTTCAACACTACACATCTCATTAATTGAGTGTTCCTTCAAAATTTATCTTATCATACTCTTCCTTTTCAACTTTGGAACAGTACCAGGAACAGAAATAAGTGGTTGAAGAAGACAGAGGATTGGGAAATTAACCACAGAGTTTATTGGGCTCTTATCCCCCTATGACCTGTTTGTCACAGTGTAATGCTCTTCCATCTAATGTGCTGACTTTAATGTGTCTGCATGGGGAAAAAAACCCCAAAAACCAAAAAAAACAACAACAAAAACCAACCAACCAAACAAACAAAGAAAAACAAACAAACAAACAAAGAAGCAAAAAAACACTTTAGCTCTGCATTTGGAATCCATCCAGAAATATTTTCCCCTAAGCTTGCAACAAACAGCTGCCAGAACTCCATGAGTCCCTAAACATACAGTACTGAGTACTCCTCATGAACACTGCATTAATAATGTGCTTGGTCACCAATTTCATAGAGGACTAATCAAAAGATATACAAAGAAGAAATAAGGGCTTCAGTGACATTGCTCTACTTTCTGCCAAAACAAAACAAGAGAGCAAAAACATTAAAAAGTCTTTGTTTTATGCTTCTTTTCCACAGCTTATTCAACAGTTGTGAAAGTGGAGTATGCTGTAGGTATCTCCAGTTTCAATTGTTTTTCCTTTTAATATATTGAGAACTATGTTTGCAAGTCTGAGCTTTACCCCTCATGGCTTTACAAGCCCAGCTGCTAGACTTGTACTTCAGATGCATATTTCTGAGAAGTTTAGAGTTATTATATTGACTTTTAAAATTCAATAAAAGTTATACCAGTATCCATGGTATCTGAATTTTCATCCAAGGAAGAATGGTTAACTGAATGCAGGAAGAATTAGGACACAAGCAGGAAGCAAAAGGGTTATAAAGAAGATGACGTGGACTTAAAATTGTCTGACCTGAACAAGATCAACTTTCATGTGTGTTTTGAAACAGAATATATTGTGTATTAATAGCTTGTACAAAAACCACATACCCCATTGGATGGTGAAACTTTAAAGAGAACTAAAATTTACTTATATGGCATATGTGATTCAGTAGGTGGTGCTCTTCCCTCTGCGTATCATTTATGAACCAAACACTGAGGCTGTCATAGAAGACTGTGGTAATTTGGCTATTATTGAGAACATGTCACAGTAATAAGGACAGTAAACATTAAGAGCATATTTCAGATGAAGTTTACCTGTCTTCTGCTTCCTTTTGCTCCTTCCCCTGAACTGTAAGTGTGGACTGGGGCCTGAATATTCTCTTCATTCTGTGCCCAAAAACATTTCTGACTGAAGTAACTACGTTGATATGTTTCTGTCTCATTTGACCAGTCAGTTTCTTAATCATAATTAGTCATATTTCTTATATTTTCTTCACTGGAGGATCAGCCCTTCCATTGCTAACAGTTAACAAACCTCCCTGATCCTGTCCCATCACCCCCCATCAGAAAACAAACAAACAAACAAAAAAGTGTGGAAAACCAGAAATTGTCATTAGTGCCCCAGGTATGGATAACAGTCTCATGGGTGTTTTTCAAGTGGTCACTCTTCTTCCTTACCTTCTTTGCACTGTTTTACCAGTCATATCCCTCCAGCACACTATTCAGAACTCAGGAAGGCAGGACACTTCTGGAATCTCAGCTCTTCCTATGCCATTAATGCATTAAAAGAAATTCCAGATTTCATTCTGGATACTGGTGTATTCTATTAAATATTCATTCCATCAGTCCTTTTTCAGGCACCCCAGCTACTTGCTCTAGTGCATAGAACACTGTGGGCTGTTTCAAGTAGTTGAGGAAGCAACATCAGAAGACAGAAGTGTAAAACTACGCATTAGAAATTTGTTCATTCCTGTTGATACTCTTTTGAGTGCTATCACAAAGCAGCCAGTCAGCTGTGCTTGGTGTCTGGAATCTAAAAGGAATGATGTTGCACTACCAACATACAATTTGGAGCTGCCAAACAGGCATCACTGAGTTGTTAGATCTTGTTTGACCTTACCAAGCTGTGTATCAACATATAATATTGACTCAAGTTTTTCTGTGTCAAAGTGTAACTTTAAATACAAACATATGGCAATATTTGGTGAGTTAATAACATTCCATTCTCACGCCTTTTTACTTCTGCTTCAGAGTCTCTGCCATTGTGAAAACAGAAGCTGATTCTGTTTTTTAGCTGTTAGAAGTGACCAAGATCTTGCAGGCTTTTCTCTTAAAGTCTGATATAGTTTTACACATGAAACCATATATCTGTAGGCCTATGAACATGAGCTTATATGGACATATTTATTATAGGAAGACTGAAAGTTTTTTTCTATGAAGAATATGAGTCTGTCTTAAAGTCTGATATGAATTTATGTTGCTAATGTGCTTTAGCATTTAATGAAACCTGCTTGTTTACAGTGGTCATTTTAAAAATGTAAACTCTTGCCAGAGAATCATAATAGATTCAATTTTTGTTTTGTAGGAACATTCTGCTGGATTGTTGGCAGCCATATGTCAGTTAGCAGTTTTTGATTTTTAGTAATTATTGCATGTTTCTACTTTTTATCATAAGTTCTTTTGTTTTAAATCTATTTAAGACATTATCATGTTTCCATTAATGTTTGTTTTAATTGAGATTAAATGCCTAAAAACATGGTAAAAGGTAAGTAGGTCTTTAAGATTATTCTAAACTTTTCTTTTGTATGATATATGATATTAATAATGCCCTACAGGAAAATAATCTAAGAACTTTGTTATAATTGTGTGGTTCAGAAAGGAAGCATGACTGCTGTACATTACTGATAATTGAATTTACTGAGCTCCTTAGCACTATGCAAGTGAGTCTTTGAAACAAACTATTCAGTTTAGATCATTTGGATTATAATTAAATCATTTCACATTTACCATAGGAGATGTCAGAATTTTAATTAGACTTTTTTACAGAGAGATGGCAGCATATATTTTTGCATCTATCTATCTATCTATCTATCTATCTATCTATCTATCTATCTATCTATCTATCTATCTATCTATCTATCTATCTCTCTCTATATATATTGTATTATATTAATCAAAGTTTAATCCTAAAGTAGATAAATATGGCAGCATTTTCTACAGGTAAATTTTACTAGTTATACACTTCCTGGTTTCAAGATAAAGAAAAGATATTTTTCTTCAAAATATCTTAATGTCCACAGTTTTAAGAGAATGATACCAGATCATTTGCCTAACTGAATGGTACTTTAACTTAAGCATACTTGCAAGAGAGTGGAAGCTTCAATATGTATTGTTAAAATGACAAGAAACTTGTGATTTTTTATTGTATTAGGTGTCTGAAGTGAAGTTGGCCTTGCAGTTGCTTTCACTGTTGTTATATTCTCATGCTCCTTTTGATCTCACTGAAATCCTCAGTAAAGTTTTTACCCACAGTCTCTTATTCACTTAAGTGAGGAAGAAATTGCCATGTTAAAAATCAATGAAGGTGATTCATTAGTTGAACCAACACTGTTAAAACTTATATTCTGGTTTTTAAGTCCTCTTCCACATGGCTATAAAATTTATATAATCAGTTTCTTTTATTGCAATATGTTTTCAAAAATCTTATGTTTTCCCCGAAGTTTGGAGTAATATGTATTCAATAGCAACTACTTGAATTACTTTGTTTTGTTGTTATATTTAGGAAACAAAGGATTTATTTTTATTTAGCAGATGACTGCTAATTTAAGATTCTAGAATCTGAAGTGCCTAATTTCAGTACAAGGACTTGTCTTTTCTCTTTCCATGGTTTCAAGTTGTTCTTCATCTTCTTTGAAAGTCAGTTTGAAATGCAGGTGCTTATCAACCCTTTAAAAGAGGCAACAGATGACTCAAGGCTGTAGGCATTATCATGCAAAATTAAGAAATCTTTTACCTTTAACAATAGTCTCTCCAAGTGGGTGGATATGAGAAAGAGCTAGTAATACAGCTACTTACACTGTTTCTGCACTGTGGATGAGGAGAAAATTTAAGTCTCCAGGGCTGTCAATCCAGCATGAAATTTAGATATTTTTAAAATATTATTTTAGCTCTGTGAGTCATTCTGTGATACATAAGGATATGTACAATAAATAGATAATGGGTTAGATCTAGCCAAAGTGTTACAGTGTGACACTGGAGATGCACTTGTTATGCCTCTTTGTCTTTGTGTCGTTTTTTAGCAATATTTCTAAGTACGTAAAAGCAATGATTCAAGGTTAGGTAAATTCTACTCATTATCTTCATATTAACAAAAAAAAGCAACAAAGAAAATATAGCAAAAGGGTGTGATCGTCTTTTCAAACACACAGATTCATGTCTCAACCTCTGACTCAGTTCCAGTCATCGTATCTGATCTCTCAGAACAAGTCCTACAACAGAGCTGACAACACATAATGTTGTATGAAAACAGAAGAACTTGTGAAGGTCTAAAATTCTCCATAATTCTAGTAGCAGTTTGTTTGCTGCACAATCAACAATTTTGATTATCATTGATTTCGCCTAATGAACACAGATGCATGTAGTCATGCAATAATTCAGCATTTAGATATCTAGCCATAATATTTGACTCTGTGTCAGCATCGATGCTGGAATTTAAATTGCTGAACACTGAGCAATGTACTCAGTAGTGTGAAGAAAAGTTTGTTACCAATTGATTGGTGTTTTTTTCCCCCAGTGGAATGTGTTAAAGAGTAATAAGGGAGAATAAACTATATTCAGTGCTTCTCTGTTTAAAACCAATTAAGACTATGATTTTGTAGTTGTAATACACTTTACTGACAGTGGTTCCCTCTTCTACGAGACTACCATATCATGTATTTCCTTTCTTTCCACCTGCCTTAAGAAACAAAACTCCCTGAGTTTAGTTGACTGTAGATAGAAAGGACAGTTATTTATATTACAGAACCCCCACCATTTTAAAATTCAGAAGTCTTCTGTTTTTATTAAGAAATGCATTATGCACATTTAATTTTATGATACTGTCCTTTACATTAAAAGTTCCCCTTTTCCTACTTTTAACTAGCCAATATATTTACAGACTGTAATCATACCTTGTCTTAACCTTCATTTTCTAGAGTAAATTAGCTAAGCATTTTCCAGTTTCTGTTATAAGATTGCATTCTGTTCTTTTGATGATGATCCTGATATAGTCTACAGCTTGAATTAATATTCCTTGCACGTGGATTGTCCTCTGCTGAAGCCCACATTAGGTTTTGTGCAGTTGTATTAAAAGAGGAAAAGTACTACCTGATGCATTATGGGGGTGTTCTCTTGGTTATCCAGTAACTGTCTAGTAGCATTAAACTTTTCACCTTAGTTCTCCCATATTTAATGTGAATCATTTTTACTCAGTGACTGAAAGACCTTGGGTGTACAGTTAAATGTCATCCTATTTCTTTTCTCCATTTTCAGATGCCTCAATAAAGACAGATAAAATAATCAGACTTTATATGCATGGAAAAAAACCAGTTGTTTTCTTACTACAAATATATGTCAGGTTAGGGATGGACAATGTACCTTCAGTCAAACTACATTGCATTGTATTACATTTTTCATGTATCTGCATCTTGCATAACTTTAATCTTATGATTTTTCCTCTGAAAATTCCCAGAGCTGCTGCTCTTGGAAACATTGCTCCCACTGTTTTTGAGTAATTTTAATATTTATTCATATATATACATATGTCTGTGATAATAGATTATATAAAATTTTTTGAACTTCCTTTTTTCTCTTTTTTTTTTTTTTTTTCCTCTGGGACCTTGGCTTTTGCTATGTTCAAATCAGAAATCATAGTAATTATCATGGAAAAAAAATGTTATTCAGCTGAATCTACTTAAATTCCTAAAAAGTCTGAATTAAGAGGATAAAATAATCTTTCTTGACATCAAAAGATAATGCTCCCTGTATAGATATCCAGACTGCACAGCCCAGCCACTTCACCATTGGATATCCCTGCCACCTACATGCCTGATTAATGGACTCTATGCAAAGAAGCAATGTATAGTTAAAACTTTTATCCCCCTACAGGGCTGTTTTGCTTTCTACGGTTGTAAACACATCTCCACAGAGGTTTTTTCAATTCTCCAGTGATATAAGATCGTGTCACTGCACTATTGATTGATAGTTATAAAAAATAATAAAATTGGCTGCTTTCAGAATTGCTGTGTTTTAACACAGTTCATAAAATTTCTAATGTCCTACCAAGGTTAAATTTAATATTACTTCAAGTTTACTTGAATTAACATACACAGGAAAAAAGTATATCTTTGTCTTTTATTCCATCTAGACTCTGGATGTATTTGTAATACTTTCTCACTTTTGTTTCTTTGCATCCATCTCAGATAGTGATTTATTTGTCTTTTGTTTTCTTTCTTATGCAATGTATGCAGTTAGAAAAGTTAGAAGAGTCATTTTGTACTGGCATATCATTAGTTATATAATACTCATGGGACCCTACAATATTTACAAGTACAAATTTTGACCATAAAGCCACTGTGGATTTGCTGACTTCTGAATTTAATTAAGAGGGCAAGAAGGGTGACTGTTATTATAATAAGCTATTACAGCATTTTACAAAGTAGATATATTTTTCCAATGGATGGTTTGTATTATCTGTGGACAGAAGGTCAAAGAAACTACTGTGATCAGAAGTGACATACTGTCCTTGATCTGTGGCCATCTGGACATGTATGTGACTAATGGGGGTGATCATATAAAGCAGCAAACAGAGGTGATAGGGAGATGATTTTTTATCGTAACTCTCTCTCTTATCTCTCTATCCACTTAGTTGCAGAAGTTGAATCTCAGATTGTCAACAAAGCTATTATTCCACTCATTGGTCAATGTGTGTTCATTTGCTGCTGACTACTGCAGGGATTGATGCACTGTGTGCTGATATTTTTCTCAGGTTCATTTTTCCAAGGGCAGTTATGTGTAATCCTCACAGAATCACACAATATTCTGAGTTGGAAGGGACTTCAACTAATTCATATTAGTGAATGGCCCCCACAGGGATCAAATCCACAACCTTGGCATTGCTAGCACCAGGCTCTAAACAACTGAGCTAATCTCAGGGTCATACTCATATTGTGGTTTAACCCCAGTCAGCAACCAAGCACCACAAAGCTGCTCACTCACTCACCCACAACTCCGTGGTGGCACGGGAAAGAGAATCACAATACAAAGGGTTGAGATAAAAAGAGTTTAATAGATAGAGCAAAAGCCATGCGTGCAAGTAAACCAAAATAAGGAATTCATTCACATCCCTGGGTTCTATCACTTGTAAAGGTTACTTGGGAAGGCAAATGCCATCACTCTGGTCGTGTTTCTCCCTTGCCTCTTCCTTCTTCACCCCCAGCATGATGCCATGTGGTATGAAATGTTCCTCTGGTCAGCTGAGATCAGCTGTCCTGGGTGTGTCCTCTCCCACCCTCCTTGCCGGTGGAGTAGGGTGGGGTGAGGAGCTGAAAAGCCCTTGGCTTTGTGTAATAAGTGCTTCTCAGCAGTAATGAAAACATCTCTGTGCTATCAACACTGTTTCCAGAAAAAATCCAAACACAGCCCCTTACTAGCTACCGTAAAAACTCTATCCCAGCTGAAACCATCACACCTCAGTTCATCTGTGTCATAATAATAGGTTATAACTTATGATTATTAGGTGAAAAGTTGCTTAAATATTAATTCATGCATGGGGAAAATCAAAGGAGTGATGAAAATTTACATCTCTCCTATATGAAACTATTGCAGTGTTTTTTATGGTTTGTGTGCTAATTTTTGCTTTATTTTTATTGGTCTGGTAATTTATTTTTTTTTAATTTGTTAAAAGAAGTCATATATGTGTTTTCACATACTTGGGGGGAGGTTCTATTCATAGATGGATCTGGGAAGAGATGAAAGAAAAAGTAAATCAGTAGATTCTCAGGAAAAAAGCCAGGCTTTTGTCTCCCATTTACCTTAATATGTAGTCTACAGGGATGCCTTATTGCTGAAATATATAAATAATATTAAAAAAAAAATCTCAGGTCTTTCACCAAAAGTGTTTGCTGTTATTTTATGATATGAAAAATGTCTTTTAATTGAAATTGGTCTCTGGAGGGTGAAATGACCAATGGCAGTATTTGAAAGAAGTACCTTGATATAGTACTCTGAACTGCATATAATGAAATAAATCATACCATACTGAATATAAGCAGAACCACATGACAACTTTCTCTATACTGCTGCCTGTGAAAGACCCATATAGATGATAAGATATATTGGCTCTATCCAGTTAGAGATCTCTGTTTGGATTAAAAGTTTTTGAGGACGCTGAGGTTTAGACTGATGTTTACTTGATGTATACTATTTCTAGTCGGGAGCCCCTGGTGGTCTAGTGGTTAAGGATACGGCACTGTAACTGCCGAGGCCCGGGTTCGATTCCCGGTCGGGGAAACTCCCCGGGTAGGTGGAGCCCGTTAGCCCTGTAAGGCAATCCACCTACGTCCTGAGGACCTCGCTGCCACTGTCCAAGCTCGCTTGGCCCCGGCAGATGAACCTTAGGATTAAAGGGTGGGCTCAGTTCTGCGCGCACTGTGTCCCACCTAAAATAAATCCAATGCGCAGGCTGGAAGGCGTACAAACACCTTCCACAGATCTTCGTTCGCGAAGTCTGGCCATTACTATTTCTAGTAAATATGGATTGATTTTACTAGAAAATATCAAGAACTAAATCTGTAAACCTGCAAAGGACAGTAAGAAATATATATTTCTATAAAAGTTTAGATTACAGGTTTTCAGGTGTTTTTCTCTTTGGTTGCTTATTTCATTTTTAATTTCAGTGATATTTAAGTAATAATGATTACATGATTTCTTCTGACTTTCTCAGAAGTAAGAACCTGTCTTATGTCCATAAATTGCAGAATGTCTATCAGCTTGTCTTTAATTCTGAACAAACACTAAGAGAAGGATAATACCATGTTTTTCACAGTATCCTCCTACTATGAGGCTCAAATTCTTTCTAAGACATTTGTAAAATGTAATAGCAATTTCATAAACTCAGGCTAGTCTGATTGTAGGATGTTACTTATTTAAATAGCATTTATCTATATCCATATATTAATTAGAATAGTATGGTTCTTTTTTTTTATATGAATTAGGTGTGGACTAAAGTTTTTAGGTGTCTATGATTATAAGTGTAAATGAATAGATGACATGACTTAAATTGTTCAATTGGTAATGAATAAATATGAAGTTTATTTTTTTAAGCAACATAAATGTGAAATCTTTCAGATTTAATAACCTTTACTTTTCTGATTAAAGCTAAATATTGTCCTGTCTTGATAATTAAATCACTGGAATTTGCAGATCATGGTGTGGAAAATAGCTTAATTTTCTGCATATGTAAATAGTAATTATAATAAGTCTATTCACTGTGTGCAGAAGTTGCTTTCCCTTTCTGTGGTAAGGCAATTCTATATTGACCTTCTTAAGTGAATAGCATCTGTCACAGGGTATATGAAGATGACTTAAGTCCAGACATAAATCTGTACTGAAATCCTGTAATGACTCATAGCTTTGGTTCTTTCAGTGGAAGCCCCAGTGCAGACATTTATGTTGCAGAATGTGTCATATCTTGATTTAGTTTAAGGCAGCTAAAAATGACTTAGATCAATATAATGCAGTGTTAAAGTTAGTTATGTTTACACAAAGGCTTAAAATGTGAGTAGTCTTTACACTGAAATTTTGTCCAAATTGTATACATGAAACAAAGAACTTTACAACCAGTAAAAATGTCTGCTGCACCGTCCTGTTTCCCAGTCTATCTCAAGGCTATCACATCTCAAGCTGTTTCTGTTACGTTTAGGACTTGAAGAGACAGATTTGAACATGAAGTAAGAACGGTTTCCTCTCAGGAAACCTTTTGTGCCTGAGAGAATACACACTGAGTCAGCTGGTGGTGCCCTTCCCACTTTTTTTGGATGATGCCGATTCCCTTGTGAGGATGAGGGGGAGGTTTTCCTGCTGCTGCTGTCTTTTGGAAGCAAATGCATCCTAGGCATCCCATAATTAAATATAACTGTTTTCATTTTGCTTTGCAATACATGTAATCTTTTACAACTGCTGGGGACAGGTATGAAACATTCCTATTCTGATTTGCTTGTGGCGTGCACTTGTGTAGTGTTCATCATGCACAAGTGTTACTGATTCCATCAAAAGCCAGACACTAGGGAATGA
Organism: Pachyramphus minor; assembly: GCA_013397135.1. NCBI lineage: Eukaryota > Metazoa > Chordata > Aves > Passeriformes > Tyrannidae > Pachyramphus > Pachyramphus minor. Next base: position 1,153,967 of record VYXB01004699.1, read on the forward strand.
GTGGCAAAAGGGTGGCTCGTGGCAAGGAAAGTTATTTGTTGTGTTGACAGCACTTTTTCTTTTTTTAAGAATAGAGTAGTGAAGATTTTATAGAGGAGGGAAAATAAATTATCATTAAGAATGGAGAAATACACCCTCAAAATAAATTTGGTAATTTAAAGCAATAACAGAAACTGTCTCTCCAAACATTGTATAGTGGTTCATTCATTCGAGCCATTTTCTATGTATGATACATGCATGTTGTTTAAGAAAGAAAATAATAATCTTACTTTAAAGCATTTTTTAAAATTCTGTAGTTGAATGTTGAGTCAATTTACTTCACTGAGGGTACTAGAAGTCCCTTTCAGAATTAGAATATAGGAAACATTTTAATCTTTTTATTCTCCAGGTGATAAGTAAGAGAAATATATGTGCCCATTTTATGCCACATTCTGCAACTGTGACTACACCAACAAATTGTATGACTTATTGACTTAGTAAGAAAAATTGAGTGAGTTCTGTAAAATCGCAAGTGTAAATCCAACCAAAGACTCCTACAATGTGGTACTTTGACCTAATCTATTTAGGAGCCAGATGCTTTTCAGCATAGAACCATCATAAAACAAGAAAATTCTTCTGAATGAGGTATTGAAAATTTACATAATTTAGGAAATTCTGGATAACTATATGAGCTTACAGAATACATTTTTTTTTTCCATAACATTATACAAGGGCAAAGCAAATCCATAGAATTCAGTCTCAGTCATCACTCATCAGGAAATGATAATACTCTGTATTTTTTTCTAATTTTTCCCATTTGTAATGTGAAATAATTTGACCTTGATATTTCTGTGAGGGATGAGAAGGACTGTGAATATAAGATCTTATTTAAATACAACGTAGCAACAGATGAGAGAACTTGTCCTTTCCCCACGATGTACTATTTGCTGTGGAAACAGAAATCACATCAGACTGAAACATAGTATTTATAAAGGAGAAAATGGAATGTAGTGATATGTACACTGTCAAACTAACAGAAAGCAGAACCCAATCTGAATTTGAAATTAAAGAGTCAAAAAATGAATTAAAAGTTTTGAGACACCAACAGGTTGTTGAAATACAATAGCATGTGGTAAGTGTTTTAACAAGAAAATATTGTGCTTCTAGTAGATGAAAGATCAGTCTTTTCTCCAGTGGCCATTGTATTGTAGGAATGAAAACAGGATTCTGAGATGATAGAGTCAGTATGAGGAAAAAACCAAAACTAATGCTCACTTTAACACATCTGTAAAACATTATCAATGTCTTTGAAATGTTGCAGTAGATGGCCTTAACAGGTGCCTTCCAACCTCAGTGATTCTGTTAGTGATTCCCAAACAGAGAATGAAAATATTTCAGTAATTAATCATATGTTTAATTGTATTTATACTGCAGGCAGTTCCTCAATTGCAATTATAATGTAATACTTGTTTAACTGTAAGAAGATGACTGTTAACTGTTGTTATTACTTTTATTATGCAAACATCAGTATCAGGTTGTTATCACTGTTACATGCATTTTATAAATAGTTCTGTCTATTGCTTACACATAAAAATATAAAGTAAACTATATGATGAATTACCGTTGCCATTTTAGAGATAGAAAACTTAGGCTGAAAAGTAAAATCCCTATGCTTGTTGCTTTTTTAAGCATAATGCCCATTAGCACCTTTAGTGACCCATTTTAAATATATGGCTGAATTAGAAACTGAATCTCAGTAATCAGAGTCCCTGAGTTATCAGTACCTGTTCCAACGTCCGTTTCACTGAATTGTGTTTGAAAGCAGAAGAGGAACTCAGTGGTGGTTGTTACCACCGTACACGGTGCATGTGTGAGTATGAACTCTGTGTTGTTGCTGAAATACTTCAACTAACTACTAGTAAAACTGGATTAGTATTAGGTGCTAATTGATTCTGTGATATTAAAAAGGACAGGACAGATTAAGAAAGCTTTTCATTGAAGAAATACCTTAACACTTTAATACAAAGTAGCAATTATTTCTGTAATTACTGAATGCAATTCACTGTCTTCATATAAAGAAGAAAAGTATCTGATCTAGTTTGCAGACTGGAATTCCATCTGATCCATTCATCTACTGCTGCCAGTGGTAGTTCATGTCATCCTTGTGAAGGATAAACTACTGATGGCAGGCAAAATATTTGAGGTTCATTTAAAATTCAGTAATTTATAATTTCTAATAGTAATTTGTGAGACGAAATGTACCTCCTGTTCTCCTTTGACAGAGTGGTTCTCATGGCTTTAATGGTACAATTAGGCCAAATTCTGCTCTTCACGCAGGTCAGGAGGAAAGTCACTTTCTACAGGGAAGTTTTCAAATGATCCTGGTGATTAAGTTTCAGAACAGCTGTAGTCTTTCTAGCTTTCCCTTATATAGTAAATTAAGCTGGGTATAATCTATGACTGTGGATGTGTCTGATGCATTTTTCTCTTATGTGTCTATTTTTGTCCCCTGATTATTCTCATTTGTTATGGAAGATGAATAATATATCAGTGGTGTAGGTGTATGTGTAAAGCTTTTTTCCTGTTTTAAAAAAATAACACTTTTTTACTTTTATATTCCATTTCCTATACATTGTATTAATATATTTTTCTGTAAGATTCAGCATGTTTATATTTCTATTTTTATATTCCATAAATTTGAGGAAGAATATATTTTTAACAACTGTGCCCAAATGGAAAATCTGATGGTAAGAGACTATTAGACCCCTCCAGTTAAGTTTTAAATAATTGTTTATTGCTTTTTCTAGATCCTGAAGCTAATCTTTCTTCTATATGTAAAAAGCAATCAACAGAGACAAGAAGCTGACAAAAGAGTAATTTAATTACAGCTAATTAACAAATCCACTGGGTCACAAAAAGCTAATGAAAGCAAGCAATAATGTATCTTTGGGATAGGAAATTGCTGTTTAGGGAAAACAAGATGTAAGTGATCAAAACGTTCCTTTCATTTTCATACTGCCTATTAACTAGATAAATCTTTTTTAGTAATTCAGAATTATTATATATGTAACTGATGAGATATGATACACAAGAGAAACTGCAAATATTACCATATATCAAATTCAGCTCAGTATTACTTATAATGTAATGTTACCACACATTTTTCCCTGAGTTTTCCTTTACACATTGCCTTTAAATATAGAAGAAATGACCTTCTGGAATTCAAGTGACTTCCTATTTTATGTGCAAATATTTGGCATTTTGGTTTTGGCATGAGCTTGAACAATACCATGCATCTGTGATTTGTTGTTTGATTAGGGATCACCATATTTACTACAAGATGTTTTTTAATTCAAAAGAGAAATTACATGTCAGGTATTTGAACAGCTACATTGGGTACAAAATTGATATGGTACACACCTGCCCTAGAATTTTGGTGTTCTTCAACGGAATAACATGAAGTAGTTCCAGATGAATAAAATATATAGGTAGCCATTAATGTCTGTCACACATATATAAAACTGCAGTGAAAACAGACTGGTGAAAAGCTTGTCCTGAGAGATAAAAAAAGCCCCATACTGTTCCAATCTGCAGTTAGTAGGGAAGATTTATGTATGTCATGTTGGTACCTGGCATTTAATTCATGTCAGGAGGCAGCTCTACTGTGTTAGAGACAGTTTGTGAGCAAAGAATACCCAAGTTCCCAGGTGCTCCCTAGTATTGTACACTTGGCATTGCTGAATGTAAAGTTCCTGCCAAATGCTATAAAATGCTATAAACATTGAAAAAAACCCCAACAACAAAATAACCAGCTGCATTTTAATGTATGCAGTTCAGAAAAGGATACTGACTTTTCTTTGTCATTGACTAATGGTGTGAATTGGTGAATATTTTGTCCGGTAAATGGGCTGTAACACAGACTACCCACTCTGTGGTGTCTCAAGAACTAAGTTTCACATTATTATTATTAAAGTTGATTAAAATAAACAGAACAGAATAAAATCTGTAGTCAAAACCAGGTGAATTCTCTTTCCTTTTCTGTGTTTATAGATTGTATGTTTTTAAGTGCTTGTACTTTAGAGGTTATTTCATTATTAATCGTGAGATTTCTAAGTATGTTCATTCTAAAGTATATGATAATCTCATTCTCTGTTAGTGTGAGACACACCACACCCTGAAATGTTATCTTTTTTCCCCATCAACACACACAGGTTGCCAGAAAAAAGGAATGTGCAACGGAGATTGTTAATATGGACATATCCTAAGATACAGTGGACCATTTGAGAAAGTAAATACACTGCACTTTGGCGTGAAGGAAAATTGACTCTGCCACAAATTAATGAAGACAGGTAAACTGAAAATTACTTCCATTCTTTCATTCATTAATATTGTGTGTCTACTAAGACCTGCTATTACCTTCTTTCAAAACTTTATTTTTGGCTGTTCATGTATAACTTTTTTTTCTATTCATATATGGTTATATGAGAAAAAAAGTGTTTAAATTGGTGAGTGATGTTTAGGACAGATCTCAAACTGACTTTTAAGATGGTAACTGTAGGCTCTCTATAGACAGCAGAAGCAAATAGGGTATGAATTTCTTGTGACTCATCTCTGTCAGTCTTGTAGTCATGTTTCTTTCTCCTTAAAACATAAAACAAAGCTAAGTATTATTAATTATAGTTTAAAAAGTCTGTGTGCAGTCCAAGTCTGGGGTGCAGCAACAGTAGAGCCTTTTATTGTTGATGTGAGCACAGTATTGTATTTTGTCTTTGTACGGAGGAATACTGACTTGTGAGAGAAATTCAGCGTATAGATCTTTCAGTCTGATTTTTCGCTTTGTTGCATTTTTGTACAGTCATGATTCTGAAAAAAATTCTAGTGGCTACTAGAATGGGAATTTTAGATTTTCACTTTTCATATAATTAAATGGATTTTGAAGCCTTTTGGTGGTGAAGGAACAGTTGGTTTTTTGTTTGTTTGGGTTTTTTTTATTAGCATTTTCTGAGACTTTTTCCTACAGGCAAGTATGCTATTAAGTGAGAATTATTTTACGTTGTGAGTTTTATAACCATCTAGGTCTTAAAAAAAGTTTTCAAGATGAAAAAACCTGACAAAATTAGAAATAATGATATTATGAGAATATCAGGACTTTTTATTTCTATTATCTTTTCTCCTCCCCAAGAAACCACAGTCTTTATAGATCAAGGAAGAACATTATTTTCTTCTAAAGAATGATTTGTTTTCTTTCTGGTATTTCAAATGTATAGAAAATCATTTTACTGAAGACAAGTTTTTAGTATGCCTTATAGTAGAATGTTACTGTATTATGTGATAACACTATTAGAAATTAATGGGCAATGATCAATGTCATGTTTTGAAAACTGCTAAGAGGTGTTTTGTGAAAGTTTTTGGTGTGTTGATGCAATATAATTGGAGAACTTGTAGTAATGGTGATTAACTAATGTTGAATACATTTGCATTAGTTGCAAACTGAAGAAAGATAGAAATTCTAAATTTTTAAAGTATCATAAATGTGAAAATATGATGGATGTAGACCTGCCGGAATTGATATTTAGTCTTTATTTCTCTTCCCATGGGAAAAAAAAAAGTTAAAACTAACTTTGTGCTAATGGTATTTATTCTGTTACTACCACTGGTCTTTGAGAATTCCTATCTCCAATCTGTATATCACCGGTAGGAGGGAATTCTGCTCATTTATTTATATATGTCTTAGAGCTTCAGGGTTTTGGGGTGTTTGGCATACTATTGGCTGAGTGGTCATATCAGGAAGTTTTTTGGCCAATATATAATATTCCTCAAATCATATATCTCGGTACAGGTAGTACCTCTGTCAGTCTTATAGTTACAGAAATATTTTTAAAATACATTTTGGGATTACGTTTTTTGTTGCAGAGGAGAATTTTTATGTATGAAAAAAATTCATTCCATATACATCTGCTTGAAATGTATGTTTTTTATAATGCTTGAGGAAGCACAAATAGCATATAAGGTTTTTATATTATCTAACTACTCATACTATTATCTTCTGAATAAAATTAGAAATTCAGAGGCTTGTGTATTCAGTGTGCGTGGCAAGGTTTTGGTAGTGGGAGGGCTACAAGGGTGGCGTCTGTGAGACGCTGCCAGAAGCTTCCCCCACATCTGATGGAACCAGTGCCAGCTGGCTCCAAGATGGACCCACCACTGACTCCTCAGTGATAGTGGCAGCGCTGCTGCCCGCACAACAGCAGCAGGAATGAGAAGAGGGGAGCGAATACATGAAGGAAACAGCTTTGCAGACCACAAGGTTAGGGAAGAAGGAGAAGGAGGAGGTGCTCTTGGCAGTCTGTGGTGCAACCCGGTTGAGGTTGGCTGTGCTTCTGCAGCCCACAGTGGAGCAGAGATACACCTGTCCAGCTGAGGAGAGGTTTTAGGCGCATCTGGCATCAAACCAACGTCAACCCACCACAGCTTGTCATTATGATGCAGGGATGTATTACAGCAGTTAACCTTTTCTTTTCCTCTTCAGCTAAAATGGTAGGTTTGCAGTTTTTCAGGATCAACAAGACATTATTTAATATTGGACATGAATTGGACAAATCTATAGCATTTAAAGTACTGTGTACTAAATACACTTGTTAAGATGTTGCCATTTTTTTCGTGGGTAGCTTAACTTTAAATAATATCATAGTGTTTAAATGTATTTTGTTGTAATGGACAGAGAAAATGGAGTTTATGACAGACTTTAATGCAAAAAAATTTCAGGTGCATTACATGTAATTGAGCAAAAACCTCTTCATAAAATCCTTATCAGCAAAAAGGAACTTTATCTTCCTCATCTGATGTAACTTAAGCAAATGTAAGGTTGAAAATAAAAAAAATTTCATATCTTTTGGACAGGAAGGGACTTGAATAAAATGCAACTTCTTCTGAAAGAGTTGACCCATCTAAAATTTATTTACAATAGGGCAAACCTTTTCAAATTCGTCTCAGAAAACCCTTAGGCTGAGCTATTCCTTCCGTCACTTAAGGAGATAAATAGATGTGCTTTAGTCATTTTGCTATTACAGGTTAAATTCCACATTATATCTCAAAGTTTAGACAACCAATCTTTTTTGAGGGAAGAGAAGACAAACATTCCAAATAACAGCTGTTATAAACCACCAACAAGTGATATATCAATAGGATTTATTTTCAGAATTTTATACTCACATTGGGTAATGAATTGGACCTACTGAACCTTTGTCCTCTCACAATTTGTTATCTGCATCAGCAAAAATTCCTTGGAGCTTTTCCCAAGGACCAGGATGAGAACCAATGCACTGTGAGAGAAACATGTACTATCCTTGCAGGTTCTGCAGGCTTGAAGTACAAAACAACAATTGAAAATAATGGCTCAATACTTTATATCTTTGTGACTTTGTAATCTAGATTGTGTATGGTCCTCAAAATCCACTGCTATAAAATAATGAAAAATATTGTCAATATTTAGAATTTAATGTGCTCCAGAAGGAAAAGATCGATGATGTACTATGCTGAAAGATGCTTGAAAAATCTATGAAAATGGTAACTTTGAAGTCATAAATCCATTTATCCTAAACTTCTTGGAAAACTGTCATTCCTGCATGAGGTTTTCTAACTGACCAATGAAATTTCAAAAGAACAGCTCTTTTAGTAACAGGTTTCATTCGTAGGTGAGAAATGTTGAAAACTTCAATATTAGTGGTTACTGGTACTCTTTAACTTCTCGTACTTAGATGCAGAAAGAGACTAATTACTGTGAGACTAATGAGGGAGGGAAAAAAACCAAACAAACAGCAAACAAAGGAGAGAAGTCCAAATGACAAAAGAAAAAAACTAGCAAATGTATTTTAAAATATTTGAAACCCTTTTGGATTAAGGAGTTTTTATGTGACCTTATGTGACATTCAAGAGGAGCAGTTGTTATTCCAGAATGATGAACTGACTGAAAGAGCTCAGAGTTAGTCCTCAAGGAACTGACCTGCCATGAACAGGTAAAGGTATTTTGGAAGATAATATAAACTCTTGGAGCCAGTAGCTAATGACAACTGCTTCTTACTGTTCATCTGCAGAAAGATGGATCTGCTTTCCACTTGGGGACTAGTTCACTGCTTTTACTGGCACATTTCACTTCATCTCATTTTAAATTAAAAATGAGGCTATATAATAACTGTGGTTAAAAGATGACAGAAATGCCTCTCAGTAAGTAAAAATTATGTTGGATTAAAGGATGTGTTATAAATAGTAAAATTAGTTATTTTGGAAGAAAATAACTAGGGTGACAGGTCTATTGTAAGCATCCGTATTTGTCAACCATCTTTTTTTTCTTTATATCCTATTTTTGATGTAGGCACAGAGGACATTTTCACAAGTAAAAATCTGAGCGCAGTTCCAATTGAAATACATAAGAATAATTTTTCTCACTTCCCATAGTGTCTGAAATATGTAGCATAAATCTGTGAGTATTGTGTCTTCCCTAAGGCACAGGATGTTTATGGGCAGCTCTACTTCTAATTCAAAGTGTGCACTGTATGGCCTGGATTACACTGTGAACTATATTGCCTATATTGTCTAAGCAAACAACAACTTAGTGACTCAAATGGGTGTTTCTTTTCACCCTTCCTGCTGCCACCACAGGTAGTTTCCATGTGGAGCTACGTCAGTATGTTGCCGATCAAACATTGCACTGAAAATCTCCAACAGTTTTAAATTCCCTATGGAAGGGTATGTCACTGTTATTATGGAAGAATCCCCTCACTTTTGGTTTTGCCAGAAAACAAATAACATTGCTTAGGAAAATGATCAGTACTGCTAAAGCTACTGAATATACTGATAATAGTCAGAACTTGTAGAGTTCCTAATAATAATTTCTTTAATTTACAACTCTCTCAGCACAGTTTCAGAAAAAAAAATCATAAAAGTTAATCGTATGATTCAACATATATTTGATACCAGGCACCCTCTTGGGATGTAAGATGCCAAGTAGCAAAATAATTTTATGACTATTATTTCTCTTATCCATCTGCATATAGATGGTTTACCATTCAAGATCCCTGACAAATCACTTGAAATGGATAACTTCTTTCTCTTTCATATATGATCTCTTCTTTTTTTTTTTTTT
>VYXB01004699.1:1163116-1267698 GCA_013397135.1 Pachyramphus minor
TTTTTTTTACCCACAAATCTTCATATATCCAACACTGCAAAATCATGGGATACCAAAACTTAGAGATTCAGGAGTGAATATTTCCCACATCTCGGGACAAAGGGTGAGGCTCTGTCTCTATTTCTTACTGAAATAGAAATAATGAATATCAGGGTCTGCAGGGGCTTCTGAGACATTTATATAGACTGTAAAGATGAATTAATGAGCAAAGTGGAGGGGATGAATGAAAATCAAAATTTTCATGGTTGAGTACATTATCATAGGAACATCATACAAAATCGTATATAATAAAATGATTCGTTGCAAGGCTAGAAAGGTCTCTAAAAAAGTATTATCTTTTACCGTCTTGATTCATATATCTGGTTTAATGTGTGATTTAATGAAAATTAAACACTTTTAAATTACTGATATGATCAGGTCTCTGTATTTTATATGCTATTGTGTGTTTAACTGCATGAAGTTCACACAGAAGTCCACATTTAATTGAAAAAATTAGGAATTAATACAGAAAGAAATGTGCATAATTTTCAGTGAACATGAGAAATACATGTAGAATTGCTCGAGCTGTGTATGAGAAACCCCTGAGCAAGGCTGACATATGGCTGGTGATATCCTGTAGGGAAATGTAGAGTGCAAGGAGGTAATAATAATCATTCTTAAAAAATAAAGGTCACAAGTGATAGTAAATGCCAAGAAATCATTAGGGATTTTTTTATAGCCTATTGGGTCAGTAAACCTCAGTAGGCTCATGTATTTCTTTAACTGTAAAAAAAAAAAAAAAGGATTAAATTTGTGTCAGGGAATATAAGGGCTTGTGAAAGAAGTAGAGAAACTGCATCAAGGGGGATTTGATCACTCCATGATAGATAAGTTTGTCAATACTTTAATTTCAAAATAAAATTTGTATGTATAGTTTAACTTACTTTAACTAGCTTTAATTCACTAAACTACAGTTCAACTATCCAGTATAACCCATCCATTTAGGCCAGGCTATATAATGAATTTTTGCGTTATGGAAGTCATCATACAGGAAAATTACAAGATTTTCTGGTAGACATATAGACAACAATAACAAATTGATTACAAAATAAATTACTGATTTAAATTCAGTGAAATTTACATGTCTGTAAAAATACTGAACTCTATCAAAATATTGTCTACTAATCTATTTGTCCTGTTTCCAGATGTAAGACTTTAGTATGCTTTTTATGTATAAGCAAGCTGTCACCAGATTACTTGAGAAACCCTAAGAATATAGTTTTGTATTTCATGCTAATATCAAAATACAATGCTGCATTATATTTAATATTATTATTAATCTGGTTCCCTCTAGTCATTGGCAAATGAGAGTTAGTGCTCACTCAGTATGGTTAGGATTCTGTGTTAATAATAGTTGCTAGCATTAGATAAGTGCATGATTCTTTGCATTAACAGGAAATACTCAGATGTTTGTAGCCTTGCACAGTTGGGCCATAGGAACTTTGGCTTTGTAAACACATTTGTAAAAATAAATAGGGAAGCTAAAACCGTAACGATTGCTGTAGTGCCTTTTTTGGATTACTGCCACTATGACTGGGAAAATCATTCATGAGATTATTCCAGCAATTATACAGGGCTATAGATCCAGTAAAGTGCATACCTTATATAGCGAAACAATAAAAAAACCAAAATAGCAGAGTGAAGAGCAAAGGAAAGTCATTTCACTGTGCTTTTGTCAAATGCAACGCTATATTCACTCATTTGATATGGCATCCAGCTCCTTGGTTTCTTTGTCATCTGTCCTTCAACTAGATATATGAGATGTATAAAGAGAGTGTGTGGACTTAGTTGAAGTCAGTATTTTTTAACTATTAGCATTTTAGTGCTTTGAGGAATTGCCTTCTCATTGAATTAGACTACCTTCTGCCCTTTGCCCTCCTGTGATGCAAGTAAAGAAGGACTAACTATGCAACTGCCTATATGCAGGTTTTTAATATTAGATAATATTAGAACTCCTTTCAGAGTAACAAGAAGGTATGATGATGAGGAAGAAATAAATTATTTTGTTCAGCTTTTGCATTTGCATGCTCTTTTATGCTAGATATGTAAATGCTTTATAGGTGTAAATTAAGGATTGACTTTATGGAAGCTGTAGATATAACTTAATAAACAACCTGTACTTCATAAATGATTTTACAAAGTAAGATTTAGGACCATTACCCTTCCCTAAAACAGCAGGCTTTGCCTTTTTTTTTTTTTTTTTTTTTTTTTTATCATAGATACAGGTCAAATCTTCTATCCAGGACCAAATTGAGTCAAGTGGCATTGGATTTTTATTCAATTAATTGACAGTGAAAGGTTCCTATACTTAGAATGATAGGGAATCAGGGTGTTCTAAAAGAAAAGACAAAGGATGAGAAAAAGATTACAAAACTGCAAGTTTTGTCGTGGACTGTGATAATGGGTTTTATATGTCATGCTGTCAAAGTGAATCCAAATGCAGGGAGGAAGGAGGCAAGAGTAGTAGCATCTTGTCTGGGGCTGACCAGCCTGTCTGTTTCATTTGCCCAAGGTGTCTTCAGTCCTGCTCCGATTTCTGTCATTTCAGAAAGAGCTTAGATTTCTTTCTTCTAGCTTCATGCTGCAAATGTATAGTGCTTTAGACTTATTGTTCCTGTATACAGATGAAGAAAAATAAATGATGATAAATTCTGCACATGAGAAAAAGTAGTTTCTCCAATGCTGCTTTGTAGAAAGATGAGTGATCAGCTTTGAGAAGGAAAACTGCTTTAATACTACTGGATTTATGAAAAGTTTGCATCACATTAAAACTTTCATGCTGTTACTGAGTTTTTTCGAAGACTATGGAGAGTAAAACTGTGTAATATGTTTTTCTATCTTTGTCTTCAGATATAAGGAGGAGCTTTTATACAGCCAATTGTGCTGCTCAGTTATTCTGTGGTGGAAGCTAGCAGTAACATAAAATGTATGTTTTTAGAAACTCACTTATTCTATAAAAGGGATCACAAATTTTCTGATTCTGTGACCTCCAGTGCCAGAATCTTCATATGTCTGAGAAGTGCAAGATGTATGCTACATACCTCAGAAAACGAACACTAGCAGAGCAGTTCATAGATGGGAGACAATAACAGCATCTGAGGGGGTCTCAGTTCCCTGTTAAGTGATGGGGCTTGGCCTGCAGATGTAACTGGACTCTTGACCTACCCTGTGGTGTTAGCTTTGCAGTTCCTTCCACAGACGTGTATAGCTCAGCAGCACCTACACCATGATTGCTTTGCTGTCTGGGTGCTCTCTGTGAACAGGAGAGAAACAGTGGCTTTGATGGATTCAGTGGCCCTCTGGAGAGGTACTTTTGCTCGCCAAATAGGTGTTAAGGCTGCTCAGGTATGTAGGTTAGACCAACTATCTGACTTTTAGATAGTAAAAGTCAGTTGAAATAAATCCCAGTGTGGGTGACCCAAGCAACATTTTTTACCCACTTTCAGCTCAGTTTGCTCAGATGAATCTTTTCTATTGCCTACTCTAAGGGAAAAACACACTGTACAATTGGCATAGCCACAGAGGAACAAATAAAATATTATCGTGGTTAGTAACTACAAATATTTTTTGAGGAATATCATGGAAAGTTTTGAAAAACTTCTGGAAATTAGCACAGCTTTCCTGAAGTCAATAGATTAAAGATTTGTCATTAAGGATGTTGGCTTGACCATGGTTTTGTTGTACAGATGGGATGACATCAAATTTCCCAGGTCACTTTCCCTTCAGCAAATACATTGGAAGCCTGTTCTGATCTTACTGTGCCCATTTAATCATTGTTTTTTTGCTGCTATTGCAAAGAATGGTGCCCGTTTTAGTTTGACTGGTGATTTTTCTGAACATCAGTCTGCTATGCACTGTACTGAGATCCACCAAACTTATTTCAAATTACAAGTGAGAACATCCCACCCTTTACTCCTCCACACACTGCTCTTAATATAGGGATTGTATTCACATCAAAGCTGTCAGAATGTTTCTGTGATCTCATTAGCTATACTTATTTCTACCTACAGAATAAATGAATCATCAAGTGAAACCGCACTAAAGACCAACTGCTAAAACTCACATGGCTATATGTATATCTATGCTGAGAATAGACATCTTCTCAAGTCTGTAGATTCAAGTTGTTAAAACTGCCAGTTTTTCAGACATAAAAAGGGTTAAGTCATTTTTGAGATGGATTTGGATCTGAAGTCTTTAACACGGAAACAAAATTGTTAAGCCCATTAAAAAATAGTTTTATAATTTCATATAACATATAAATAAAAACCATTTCTGTTTATAGAACACTGAAGGAAATGAACCAAAAATATGCTTTAATGTTTGTGGATTTTTTTCTTTGTTTTTGTTTATGTAGTTAAAATGCAGAGTAATTTCATTTTATGAGTGTGTGAGGTAAATTACATTGGTGGTACCAAACAGAAATTAGCTGAGTGAGTTCAGCCAGTTTAAATGCTTCTGAATATAAGCATTCACTGTAGGGGAGTGAGATCACGTTAAATGAGAAAATGAAGATAAATTGGACAGAGGTAGAAGCTAGGTGAGCTATGGGTGAGGTAGGTGTATTGGTGGTAGATGACAGGAGGTATAGGACCGTCATAGTGAAAAACCAAAAGAATCCAATGTCTAGCTACTGATTACTTATATACTATTTGAGGATAATTTTAGAAGCTCAATTGGGAAGTGTGGTGACTGGAAACTAATATTTGTAACAACCAGCAGCCATTTGCCTGGAGAGGCTGGGCAATACAGAGTGTGTCTGTCAGCAAGTTGAGGCAGGAACTTCTCTGAAAGTTGAGGATTGTCATTCACTCTACATAGATGAGAGAGAGAAATAGATCTAGCAGAGAAAATATAGAGAATTCAGTCTTGGTTTGTTGGATGTGGAATTCCTCTTATTCTGTATCCTCTCTCTTTACATCTACAGGCTTGAAAAAGTGAGATTTGTTCTGCTGACAAGGAATGTAAAGTGAAGGAAAACAAAATGCTACATGTTCTCTTTCTTCTTCGGTGAAAAAGAGATATGCACTGTAAAAGCATTCTTTGTACCAAAGCACTGCATATGTCACTGCCATACATAACTCCTCTATGCCTGTGCAGAACCAGTCTAGTGGAATAAGTGAATGACCAATGAAAACAAATCTTGCACCAGTACACACACACACAGATATTCTGAATCGCAGGAGAAACAGCTTTTCCCTGCAGAGCTTTGACAGGAGTTTGTGTCTGCCCAACTGAAACTCCATATTTCCAGAATTCAATGCTATATATTTTTTGAGTTATAAAATTCTTAAAAATGGAGGAATGAGTTTTGTAAAGTGTCATGAGTACAGAATAGTACTTTGTACCTTGTGCTACTGTGGGGAATTTCCCAAATTATCAGTTTGAGATCAAAGTACATTGCATCAAAATTGCATGTTCTTAATAGTCTCTTGCAATCATTCAGTCATGTCACCTTATTATCAAAGGATGGAAAACCTCTGTAGATATCCAATTCCACACCATGCTATATTGTTCTGAGACAAATTTTCATAGGTCAAAATAGAAACCTATTAAGTACCAATAAGCTGTGTAACTCCCAAAGAAAAAAATGTTGTACAGATTCAGACCTTGTCAGACAGGGAAACATTCTTCTCAGGTAAATTGGCTGAATGTTATGAAGTTTTACATGAACAGTGACCTTCAGAAATCTGGTGTTTCAGTATGGTGAAGTCAAGTAATAAATTATGTGATACAATGTAGCTGATTTACCTGATTCTGTTCACTGACAGTCTGCATATATGTATGTCTAGATCAAGGAACTAAGAATTTCAGTGCAAAGGCTTTGAATGTCCTGCAGTCAGCTTGCATCCAGTCAGGCTGACTGCATTTGGAAACCAGGGAGTAAGAAGGAGTTGGCAGTGGCATCCTGCCAACGGCAAATGAAGAAGGCAGCATGAAGTATGAAGCATGAGCTACAGGAGAGGACAGAAAGGAGTATATGGGAGGGAGCAGTCTGTGGTAGTCTATTTTGTCTATTTTAATCTATTATCGAATTTATCTCATCCATCTATTTTATCTCTGTATTTTTTTATTTATCTTACTTCTAACTGTTTTAGTGTAAGCAGAGAGACTGTAGAATCCAGAAACACAGCATGAGAGATATAGCTTCAGCCAGTATAAATCAGGGTACTTCCTTTGAAGACTGAGAATCTGGTCACTAATATCATGTTAAGTTACTAGGGTTTGATTTCCAGGAGAGCTGACAGAGCACACACATCTCAGGGTGAAGTAAATGGAAGAAATAGCCTCAGTATCTCTGAAAATCAGAGAAAATCAGGCCTGTGATTTCTAATAGGTCATAGGAATTTGTAAACAAAAGATTAAATTCTGCTATATTTTACAGCCTGCAAGCTCACCATTCTAGCCGTAGTTACACAGCTGTGTGTGCTAAACAAGTATAATTCAGCTGATGGAGAATCCTGGATTTGTTTTTTTTGTGTGTGGGTGGGTTGATTTTGGTTTTTTTTTCATTCTAGTTTAATTCTGAAGACACTTTTGCTTCCAGATATATTTTCTATGTTATGAACCACCATTTTGTTTACAGATCCCAGTTTCCTAAATTATGTTAATAGACCCCATAAAGAAACATAGTACGTTAGGACAGATGGGAGAGGTTGGGTAATACCTATTAAACATTTGAGGAAACCGAGTACAAGCTTTGCTGCAGGGATCCACTGAAGCTTTAAATACAAATTCTCTTTCAGTAGGGAGTAGGTAAAGTCTAGAAAACTACTTTGGAATTTAACTACTTTCTAGTTCAGGCAAGTAGCATTAACAAATATCAGGTTCAATTGAATTTTGCCTGTGTTATGATCTGTCCATCCTCGAGGCACCATGCTGCCCATGAAGGTGACAGAATAGGAATTATTTTCTCTAATGAGTTTTCACACACTTTGGGAATCCTGATGATTCACTGTACAGATAATCATTAAAAGCAAAATGCTATGCTAAGATCGGATTTTGAATTGTGTGACTGTGTGTGTTTGTATGGATAAAAAGAAAGGAAACATGGGGCATAAGTCAAAAACCTGAAGTAATGTAAACTTCTGTTACACTTGACATTTGAGCTTTTCCAGTGAGTTCTTTGTATAAAAGTCCATTCCTGGGCATTACTGTCACTTCTGCTTTCTCTATGGAACATTAACTCTGTTTTCATTGCTCACATCTAGCAATGATCTGGTGAAGCGTGGCATATCCAAGCTGATAACCTATGATTTGTTTTCTTTATATACAGACATACACACATATTTCAGTACCATCCTTTTCCTGCTGGCTTCTTTTGTTAAAATGCTAGTTCTTCCACATAGAAAACAACAACAACAACAAACAAACAAAAAAACCCCAAACAACAAAAATCTCCTTTTTTTTTTTTTTTCTTGCTGATGAAACATTTAGAGATGTGCTTATGAAGTGATACAACTGACCTATCAGGTTGGATCTTAACAGGCTATAAGCCTCAAGCATCATATCTGCTTTGCAAGTTGATTCATCTTTCAGGATTGTTTTGTTTAGGATGAAAAGAATTACAGGAGAGATGTATCTGTGCTTTGCATCTAGTTCTGTTTTGGGAAGTTGCTAGTGAAAAGCCTTGCTTTGGGAACTGAGACTGATGTAACAAGCTACTTCTCTGATCTTCCATTTCTGGTGATATTAGTGTAGTCTGAGACACCCACAGAAAAGTATGGAGATGAGATAAACTGTTTTGCAAAACTGTTGACGTGGTGGCTTGAAAGGAATATGCATAGCATAACTGCCTGGTGTAGGCAGAGGAGTTGTGTTGACAGGAAAACTGGAGACTGAAACAATAGGAAAGTTGTTAATCTGGGATGTAGTGCAATCGTTTATTTACAGAACTCTACAAGATTTAGTTTTACATGGCTTTCTAGTTATCATCTGTTATTACATCAACTGACCTGTAAATAACTCTTATTAACTTTAGGGTGATCTGAGCTAGGGTGGTAGGATAGAAAGTTTGGTCCTCCATGCATTTTAAGTGCTATGATATTTTCTATAGCATGGGCCTATCGTGTATCTTGTAACATAGGTCATAGCCTAACTATGCTGGAGAGAAATGAGGAATTCTAGCAGGCAAAGTAAAGAAGAATGTGATGGGAGCAGAAGGATAGAAGGGAAAGTATGGTGACTGTATAATGGAAGTGATTACAACCATATGTTGTACTAAAACTTTTGAAGTGTTAATTTTCCCTTACCTCTGCAGGCTCTCCTAGTCTCCATAAGAAGAGAGGACAAAGATTAAACAGATCATACAGAGACTTACAGAGACAAGTGAGAGTTAAACCATTGTTGACAAGGCTTAATATTCCAGTGGTCAATTGTTGAAAACCAGTGGATTAAGTAAGAGAAGGTGGAAGAATCTTGCATTTGTATCTATACTGTATTTCTTCTCTTGAGCATTGGTTGTTAGGCAGCTTTGAAAAGAAAAAATGCAGGTATGCTGCAGATTTAAACATCTCCTATACCTGAAATCTCTAACCTGAAATCACTAATTCACTAGGAATATCTTATATCCATATGTGACAATCATTAATTTTCAAAATTGATCAATTCTTCATGCAGATCTGTGACATTTTCAGATTTAGAGACAGACAAGTGCATGAACTTCACTAATTTCCATATCGTGTGTGGAAAATTATCCAGAATTTTTTACATTAAAATTCAAAGTTCATACAGCACACTTTCCATGTAGTATTGCTGCAGATTAAATTCACTTATGCATTAGGAAAGGTGCCAATGCAATCATAATAGAAGGCTGAAGTGCTGAAATGGTAAAGTAGTTCTTTTGCTGCCTTCCTTGGCATGTGTTCAGCACCCCACTTTGATTCAGACATCATTCCCCATTTGGTAAGACTCTTGAGAGTAATAATAAATTATGTATTATGAACCTGATTTGTTAGGAGAGGATGTGAAGCACACTGAAAATCTGGTACAAAATAACTGCAGGTTTTTCAAATCATGCTTATAACAGTTCTGGAAATTTGGTTCTTATGCCTGTGTACTTCTGAATTAAGGACTTCCTTACAGTGACTCTTTAGTAAATGTCATAGGAATATAAGCATTGTTTGGACATATGCCAGACAGAAGAACAACCACTCCCCAAATCTCATCAGCTGGACCAAGTGCATTGAATTGTTTTGTTCATGAAGCCACGTCATCTGTGTCAAAATCATATAGCATGTCATTTTCCTGTGCACTCAGACTGATTGATTAGTTCCCAGTCATTCTAAATGTATTTCTCTTAAATAGTTTGTAGAGCTAACAGCTTTTGAAAGGATTTTTTTTCATAGGAAAAGGTCATTAGTCCAAATAACACTTTTGAAAAGAGCTGCTGCTTTTGATTTTTTTTTTTTTGTTTCAGCATTTTCCATAGATATACTGTTTGCATTAATTTTTATTGGAAATATTATGAAAATATTTATTGACATTTCTAACTTGAGGATGATCTAATAATCAGTGAACGATAAAGATAATTTTGGTGACTTCCTAATAATTCCCCAAATACTCAAAAGAACAGAAAAGACATTTCTTAAAAACACAGTAATGTGATAACAACATTTTATACTGGTTAAAAAATGTTTTATGCATTTTTGCTTGTTTAAATTTCTAATGCATTTTAATGCTTGAAAACATGTTTTCCTCTCCAGTAAATTCAATTTTAAGGTACCATTTGGAGACCCTCCTTTTAAGTTTTGTAGGAAGGTGTTAAACAGCTACTCTGTTCCATCTTCCAGTTGTAAGGATCGTATCTGTTGATGTGCCGGGCCTTTTAAAATATATGTAAGTATAGGCAAATAAATATATACGGGTGCTCAAGTAGTTCTAATAAAAATGAGTCATGATTTGTTATTAAAGGACAGATAAATAATGGTAATAACATAAAGTGGTGTTTTTTTCTGGTTCAGAAGTGTAGGCAAAAATATGGCTGAGTATCTTTTTTAATAAGATAAATTGTTTCTTAGACAAGGCTGCATTCAAAAGTGCGAGAGCTGTAATTAGGCACAGATTGATTGTATCCTTCAACAATGAAAACCAGGGGGAGATCTTGTTCTGAATAATTGCTCTAGATTAAAATCCAGTAGTAAAGTCTGGCATGAAGAGACCTCTACTAGGAATTTAGGTATAATCTGGGGATTTACCATCTGGAGGTGGTGGGAGAATCTGAACATATTGGTCAGAGAATGACTATCTGCTGACAGTGTTAGGTAGCAGGGAAATGACGAAGCACGTTCTAGAAAGCATTAAGTGGGAATTATTAGCAGCCTCAGAGGAACACTACTGCCATTGCTACATAAGCCATATGCAGTGTGACATATCAGATACTGTTCTAGGAAGAAATAATGTGATTTCAAGTATACATGGAGTGAGGAGAGCTGTAGTGTCATTTAGGGAACATGAAACGACATGGCCTGTGTAGTGTAATCCAGCTGAAGTTGAGAGGAAATTTTCTATAAACATATTGGAGAGGGAGAATAATTATAAGAAAAGATTAGGACCATATAAATTATTATTAACCAGTCATAAATAAACTGAGAATAGATTTGAAGAAGGTCTCTAATAAGATGTGAAGACAGATTCTAAAATGATTTCTGAGTAGATTGGAGTCAGAGCAACTAAATGGTTTTAAGGTGAAGCTTGAAATAAGCCTATGAAACAGGTTATGTAAATATGTCCAAAAATTCCTGGCATAAGAAGTATGAACATATTGATATCTGATGTTCAGTATATCTAAAGGGTGTTGGAAGAAGTCTTTTCAGCCTGTAATTTGCACTTTTATTTGTGTTAATTTTAAGCTTCAAAGCTTTCCTGGTCATTTAATGAGGTCAGGAAGGTTTTTTCTTCTTTTCTTTCTCTTCTGTAGTTGCAGAATTCAGTGTTTAAATGACTAGAACTAAAACCCAGGGGAGACGATATGTGTGGCATTGAACTCACCATGGTAGCAAGGTGCATTGGAATTAAATTCTCCTGAATGTTGCATCAGTGTATCCTAATAATATATTTAAGTTTAAGTTTTTCTCCATATTTAGGATCAGAATGAAATTTAATCATGTCAGTTCAAGTTAGTGTGAATATCAAGTTAGTATTTTAGTAAGGCTATCTTTTTTTTAAAGTGATCTGGAAATTGTGTGTAAGAAATTCCTTTCTATCATTTTTATATAGGATATGTATGATATTACAATAATCTTTGATCTCTTCAATTCTCTTTCTATGGCTCAGTATCTCTTTTTTATCTCTTACTGTGTTACATACACATGGATAGACAAACAACCTTAGCAAAGCATTACAGAAGTCATTGAGAAATAATTTTGAAAAAAAAATCCTTTTTCCAGTATAGGGTTGATTTTTTAGTGTATATGCAGTACAACTGGACTAAAAGTCACTGAAGGAATTTTCTAGAATATTAATTCTTCAATGGGAGAAAGATAATTGGATGAAGACAAGTTAGATTCTCTCAATTTTGTTTGTACAAACTAAAATGGAAGTTGTATGAGCCCATGTAAGGGGACAGCTTGAAAGGAAGAACTTTGATACATAAGAAATTTCCTTTCAAGCACCATAAACATAATTCTTATTTAGAATTGTTTAGAATTTAATGTATATTATTGAGAATTTACATGTACAAACAGTAACAGCTGCTTGTATGTGCCAAGTCTTGCGCCTCTGTAATTGCATAGCTATTCATAGTTTTCAATCTTGTTTGTGTATAAGAACTGACTTCTCCCTGAGACCTTTTCCTGCTCAAATGAAAAGGACCCATATATTAGGCAGGTAGAAAATGATAAAAATCTCGTTAAAGTCTTTGCCTGGCAACTCAGGAGTGCTGGTAATAACAGCACAGCAATTACTGTTATTTCACAAAAGAAATACAATGTACACTGTCTGGATCCACTTTAGGTTGTGATTGCTCAGGGTTTTGCAATCTGAGAGACAGCAGTTGTTTTGACTTAGAAGTGTCTCCAAGAGGCTCTGATAGGGTCACATAAGGAGTGAGAATGGCCTGGGGTAAAAGCTGTGCATGAGTTCCTTACACTGTACACTGACTGGAAGATATCCTAGAGTTTTGATAGAGTTGCAGTAAGCTGAAGTGGACAATGGACCGCACATTTAAGTTGTATGCGCAGACAAACTTAAATGAGTAGTCTTGAAATTAAAAATGATAATCTTGTAATCAGGAAGTCTCCAGATTCACTGTTAATTGTATGGTAAGCAATCTGAATAAAGGCTTAAAATAGGCACCCACATTCAACTTTTATAAGGTGAAACAGCACTGTCAAACAGTCTTCTAAGTTTATGATCAGGGAATATAGAGGGAAAAGCAGGTCCTCTCTGTGGTTTGGATAAGCCTTTTTTATTCTCCCTCCTGCCTCTTCCCCCATGGTACTCATGCAGATTAAAACAGCTCAGAGCTGTGTAAACTGTTCTTTTGCAAACTGTTTCAGCTTAATTTCAAATCCCAGTTTCACTGGGTATCCTGTGATTTATACTCACAGGTGCTACAGGTGCTAGGGGATAAATTCGACTGCAGTATCTTCTTAGGCAAATCAAAACATTCTTTTATGTGTAATTTCTAACATTTGGAACATATAAACACCTGATAATCTTCCTGATACTAGATCAGCTGCATTTGTGGTCCAGTGTATGGGCAACAATTTGGAATTTATTCCTATCTCTGATGCTTTTGATTTACCACCTCCACTCTTCTCTCTAGTTTTTCTGCCCACCATGTAAAATGTCTATCTTTTCTGTATTATTAGAAACAGTTCACATAAAAACCTGACTGCTAGTACTTCTGGAGTGGGTGGTATTTGATTCCATTATAACACTAACCATCTCCTCTGGGGAGGGTATATAACTCAAACATTATTTTCTGAGGGTCTTGAAATTTGGTAAATTCTGACTGAGTCCTGCTATGTAATCTTACAGTAAGTACAACAATTTTCAAAAATCTGAAATTTTTGGTTTGTTTGTTTTTCTTTATGCAAAAGCATAAAAATATAGTAATGTTTTTGTCTACATCCTCCTTTTTCTCTATTGAAGTATAGACTGGGGAATCAATCTGTGAACAGTCTGTGGATTATCTCTGACATGTATGTCAATCCACTATTATTATTTGGTCATATGCTTGCCCCTTATACCTTGTATTCAGAAGATAGGAAATAGGTTAGATGATATGGAGTTTGGAAGACTTTTGAAACCCAAAGGGCTGTTGCCTAAATGGAACAATGTCATGACTACATGTCAGCTATTTTTATTCACGCTAAATGTGGAGAATTACTGTTTAATAAGGTTAGGAAAGTCTTCCTAAAAATGGATACAGGAATAGTTGATGTAAGAAGTTAGAAGTCCAACAGAGAAGTTTGCTTTGAGATAGCCCAGGGGAAAATAAAAATGAAAAAATGAGTATGGAGGGAATACAGTGTGTTTAGAGTAGGAGTAAATACAGCTACAAGTGAAGGCTACAAATTTTAGAGAAGACTTCTCAGTCTGAAGATGTGTTATTGCAGGAAGGATGACTACCATAATACTATAGATAGCTAAAGGGCAGTAGGGAGTCTAACAGAAGAAATGGTACAAAAGAAGTTAGTATTTAATTTGATTGAGTAAAAGTTCTATGTGTTTTAAAGTTAAAGGTGCTTAGTATGAGAAAATGGTTATAAAATCTATTCCGATTTCCTTAAACTAACATTTCTATCTGAAATTTTATACTATGAACCAGCATCCATGGACCTAGAACTCATGCAAATCTGTGTGTTTAAACTAGTGGCATTTGTTGTTTTATTGTCCGGTCTTCTGTCATAATTTTCTGTTGGGAACCACTGTAGACTGAAATTGAAGCTGTATCATGAAATCACCTACAGGTCAATGAACTTTCAAGAAATCACAGCCAAACCTTTTCGTGACTTTTCTCAGGGACTGTGTTTCTTGGGTGCACAGTTCTGAGTATCCAGTTCTCCATGTTTTCCCAGGATTGTGGGGGTCAGACTCTGTTGCATTAGAATGGGAAACCATGCAGTTGCCTGGGGGCCCTGCCTCATCTGCTTCTTGACTAAAGGGGGGATGAAGCTCGATAAAGTTTTCCACTTTAATAGAAACTTTCTTGAGATTTCAGGAAATCTATTGTGCTTCAACAGTGGACTTCATGTATGAATTATTTATTCTTGATTTATTTTTTTACTAGTTGAATCTTGAATACAAACCTATAGGTTATTTGCACATACCAGACATTAATACATGTACCTGCACACATGAATATAATTTTTCTATCTCTATACATTCTTGCCAGATAAAATAATTCCTTATTCTTTTTAAGGAAAGTTATATTTTTGATGTAATAAGAAACTGATGGTTATATTTAAAAGGAAAGAAATAATATCTTTCTGAAAAACTTTGCCTGACAATCTTTTTTCAAGAACAGTAAATACGTCATACAGATAGAATTCCAATTTTTTAAATGGTTACTGCCCATTCAAAAGAAATCTATCAATTTCCCTAAGGTTAAGGATCCACTTAACTAAAATATTATGTAAACTTTTATTCTTCTTTTGAGTCTCCTTTTTTTGTAATTTTTACTGTTTGCTTCTTTTTTCTTCTTTTTCCCTTTTATTACATTTTTCTTTTTTTTTTCCCATTTCTTTTTTAAGGGAAAATTACCTTTTTAATAGAAATGGCTGGTCTTCTCAGTAGAAGTGGTGTGGACCCTTAATCGCAGAGTCACAGAATATGCTGAGTTGGAAGGAACAATTCCAATTTTTTTACACAATTCCAATTATCAAAGTCATTACAGGCACACTGAGAACTAATTCACAACAAAATTTATAGAACTTTAGATTTTACTCATCTACATGTGAACAAGTCCATTGAATTACTACTGGGTGTGAATAAAATAACATCCTATTGTATACCAGCAATATAACTTTTTTATACAGTTATGCAATTTTAGATCTTGTTCTTCCTAACTAAAAAAAAGAAATGAAGCTGAAATTTGTGAAAAGTATATTCTCATTTCAAGGCTGTTCTTTCATCTGACTTATTATGCAGCCATCATCTTCAAATCATGCAAAATCTGCCCTTTTCATACTGAAGTATGATGAGCAGGTATTTAATGTAGGCTTATAAAACAATTGTACCAGAATGCAGTAATATCAGCAAAACATTAGTGTGCCAATATCTAGTGCGTATATTAGCATAGTAGATACTCTATACAGACATAATTAGTGTAGTCTTTCAGCATATGGACTGAGGTTGTAGACGAAATGCAGCCCCATTCCTAGAACTGTATATTCAATATCATGCTAGTCATGTTCAGGGGGGACGTGATGCAGTTGTCAGAGCTGAAGTAGATGTGATGTTTTGTTGTACCTGATATTGAAGCAGCTGTGTTCTGAGATAAAGTATGGAGTATGTTCAGCACCACAGCTGCTGTGCTGTGCTTAATTTGACAGTGAGAAAGAGCTTCACAGTAATCCTAACTGTTTGCTCTAAAGATAGTGTACATGGAAACCACAGGCAATAAGACTTTACATTGACATCCTAGCCTTTACTGTTCATAGCTACATTTATTATTTATCATTTATCATTACAATTCTCATCTGGAATTAGATCTGATTTTCAGCAATAGCATTACGGTTCTGCTATTTCGTGAGTTTTGGTTGGGATCTCCACCTGATAGCAAGTTTAAATAACATAGTTTTCTGGTTATAATAGTTTTCTACCATGTAAGAAATTACTTTTGCCCTCTGACAGTGTCTGAAAGGGGCTGAGCTGGAATTTTAACATCTCTCTGTCCTTATCTCTCAAGAAATACTTAGCATAAAGCTTATAGCTTCTTATACATTTAGTACATTATATCTTTAACATTATATTATAGCCTAAATAAGAAAAGGTTGTTTGGGAAGAGGGTTTTAGAAATTACAAATTGCCTTTTTTCACCTACTTTATAAACTTTAATTAATATTCACCCATTTGTCTCCTTCCACTTCCTGCTTCTCTACTTATGCAAATAAGGATATCAGTTTAGTGTGGAAGCTGGCAGGCCATTAAGGGGAGTGCAAATTCATTGGAAAAGCAGTCTTCTTGTTTCTTATAGTTAAGAGGCTGGCTTTGAGAAAGCATTACTCCATGTATGAAACATAAATAAAATCTAATGCCAGTTCATCATAACCATCTATTTCAACAGTTTATGGGAGGTCTGCCAGGAAAGTCTGCATGGTGAAGTGAGTCAAGGAACTGACTAAAAGTCAAATCATGTAGGCTGTTGATCAAGTCAACACAGGATCAAGACCAGTTTCTTAAGGCACTTTGCAGCCCAGTCACAAACAGAATCACACAGCATCATTTAAGTTGCAAAAAACCTCTGAGATTGAGTCTAACCTTGTCAAGTAGACCACAACCCTAAGCGCCATGTCCAGTCATTTCTTGAACACTTCCAGGAATGGTGACAACACCACCTCCCTGGGCAGCCCTTCCAATGCTTAACCACCTTTCTGTGAAAAAAATTATTCCTGATGTCCAGCCCTGGTGCAGTTTGAGGCTATGACCTGTTGCTAATTACCTGGGAGAAGAGGCTGACATCCACCTTGCTATAATCTCCTTTCACCCTGTAGAGGGTGATAGGGTCTCCCCTGAGCCTACTTTTCTTCAGGCTAAGCGAACCTTGTAAGACTTGTGCTTCAGACTCTTCATCAGCTCCANACAGGAGGGTAATCACTTCCCTGGTCCTGCTGGCCCCACTATTACTAATACAGGCCAGGATGCCTTTGGCCTTCTTGGCCACCTGGGCACACTGCTGGCTTGTGTTCAGCCAACTGTGGACCAGCAACCTCGGGTCCTTTTCTGCTGGACACTTTCCAACCCCTCTTCCCCCTGACTGTAGTACTGCCTGGGGTTGTTGTGACTGAAGTGCAGCACCTGGCACTTTGCCTTGTTGAACCTCATACCATTGGTCTTGGCACATGATCCCTCTGCAGAGCCTTCCTATGCTACAGCAGATCAACACTCCCACTTAACCTAGTGTCATTCGGGCAACTGTATCTTCATAATGTTGCATTTCTCATGATTCCCTGATCTTAATCCCCTTTATAAGATTTTTTTTGTTGTTTTTTTGTGGGTAGGAAGGGGAGGATGATGATTGAAAATTGGTCATTGGAGGTCTTCATGTGCTTTGCTGAATCCTAATCCAAGCCTTATTTGTCATCTACCATAAAATCTTTAATATCTCCATCCATCATAATTGTTAACATAGTCATTATACAGTGAATAAATATTATACAGATGTTAATAATGCTATTGCACAAATGAGCAAATAAGACATAGACTGAATGCTAGATCCAAAAAGAGAAATTCTTGACTCTTGGTCTAGCAATTAAATTGGGCTTCTGAACTGTAGGGTTTATATATATGCACTATCCAAAGGGTATCCATAGTTATGATGAGAGTAAGTAGGAAAGGGGGACTATAAATACCCTCCAGTATGAGAACAGTTTATATTGCAAATAAGTTGTTCCTTGTACAAACTGAGGAGAGCTCTTTGTTTTCTCTCTTTATTTTTCAAGTGTTCATTTCTGACCATGCCTACTCTGAAAAGTGGATCATAATAGAATGAGCTTTTTAGCTTCTCTCATTTCCTGGTTGATATATGGCTTGGAGCTTGAGGTCTTATATCTCTCAAAAACTGTTCTATTTCACATGTTTTTATTAACCCTATTAAATCTAATCCTTACCTGAATTCTGTTAATCTCCTGTTTTCTGTGCTATCTTAGCACAGCTAAAACTATACATTGAAGGTGTTCTATGTTTTAAACTAAAAAAAAAAAAAAAAATCTTTTCCAAAAAAACCCCCTATTTTTGGCTATAATTGAATATGGCCCTGATTGTGTTCCTCTTTGAGTGGTAAAGATAAGAAACTCCAGGGAAGTTCTCCCAGCAAGGGCTTGGAGAATCTCTTTTGCATTGGCCGTATAACTGGGTGATCACCACAGATTTTTTAGATTATCTCCAAATCATGAGCAAGTGGCCAAGATCATCCATGTCAGAGCCTTGAGTGCACTCTCATGCTCTTATGGCCCAGACTAGACTCACCTTGGGCCTCCATCCATCCACATCTCTGCCCATAATCTGAAGGGCTCCATGTTGGCTCAGTCCAGAGTCTTAAGCCTCTGTCTGAACTATGCTGTCAGTGCTAGTGCTAGTGCTAGCTAGCTCAGGCATTCCTGTGCCTAGACACAGATCCTGTTGACCTGAGCCTTAACCCATAGACTGACCTCCCAGCTTGACCTGTCTTGTCCGTCTGAACCTGCTTTGTGATATCTGGACAATATCGCGCCCTGATGACCCTTTTTCCGATTTGGTCTTGGTCTTGTCTTATTGCTGTGAACTTTCCTGCTGATTTGCACTCTTGGCTGAATCTGGCCTTGATCTCTGGATCTGCTCCATCTCTGTGGGGACCCTGCCCTGTTAACCTTTTTCATGTCACTTGACTCCTTTCTCCTTTTCATTTAGGGAGCAGCTAACCGTTGCTATGCCTTGATGATCACTGTGGGTTCAGATATGTGATGCGGAATGATAGAAGTACTATCTGTGGAATCTAGCTCATCACACTTTGTGACATGATAGTCAAATAGAGACTGAGGAAGCAAAGAGTTTAAAATACAGGTGTCTTTCTGAACCCTACTTAGAATATTCTGAAATCATTCTTCATGTTTAAGTGGTGTCCTCTCTTGCATGATAAATAAGCAGAAAAGTTCAGTTCTGAAAGCTGGTGGAAGAACTTACTGGGATTTTCTTGCTCTTGTCAGAGCAGACCTCATGGTAAGGCCTTTGGGTATTCTGCAGACAGCACTCGCTGTTCTTTCCATTATACAACTATCAACTTAGTTGAGATCTCTTTTTTCCTGGTACATGGTTTCTAATAGATAGTATAATATTATGTCTAATACATAGACCTAAATATCTATATATCTACATCTATAGATAGTATCTAATAGATAGCCTTAAAAAATAAAGGGTACTGCTCTTGCAAATAGGTGTTGTAGTTGTTGACCTTCACAATGACTGTCAACCAAAAAAATTTCTGGTACTAGAAAAGCAGACTTTGATTAAAAATATGTATGTGGGATATATTAATGTATAGTATCTGTGGTAAAATATTTGTTAAAGGTTCATACCTCTGTAAATGAGAGAAGATCTTGAAATTTTTCAGTTGTCCAGTAGGTGTTCTGGCAGGCACATAGCTGCTGTCTTCACTTGACCATACAAGTACATCTCAAATTTACGTCTCTATTTACAGTGCCTTCATATCCTGAGTTTATTTAAAAGTCTTATCTTTACAAAAGAAGTAAGGCTTACTGGTGACATTATCACTGAGGATCCTTTCTAATTTCATACAACGAAGATAGTTTTAATTTCTGTTATGTTCAATACTAAGTTTGGAGGGATAGCTCTGAGGTTTTGCATCACCAAATGCTGGGTTATGGTGTGTCCAGAAGTTGAAAGTATTGTAGGGGAGGCAACACTGGCATTCTTCAGACTGCATGGTATGTCAGTTAAGCATGGTTTGGATTTTAAAATGCTTTCAGAAGAAGGCCAGAGATTCTTGCCCTTCCTTTTTCTCTTTCAAATTATTTGTCCTAAAACGCTTCTGAAGCTCCTCTGATACAGCTAATACCTAAATGAGACAGTCTTAAAATGTTCAATGATGCAATCAGCAAAATAAAACATTTTGTTGGAAATTAAAGACTAGGTGGTGCAGATACTGATCTTCATTAGATAGATACATAGTTAAGTAATTAAGTAAACACATTTGAAAGAAGCTTGGACATGCATGTTTCTTCATTACCCACCAGAATAGTGTCATGCCTGTGCTATACTTGAGAGAGCAGGTAAGCTGACAGAAGCATATTGAACAATGTATTAGCTGCATTTTTTGACTGTGTGTTTCTAGAATATAAAGCAAAGCTTAAGGGTGCAATTTTCTCAGTTTAACTTTTACACTTCTATTTCCTACATTTATTTTTAGTAGCTGAAATGTTCCCCTAGAAAATACCATAAGAAGACAAATGAGAATGTTGAGATCGGAACATGAATTGTAAAATTATGCAGCCCATTTTGGGACTTGCATCTCCAGTTTCTGAATTATAGAGACACTCACCTTCATGGTTTTTAGTCCATGCACATATGTCTCTTTTTTCCAGATGTAACAAGAAAAACAGTCAGCTTCACCTCTTTGGGTTTTTTTGTGGTTTTTTTTTTTTTTCTAGCATTAAAATGAAACCTCTACAGGTCTCAAGTTAAAAAAACTAATGGATTTTCAGTTAGCACAAAAATCTACTTCAAATGAGCATTTTAAGTAAAGGGTCCTTAACAAAATGTTTTGGTAGAGTTCTTTTAAATTTAGTTACCAGAACGGAGTAACCAGATCTAGAGTAGGCTTTTGAAATTTATTTGAAATAGAAGAAAATTATAAGAATTGGTGTTTATTCATTGCTTAGCTGAAAAGCTTGATTTATATAGAAATGCCTCTAAAAGAAGTTTCCACTTTTAAACAAGCATCTTTACTCCTGAAGTGTTATCTTCAAAGACAGGTTATATCTTTTAATGTAGGATTTAGACACACCTGACAGCTGCACCAAAAGACCCTTTTCTTTGCTGCATAGATAAAAAAGTTTTCTGTTGCTAGGAGGGAGCTAGCTTGTTTCACTTCAATTTTGGTCATTTTAAGGGCTATGTATATGAAAAGGAGACAGTTGGAATATTAGTGCAATATAGCATTTCCCCTCCCCAAAAAAACTAACATCAAAATATGCCAAGCATTAGTAGCCTTAGCGCAAAACACTGATGCTTAAGTTAGAAGTTTGAGCACTGTTCAGGAAAGCTGGCATGCTGTATTGTACGAAGTACTCTGCACACATTGAGTACACAGAGTAGCATTCAGTCAAATCTCTAGCTCAGTGGCTGAGGCCAAATCTGAAAAAAAATAGATTGGTGTTTTTCCTGCTGTTTTGTCTCCTGCTGTCCCTTATAATTCCAGAACAGCCTGTTAACCTGAAAATAGTCATTCTTCTCTTTGTGTTCCAGGTGTATTTTATATAGTTTAGCATTTTGGCTTACCTTTGCCTGAGGATTTGGAAGAATTTCTTCCATATTTCTGACAGCAGAAAGTCCAGTCAGTATTTAAACTTACATGGCCATAATAACTTGATATTCCAGTGTTTAAAGTAATATATCTATTAGGAACTATCCTCCAGTGGTCTGAGAATTATCTTGAGTGTAGAGGTAGCTATGAATCACAGTTACTGTGTTGTTCTGATTCCTGCCCTGGAAGCAGACTTTAAGGAGTTATAGATCAAGTCCACAAGTGATAATGGGCTCATTGACTGCAGCAAACACTGCAGCTTGCATGAATTCTAAGTTGCACAGAATTTTTGAAAGCTAACCTTGCATGTTCTTGGATAAAAAGTGGAAACAAATACCAACAGCTTATATGACAAAATGAAAGAAAAGATCTAGCATTAAGATATCAAATGGCAATCACTGTTTGAAAACTACATTATTATTATTATAAATTTCATTAATGTAAATCTAACATGCCAAGTGACATGTATAGCAGCAGTTTCTTAGCCAAGAACTGAAACCAAGGAAATGTTCCGAGTGTGCTAAGCCAGTGCAAACAAGACCTAAGCGTAATGAACTGTGTTCTGAGCTACAGACCAAAAACTGAGAGGACAATAACTGAAACTGTTGGACAGGTATAGCACAACACCATTGTGAATGGTTTGTACTTCAGCCTGACCTCCCCCTGGCTATATCCCTTAGCCATTTCATTTATTGAATGTAACATCTTTCTCCTTGGGATTCCTCTTCCTACTGTGGGTCAGGTACACTACTCAATAGTCCACAGTATGACTCTTCATGCTTTTGGATATGCAAGAGAAGAGGAATATATTTAGACAAGAATTGCAATCATTTTATAATTCTGACAAATCCATGACTCTCAAGCTGGTACCCATGCTGATATAATCAAAATGGAAAAAAAGAAGGTGAATCTAATAGTTTGTGTGAGGGTAAAAGTTCAGGTGCATGAGAATCCTCCAAGTATAAGTTACCTAATTTCCTACAAGGGATCTTCAGTTATTGTTTTCAAAGTTAGAACTGTCAGGACTATAGCAGTATGCTGAAATCTAATAAGTATAATGCTGGAAGAAATAATAATAATAAAATTATTGCAGTTCTTGATCTTTTAATTTTGCATATGCTTGATAATTTATTTTCATGCAAAAAGTATAGCATATGAGGACATGCACTTGCATAGTTACTGATTGCCTCCTGAAGAGGAAAACTTTCCTTTGAGAAGTAATGTTTGACTAGTGTAAATAACATGTTCCTAAGATGACTTATATAAAGACCGTGTGACAAATTAAAACTGTTATGTTTCTGAGACCAAGGAATAAATCCAAAAAATTTATCTCAGGGAGTTTGGGGTAGAGATAAAGAGAGGAAAGGGTGGGAACAGAAAGAAAAAGGAGAGAATATCTATCTAAACTCTTTGAGGGCATAGAAGAATAAGGCTTTTCTGATCAATGGCAACTGATAGGAGATCTGTACCTTTTTTATTAATTCATTATGTGAACTGAGAATAAAATTCAGTTTCAGAGACTAAATTTCCCTAGAAGGAGTAATTTTCCTATCTGAAGAATTTTAAGTATTCTTAAATGAATAAATCTTGTAAATTGGACCCAAGGACTGCAAGCTGATTCCTAAGGTTGTCTTATGCATCCCAACCTGCATATTAATTCGTGTATTACAACTTGTAAAGATAATGTGTGTGTCTTT
The DNA here is from genome assembly GCA_013397135.1 of Pachyramphus minor. Taxonomy (NCBI): domain Eukaryota; kingdom Metazoa; phylum Chordata; class Aves; order Passeriformes; family Tyrannidae; genus Pachyramphus; species Pachyramphus minor. The sequence continues at coordinate 1,186,037 of VYXB01004699.1, forward strand.
GAAGATTTTTATTCTTGGCCAGAGGTAACCTGGTCTTCAGTGGTAGATTTTCTAGTGTCTCTGATGACTTTTTTCTCCTTGTGATAAGGATAAACAGAAGCATTGTTGCCTGATCTGTGTGGGAGCTGCTCTAAATCGAGGATCTAGTGCTGTTCCGCACTCAAGTTCCTGTTGCCTAACCTGACCTGGCCCAACCTTTCCATCCCTCTGCTGTGGTCTTTCAGATGTTTTTTAATACTCCCCAGAATAACCTTCCCCATAACTTTACCAGGCACTGAAGTGAGACTGACAGGCCTGTAGTTTCTGGAGTTCTCCATCTTGCACTTTTTTAAAATTAGGACAATGTTTGCCAGATTCCAGTCAGCTGGGACCTCTCTGTATTCCCAAGACTGTTGAAAAAGCATCGAGAGAGGTTTTCAAAGACATCAGCCAGCTCTTCTAGGATTCTGGGTATAGATTTGTAGGGATCCAACTTGAGCAGCAAATTCTGCACAATTTCAGGGTCGACTGGGAGTTGATCATTCTTGCAGTCATGGTCATCCAGCTCAGGGCACTGAGACTCCCTTGATCCATTATCCATGCTGAAGATAGAGACAAAGAAAGCATCAACCAGCTCTGCCTTGTCTCTGTCCCTGTTTGTCAGGTGACCATCCTCATCTTGTAATGGTGATGATATTTCTATGCTTCCTATTGCCATTAATGTATTTGAAAAAAAATCCTTTTTATTGTCTCCCACATTTCTGGCCAGCTTCAACTCCAGTTGAGCTTTGGCTGTGCAAATTGTCTGGTCTGCCATCTGACCCTATGGAACCCCTGTCCTGGCTTTTTTCTGCTTACTCTGCAGGATGGGCAGTGGGGGGCCAGGACATCCCTTGATTTCTGCAGGGTGCAGACAGACTGCATCTTATGACACTGTAAGGCAACCTTTCACATCTGAGGTAAACACCCTTAATGTTTTCTGGCCAGTTTTTCTTCTTGGTTATTCCTTTTAAAGTTGTTTTACTCCATTTCTTCTTTGATAAATAGTTATTTTTAGTGAATCTAGGAATTATGCATCTGATCTGGATAGTATCTGTGTTGATCTGTATGTTCTAGAAAGCCTATAGATACTTTGATGATTAAATCACATGCATATTCTAGAAAATTCTTTGAATATATGTTAAAATGAGATACTTGGATTAACCAGGGTAAGAGAAAACATTGAATGAACTATTTCTAATGTAGGTTATATGAATGTAATACATTGGGTTTATAAATCTGGAAGAAGGCATTGGTGGTAATCTAGTGTTTTCTGAAATTGCTTGGGACTTTTCACCGAAGGGCAAAACCTACTATTATTGTATATGTATATTTATATTTATTTTAGACTTTATAACACAAGTTGTTTCAGAACTTCTGTTGGGTAGTCCAGAGCTGAATGAGATGTTTCTTCTAATGAAGTAACTGAAACTCTTTTCAAGTTAATATAATTTAGTCACACCCTCCAAAGATCAACTCAAAAAGCTATGAAGAGTAATTTCATCAGTACAACTTTACCTCTGAATCCAAAAGAACCTTTTACTTGGCACTTTAAGGAATACTGAAGGCACTTTCGTATTTGACAATGCAGTCAGCCTTACAGGCCTTTCTTCCTAAATTAAATAAAATCTGCAGTACAAATTATGTAAATGTATTTTGTCATTCTCTCCACAGAGTTGCCTCTTTGTATTTTATCACAGTGAACATGATTAGGTTAGAATAGTGGTTTTCCTACAAACACCTATTGTACATCTAAAGGGGAAAAAAACCCTTGAAAAAACAAAAACAAACAAGAAAGGGGAAAAAACCCTAACCCATGGCCTTGTGCCAGGGAAAATTGTTTCTATTTTCTCTTCAGATACTAACGCTGACAGCTATAAACATGAAATCACTATATGATATCCAATGTTAAAAGAGTGTTTCTGATCACTTCATGGTTTCTGTAGCACAGCCTAAATTTCTTTTTCTGGGTAGATATAGAAGTTAAGATTGTCAACACTTGAATTGACTAGATCAGTAATCAATGTAGCTCACATAGAACTTTTTCCAGATGAAATCTAGGGCTGAGAGTCAGAAATTTCAGAAATGTCTTTCTTTGACTTCATCATTCACTAGAATAGAAGTTTATTGTGGAAAGGGTAATGCCAACTGCCATCAGCAGGGACTGAATCAATTTAGCAAAGGAATAGATGAATCAATTTAGCAAAGGAATGGATGTTACAGTCTGTGAATTTTTGATTACTAGAAGGAGTGTAGTAAGCAGGAAGAATGGGTTACATCCTTTACTGGCAGCAGATGTGTACAGAGTGATTAGTGCCCTTGTCAAGTAATGGTGTTTGTCACTGCCACAGATGCCACTCATGAGGAACTCATATACTTTATGTACTTTCCATTCTTCAGTCTAGCAAAAAAACTCAGCTGTTTTTTTTTTTTTTTAACTATAATCTGTCATTTATGAAGTTGTTGAGTCATTCCATATCAGGACTTGTGTTTCATTTTAAGTTTTTACATAGCTTAACACCTTGTAATTTTGGGGCTATCTAAATCTAGTTCAGCTAAAGCAAGTGAGTAATGAAAGGACTGACACTACTGAAGCCTTTCAGGTAGCATTTTTATTTAATGAGTCCTCAACAGTCTGACTACTCCTCAAAAAAACCACTCAGCACTCCCTCAGAATCCATTACAATTAAGGCAAAATATTGATCCATTTCCCTAGCAGAAGCAATAATCTGTAATTTAGAGTCTGTGTCATACTACAGTCAAACAAGTATTGCAGAAATAGCAAATAGAATACTACAGCCATATATTAGATTCAGCTCTGAAAATAATGAGAAATACCAGCTTAGACGATGCACAGACTTTCTGAACAGTAATTTAAATGTGTATGAGTTATCAGGGGAATTTGCTTAATATATAAAGATGTATTATTTAGAATGAAATTGTCTAAATTGAAATTCAGGAAAGGAAGAAAAGAATGAACTTTAAAGCTGTTCTGGTGGAATAAGTGGTTGGAACACAGTAGGTGTCTTGTCTATTCATCTCCTACAAAACCTGATTGTTTTTTCCTACATTTTCTTATAATTTCCATAGGTAGTTGTCCAAACAAATCAACCATGAAAGGTGTATGAGTTCAGTGAACAAGCAAAAAGCTTGAGCTAGTAAATGCACAGCCTCAAGCAGTGCTCCTGGTGCATTTTTCTTTAGTTGTCTTAGTAGCTTTATGTATCTGTGACAAACAATGTGATACAGCATGCTGACAAAACTCTGGGTGTGAGATGTTCAGACATCTCCGAGACTGCAAAAGCTGTATATGTTTTCAAGCACACTTGCAATAGAATTAATATTCCCTGGGGAGCATTTTAATGGTTTTATAAGCTGGATCTGCAACAGTGTAGGAGTCTAACTTTACTTATGATAAATTATCTATGTATACATGTGTAAGACATGGGTCTTGGGTAGTTTTATTGCCAACAATACCTCTCTTGCATAGTGTTTTCTAAAAATACTGGGAAAATCTGCATGTATAAGAAAAACTACCTGTCAAGGTTCTGAGAAACCTAAACTAAGGTAAAAAGTAAGAGTAAAGTAGTAGTATAGTAGTACAATAAAACGTGTAGTTATCCATGCCTGTTAAGAAATTGAGATGCTAAGTAAGCAGTTACAATTAAAGAAATAGTTGAACTATTCTTTCAGGTTACTGGTTTTTTTACCTCAGCATTCAAATATTCTATGAGTAACTAAGCTGAATAACTCTGTAACAGAGTTGGTATTCATATTTCCACTGTAGAGGTATAGAAGCTGAAATAACTTTATTGGCTGCAGAAGAATCTATCTCTTCTGAACCACTTAAGGCAGAGCAATGTGGATTTCAGATGCAGTGCCTTTTGAAAGAGGTTGAGAAGCTGAGGAAAGATTTCAGACCTATATGCTTGGCAGTTAATGGGCAATTGCACAGCTTTGCTGAGGTTTTCCTGAAAAAAGACGTTATGTTTCGGTCCTCAAACCTTCACAATGTTTTCTTAAGAGAAAAGGGGTGGTTGAATCTTTTTCTCTCCAACTAAGTAACAAAGGACATTTTGTCTGAGATACACAACTAGGAACTGTGGAAACCTTTATATATATAGATATGTGTGCATGTGTGTTTTTATATCTGTGTGTATTTATATAGAGAGTCAAACACAGGGGTGTTTGACTGGTGGTCTCCTTCCACTCTCAATAATACTTTGACAGATACAATTTGAAGATCAGAGAACATTTGCTGAAGGTAGATAACATATTGGAGTGCAGTGCTTCAAAAGATGGTGTAATATTTAGCCAATTCTGGAATTTTTTTGTAAGCGCTCAGTTCTTTACTGGGAATCCAACGGTCTCTCCATAGAGAAATGGGCTGCATCTCCATGCAAAGTAGTACTGAGCTTCTCATTAAACATTAGGACCTCATTCTACTCTCAGGAAAGAAGTTGGAATAGATCCACTGAAATGCTTTGAGTTCCTTATTTACACTGACTACAGGACCTCACTGAAACAGGCTATTGCTAGAAAACTGCATAACTTTGAAGTGCTGAGTACTCAGCTTATAGCGATTGAGCATCCCTGAAAGTGATGTTCGTACGATTTCATCTGCAAGTAAATTCCTAAAATATTTGCATATATTTGTTCTTCTTATACTGTGCTTTATTTCATTTTCTTGTTTTTTCTAATTTTGTAATACCCAGTAGAAATTTTTATCATAGGGGTCCTGTCCAGTTGGTTTTATTGGTGTGTGGTATTTTTTTAAATGTGACCTTCATTGATAAGAACAAATAACACGTAAGAGAAATTTTAATATCTTTTTATGTGAGGGCTAAAAAACAAAACTAAAATTTTGTTTTGTCATATTAATTCAATCTTAAAAGATAGGCCTGTACACTGCAGAACTCAGATAAAACCAAAGGATCACACAGAAATTAATGTTTGTGTTCTTTTCAAAATATAAAATAATATTATAACTTGAAAGTATATTCATGACTGTGATAGATTCCATAAAAATTATCAGTAGATTGATCTGAAATACTGGCTAACTTGAGAGACTTATTGTGTGCAGTGGTCAGTGGTTTTGCTTAAGCTTCAAGATTATTTGTTTGCGGGAAGAACAACAGATTTCCCAGGATATCATTGCCATCCTAGGAAAAAAAATATTTTGCAATTGTTACTTTTTTCCTCATCCAAAAACCCCTAATATTTATATTTCTTGTTCATTGTTTCTCTGAAGCATTTTTTTATTTTTTTTTCGACTTACTTGTTCTTAATATAACTAGTTCTGTGTGACCATACCTTTCAATACAAGGTTTACACTCCCAAAATCTTCTTTCATATCAAAATGATTTAGCTTCTGCATCTGTCATTGATTTAATCAGAACTGAATAAAAATATTGTGGTCTGATGCACTTGGAGTTTTTCAAAATTGCTATCAAAAAGATCTTTATTGACCAGATTTATTTGCAAAATATTCACTTAAGCCTAACACAACGATCAATGTGGCACTGAGATGATAGTAATTTACGAAGTAAACATATGACACATAAAGAAAGTTAAAACACCTGTCATCATGCACTTCAGTGACATTGAACTTATCTAAACAATAATTTGTTTAGATAATAACTTATCTAAAAAATAATTTGTTATGCCATGCTGGCATAAAAGCTTTGTGCAAGTTGATTCAGTTCAGCAGTGGCTTCAAGGTCTGTGTGTTTCTGATCTATATGAATAGAAGCACAAGTAGAAAATTCTTGCCCTGGTTTTAGAATTAAAATATTCTTATATATTCAGATTGTATATGTTACACTTGAAGGCATGCTTGCCAAAATGGGTTAATGATTTCTGAAGAAGTTTACAAGAAAATTATGAGTAAATCAGTGATAAGGCTGATTGCAAAGACATGTGGGATGGCAAAGCTGCTGTTTTTTCCCTGCATCTGTCTTGTGCCTCTGGTGTAGAAAAACTGAAATGTAAACAGTAAACACTCTGCACATGGATCCAGATCATCTCTGGTATTTTTGCAGTCCAGTCTCTGGATTCAGAAAGTTATTGCTCCCTACATAAACCATAATTTCAAATGGTTTACTAAGTTTATGTAAAGGGCAGCTCTTTATACATGCTTATCTTTTTTGCTAATGAAATCTGAGGACTCTACTGAGACAATGGCCTTTTGTATCCTATCCTTGTCCCAAAATGGCAGTGTAAAACTGTCAGAGACCGTTTCTGCACAAAATTAGTGTTGGCTTATAAATACACTGAGTTGAGGCAAAAATTAAGAAATTAAACTACTTCAGTCTAGTTCAGACAAATAAATACAGGTGTGATTAGTTCCGTTTTTTGATTTTCTTAAATGTCTTGAAAAACTATCTTATTGGCTGCTCAAAGCCAATGGAATGAGCTAAATCCAAAACAAAGGACAGTTGATGTGACAGAAAATTGAGAAAAGTGTGTAAAAGGGAGGAGTTCTGAGGCCTTTGCTTTTTTGGCTTAATTTCATTCATGGATTCAGTAGCCATGTAGTGAATTCATAGAATCATACAGAATTATTTCACTTTGTGTTTCCTGGGGTTTCTAAGTTCATAGATCAGATGCATTCCTGAATAGATATTGGCATTATATCTATATAGATCTCAAGATCATCACTCTGATGATGTCTGCTGTGTGTGGTGGAAACAGTGCACAGAATGGTGTTGTGTTTTTCAACTTAGATCATTCAGCAGGTCTAAGTTGAGTTCTTGCTGTATAATTCACTCCCTTGAATTATGACCATGATAGTCCATAATAAAATAATTTTTTAAGGCAAATTTATATTTGTTTAATGTGAAAATACTTTGAAAAAAAAGGATATCTTAAGTAATTACCTCATATTATGTTTGCCTGCAGGTATCTTACCATTTATATGAGGACCTTAGACTAACCTAAAGAGACACTTCCAGGATTTTTTCTCTTTCCACTTGTCTTCATAGCAGAGATCAAAGATATCATATCTCACAGATCCTGACAAATCTTACTTACTGGAAATGAAGTAACTTCTAACTGTTTTCATACTTTGCTCTCCTCTAGTAAAAGACAGCTTTTCTATTCTGTATATTAATGATTTTAAAACTTAGTAGTTTTCTTATTTTTAAAGAACTTCTAAGTTTGTGTACTCTTGTACAGGATGTAATCCTGGTCCTCTTTTCTTCCTCCAAACCCTAGTAAAGCTAAGGTGCAAAGAAATAAAAGAAACAAATGGACATAAATTTGCAATATCTTCTATTTCTTCTTCTATAAACCATGTTTATAAATTTACGGGGTCACTGTACTTAGCATTGTATATAAATTATCAACTTGAGAAATAGATTTCATACTACTAACACGTAGCACCTCTAATGCTTTATTGCTGTATGACAACCTATCATACTTTGTAACTGTGTGCAGCGCAGGAAGTCATTAATATATGAAAGAACATGGCGTTTTTGAAAGACCTTCTCTCTTAGGATGAAAGAGTAAAACAGTAGTTAATGCTCCCTTTGGCCATGTTGCTTCTGACTGCTGAAGCAGACAGTCTAGACTCAAACAACTTGTCGCTGTAATTACTTATATTCATTAGTGAGTGGTTCAGCAATCACTGGGAATTTGCATGGAGTGAAGTCGGCTAATTTAGTCACGTAAACCTGAAAAAAAAAGTTCTTTATCCTACCTCCTGCCCTCTTATATTTTAAGACAAAACTCAGATGAAAGGCAGACATACACAAAACCTTCATGCTTCTAGCAGCTTGATTTATTGTGACAAGATTAGTCTAGTAAGGAATCCTACTCTATTTATTCAGAATCCTGCTCTGAGATAACATTCAGAATAGCATAATAATCGGGATTAGTGTCTCAGAGAATTGCAAAAGTGACTATTTTTTAGCCACTAGCATAAATCTATTCTAGTTGACTAACTGACAGAATATATTCTAGCAGGTTGTCTCAGTCCATTTGCTCAGTAGACATAGACATCATGGATACTGTCAGTTGTCAGTTGCACAGGTGGCCCAGTCATCTAGAAGCCACGAAAGAGTGTGTAATAAAGACCAAGCTATGCTTTAATTTCTAAAAACAGACTCTGATCTTCTCCAAGTGCAGGTGGTACGGAGCAATTTTGCAGATGCAGCACTACTTCTATTGCTAAGCATGATGTGTTTACTCTCTCAATGCTAAAATCTCCCTCATAATCTTGTGTCTATGCATTCTAAGTTTCAAAATCACTTAAAACTTTAGAACAATTCTTGAGTGTAGCTATCTGCAATGTGGGCTAGTGTGAGAGGTTAATCTTCATACTTCATACAGTGCACGGAAATTTAGTAGTATTTAAATCCTAAGAAACAACCTCTGATCTTGCTGGCTTCATATTGGCAAGCAGGTTCTACAATTTATTTTCTCAGAGGTGAACACTTTATTCTTAAAAGCAGAAAATTAATGTTGAATCTCTGTCAAAGCTGTTTATTTGCTGAAACTAAATTATTCATAGCAGAAGTAGTTTTGATGAATCAATCAACTTGAAATAATATATGTAGAGGAAAGGAGAAAATTTCTGCAAGTGTTAAAATGCCCTGTTTCAAAATATTATTATTTTTTAATAACAGTTTTTTAGTTTGAAATACTGGCAAATTTAGCTCAAGAAAACAAAAAAAACAAGGTCAAGACGGCAAAATTAAATATTTTAACTAGCCTCAGCTGAACCTGTTGAGAAATTTTTGACTGTGTGTTTAAAATTCTTTTGAAATAAGGGAAGTAATACATTAGTAGGGAAAAAGATATTCTCATTCAGTTCTTGCAGTTCCTCTATAACAAGATTATCGAGTACTTTTTAAGGAGGTGGACTGAAAACCAAGGGAAGGAAATGGCCACTTGGGTCTGGAAAGTGAAGCTGCTACCTGTTACAGGGTTAGCAAACATTAGTGCATTCATTTAGCTTTAGATTATATAGAAAGTACATGACATAATTTAGGCATAGTGATATCCTGAAGTACGCATTTAAAACAACTTTCAATGTAAGGGACCAAACACTGATTTGGTATTTCAAGTGCATGACACAATGTTCTTGTAGGAAGTTCTGACACTAGAAGGGTCTGCACTTTGCAGCATATAACATCTAAATAAAATTGCAGATCAGAATTACTTAGTAGTCCTGCTTTTGGCCATCTTGACAAACAGAAAATCAAAGTAAAAACAGCCTTGACTGACCTTTTCCACTTTGTTTCCCAGAAGCTTCTTATTTTTTTCAGAACTTAAAACTAGACAAATTTCTACAGAAAATGATTTCAAAATTTGAACAATTTATAATCTGAATCTGAAAAATACCTATGGTTTTCAAGTATTTGTGGTTTTTTTTCCCAATAAAAATTAACAGCTGGCTTCCACATGGTTACACCTTTCTCTCCTGCCAAATTAATATACTGTCCAAGTAAGAAAAAAATTACCAGATCTTCTCATGTCCATGCTCTTTCCTTCTCTTAACAAAAATGTACTGTAGTACTTAAAGTCACTTATCATAGAGGAATTGCTTAATGTAATTCACCATGCTTCCTGTATTGAACACAGTGGAGAACTTTGTGTGTTGATTGACCCCATAGCAATCTGCTACCTGGCTAAAAAAAAAAGGTACAGGTGTACAAGGTAAGCAGAAATAATTCTGCAATAATTTGGATATCTGGATATAAATATGGCATTTAAGTGAAAGTTTTTGAAGTAAGTGGAAATATTTTCCTTGTCTGTTCATCCTTTGATGTTGGCTAAAAATATCTTTCATGAAATACAAACTTATCTTGATAGAACTTTTTTTAGGAGGCTAGAAATATGTTTAATGCTCAGAGACAAAATGGGATCAAACCTTAAACGCCTTATGATCAGCTGTTATGAAATTTTAATAGAACATCATATGTTCAATTGGCTCAGAAAAGTTGCAGCAAAATACTCTTTACTCTGACTTAAGTTTGGATGAGAGATTCTGCAAAAATTGAATTTAATGGTAAACAAGAAATCTTAACTGTATGTTTTCTGTAGTGCGAATTTTGGTCAGGAGATTCTTATTTGAAGATGAGACAACCATAGTGAGATGTCGCAGTTGCACGTGGAGCTTTGACAGCATATTTCTTTGGACTGTAGGACAAGAAAGTGCTATTGACATAAATGCTGTCAGATGCTGCTCCGAATCTGTATTGACTGTGTTGATTGCTGACGTCTCATTTTTTCCATCTTTCATGGGGGGAGGGGAAGTGTTGTTGTCTTGAGCATTGAGCCTGCTTAAAAATAGCTTCTGAAATGATAATTTTGCAGAGTAACTTTTCTGGCAGGTGTCATCATTTGCTGTGGCTAGGTTCCAGTGCCACAATTTATTCTAATATTGATTCTTCATATGTTAGCATTCAGAATTCATATACCACAGTTATGCACTGCTGCTTTATTTAGAATCTTAGAACAGTAGAATCATAGAATGATTTGGTTTGTAAGGGACCTTTTAAAAGTCATCTAGTTCCATTCTCCCTGCCATGGGCAAGGACACCTTCCACTACATCAGGTTGTTCAAAACTTGGCCTTGAAGACTTCCAGGGATGGGACATCCACAACTTCTCTGGGCAGCCTGTTCCAGTGCTTCACCACCCTCCCAGTAAAGAATTTCTTCCTCATATCTAATCTAAATCTACCGTCTTTCAGTTTACAGTCATTCCTCCTTGTCCTGTCACTACATGCCCTTGTAAAAAGTCCCTCTCCAGCTCTCTTGTAGGCTTCCCCCACCATAACTTGTAAAAAAAAAATATTGCAACATACTTTGGGGGTATCGTTAAAAAACCCCAGCTCTAGAATTCATGCAATTACTGACGGTGTGTTTGTCAGTGATGTTAGAAGGATTGTAGATAAAGGATTTAAGAAAATGGTAAGTTCTTTTAAAAACAGACTGACTTGAGGAAAACTTTGTGACACCCAGAATAAAAAAAGTATTGGGAAAAGTGAGAACAGAATTGTTTCAAACCAGTGACCTTCAAGAACATGCTGTAGTTCTCTGAACTGAACCAAATTATCCAACAAATATATTCAATAACTTGTTGTGACTAAGAGCGAAACAGAATGTTTATAAGAAGTGAGCTTCTTGAAGAGTAGCAAGAGTTGACTTAAACTGAGGAAACAAGTAAGGTGCTGGTAAAAACAGAAAAAAACAAACAAGAGGACAAGTTGTTGTCCCTGGCTTTCACAGAAGTCAGAATCCCCCTTAATTGAAGTTATTGAAATTCAAGCTTCCTACTTGATTCCTTGGTAAGCTTAGATGTAAGCTTTGGTGCACCATCAATTATGGTAGCTTTTATGCTTTATTTCAGGCTTTTAAAAAGTTTTGACCTGTACTCTGGGGCAACATAAAGAGTCCAGTAAGCCATATCCATCATATTTTTTATTTGATCGAAGATCAAATTTGGTCCTGTCAGTTTCTCTGTGGTGAGCCTGTGAACCACCATGGAGAAGATATTTTAGTCAGAGGTTTGGCTTCCACTGGAGTCCAGACAAATTCAGTATTATAATTACAATTAGGAAAAACTGATTCTCATCCTTTCTAGTTTAAGTTATCCATCCAGCATTGCTGACAATGGCAAAGGGAAAAAAAACAACAACAAACAAACACACCATTTTTGTTTCAACCTCATTGCATTATCCCTTCAAGCTTTTAACCTACAGCAAGATAAACAGTATCACAGCCATGCTGGGTTTTTGCTGTAGCTATTGATTTTTCTGTTTAAAGGCCTTGGTGGTTAGTGGTGACAGTATAAAACAACAAAATAGTTGTATAAGAGTAATGCTTTGTCCTTGGTGGAATTAATATATTATCTTGATCAAATTTCTTTTTGTTGGTTGGTTCATGGGACATCTGAACCTGAGAGAATAGTGTGAAATCTGTTTAATTTCACAGGCAAACACAGTGGTAAATCAAGTCCCCAAATGGTATTTAAATAGGGTAAAAATAATCCCCCTATAAAGTTTTAGGTTATGGAAAGTACTGGGTACTTCTTTCTTGCCATCTGTGAGAACTGTTTCATCAGGTTTCTGAGTGTATGTTGCTATTGGCCAAAGCACATATATATTTTTAGCAATTTGCTTCAGTCTGTAAACTACATTTACCAAGATTATGATTCTAGAATAACAGAAAATCATACAAAGGACTATTTACAATGACTACCTATATTAGTAGTATGACTACCTATATAAGGCTATTATACTCATTTCAACAGAACCATCTGAAGTGTTCCTTGCATGAAGAAATGACAATCAGACACCCCAACTATTATCATCTCCCCATGATGAATACTGTCTTTGTCACAACAAGCCAAGCTGGTATGCCAAGAGAGATTTTTCACCTTTTTTTTAACTATAAAACAATAACATCACTGACAGGTGTCTTACCTGCATGGACTCTACCTCATGCTTTTGTATACAGTCTTTAAAAAATTTCAAGCTCTCGTGTTTTCTGTCTTGCATTTGTTTCTTGGAAATGGGAATAGGTATTATTTCTTCTCTTCAGAGTCAGTCTCATTTTTAATGAACTCTAATGAGCTTCTTTGAACTCCATCATTATGGAGATCTATAAATAGTAAAAAAAAAAAAATGAAATTCCAGGACACTGATATCTAAGAATGGTGAGTTCTGACTAAACCAGGTAACACAAAAGCAGCTTCTCTGTGACAGGCTTTCAACAGCATCCTTTGAACTTTCCTTTCATTATCATCTGCAGTGCAGTAGATTATAAATTCATAATTTGATACAAATTTATCTTACCCTGTCAATAAGCCTTTCAAAAAGGTTTATTTGTGTGTCCTGGTGAAAGACAACTTGTTACAATTCAGTGTCTTCTACTTGCTTTTCCCTGCATTAATGTAACTCATCCACCAATGGATCCTATCTGCCATTGCTAGACAAAAGTGTGTTCATAATTTTTTAAGAATTTATGGGGAAGGGAATAAAATTTCTTTAATTCTCCTCATAAATTAAAAAAACATAACAACTACAGTCATTGACCACAGGAAAAAAGATTGACTGACTGTTACATCCTCATGTGAGATTGCAGAGGTGGGTCTATTGCTGTCAAGTGCTAAAAGAAATTGTTGAAGAAATGGCACTAACAGTTTACTTTGGAGGTGAAACAGAAGAAACAAGGATATTCAGTATTAGCTGTATAGAATGTTTGGGCAAGGAATATTGAATAGGATGGAAAAAAGGATATTACAGTTCACATACATCAAAAAGAAGGTCATGCTACAGGTTGTTCTGGAGACAATCGTAATTGCATTAGCAGTGCTGAGCTTGACATTAAGTGTCATGTTCAATTCCAGCTTATTTAAGGTGATGCCTCTGGCTGTAAGAGTGGTGAAAAGGCAGATGAATGTTTTATCTAATAATAACTGGGAGATCGATGGGAGTTTGGCCTTACACTGATGAAAGGAATAGAGAAAAATGTATCTACAATGTTGTGTTATTAAGGAGTACTTTTCTATATGAATCTCTAATTTAATTTCTCTCTCTTTGCCCTTATCTTATTGTAACAGAAATATGTATGTTTACAACCTCTATTTCCAATCAAAAGATTCTTTCTGTGCCTGTTTCAGCAGAATTTAAGTGTGGTCTGTATCACTGGACACTGCATAACCAGTGCTAACATGTAATTTGATACCTGCTATTTTTTTTTCATTGGCTTACAGTTTTTAACCACTCCAGATTGTTTAAAAAAAGTATTATTTTCTTTAAGAGGTCCAAGACAGAAATAACTTTAATACTCTGATTTTCCAGTTAACATTGAAAGTGAATTGTGGGCTAAGATAGCTTACATGTACAGTAGGTGTCTCCAGGATGTCTAGAAGTCTCTCAGGGAGAGAGAAAAATTTGACATGTAGAAATCATGGATAAACACAAAATATTCTTTGAGTTATACTTGGAGTAATATTGCAATAGAAATAGAAAAATATTTCTGCAAGCAAGAGATATAGACTAGCCCTAAAGGAAGGTCTGAAATATGGTTCCATGTTTGATGCTCATCTACTTTCATGACAAGATAAAGCAAGATATCTAATGGTTTTCCTTCAGTTCCCACTGAAATAGGGGATAAATGACAGTGTAATGTGTGAATGTATTCTGAACTTCTTCAGAGATCTGTCTTGAATAGACATTTTTGAGTTTATGGTGCTGGTGGTCAGGCATAATTGTGGCATTTTATGTCATCCTGCCTGAGATGATATTATTGGCTTGTGTGATCTGACACCTTCATGAGTGCCTGAGTATGATTTGCAATTAGGCAATAAATTCTGAATACCCTCACCTGCAGGATTACTCAAATTTGTAGTCTAGAGAGTTAGTTTTAAGCTAGATTAAATATCTTATTGCTTCCTTTTATTAGTGTAATGTCCTTATTTTATAAAAGTACATTTTTGCTTAATGCCTATGTAATACACTACTAATTGCCTTTGTATGTGTGACAGCATGTTTCAGACCCTCAGGTGTTAACATTTTTTCTTTTAGTCAGCAAACTAAAATAAATAAAAAAAAAAAAGACTTTTTCATTTCTTTATATTGATAGAAATTGATATTCAGGGGGCATATCGTTGCCATCAATTTAAGCTTACTCAGGCATCTAATTAATAGACTCTAATATGACTCAAAGCATTAAAATTTAAGCCTTAATGTAGTCGCTGAAATCAGTTAAGTGCATCCAAAAGTTGATTTAGAGCATTTAAATTATGTCAGAAGAAAAAATAATATATCTGACTTGCACAAGACTAAGTAATTTTATGTGAAAATACACTTTAAAATTTATGTACTTAAGCCAATCCTTAATGCCAATCTTAAGCAACCAAACACATTGTATTATGAAGAAGTGATTCTGTTCTTTGAGTCTGAGGAACCAATAAAGTAGCATTTTCTACAGCAATGTAAATTATTTGCATTTAAATGTGGGGTTTTTTGTATTTTGAAAGCAGTACATGATCTTGATTTTATATTCCTACTTTTCATCTATGGCAACAGTTTGATACTATATGATGCAAGTTTTTTAAAAAGCAAAAATATTTCATTAATCAAAGTATGTTATTAAGAATCTTCTAGAAAGCCATCTAGTAAGTACAACTATATATTAAAAAAAAAGAGAACTTTTTTATCCTGATTTGAGACATGTTATTAAAAGGAAAAAGAATTTAGATAGGCTCTAATATATTTTCAGAACACTTAATAACCATCAGTGTTTTATTGAAATATAACAGCCTGAAGGAGATTAAAGAAAAGTGTTTTTCAGTTGAAAATATTTTGCACTTCTGACTGCATTTAAGTTGGACAAAGATAAAAAGCCCTCAATTTTATTTATAATATTCTTTATATTCTATATATGTTTAAAAGTCCTTATTAGAAAAAAAAGAGAATAAGTGGACAAGTGAAAGCATAATGATTATAAAAAATTAATCATTTAAGATTCTACATTATAAAAAAGTATGCATATTTTAGCCAACAGTCATTTTTTTGACACTTTGTATTTCCCAGTAGGTGACAGAAAACAAAACCCTCTTGTGGTCTCTTAAAGGAAACAAATTATCTCAGCAACAGAAATAAACTAGTAAAGAAAACCACATGCCTCTAAGAAAGCATTTCACAACTGCATAATCAATTGTATGCTAAGAAGGATAGAGAAAATAATTTACAGAGAGCTAATGTAATAGAAATAAATCCATGGTTGTTTGAACAATAAATACATTAATAAAATCTTGAGTTTCCTTCTAAATAGTTTTTGGACATAGTAACGTTTTTAAAGATAGTTTGTTATTTTGGTTGTGTTTCTCCATTTCATGATATCTGTACTTGGAAATTTTGATTGATGGATCTATGCCAAGAAAATATCAGTGTTAATGTCACCAGAATTGAACCATTTGACATGAAGTATTGAATTAGTACTAAGAATGAAAATATTCCTGCTATTGTTGCTTTGAACCCAAGCTAAAATAGTCTAAAATACTTTGGAAATGTTGACAGAAAGTGGTGGCAACAAACTTCTGATTTCTGAATCCATTGCAATATCTAAAATCAAATAGATATGTGTGATATTGTGGACAGACAAAAGCAAGCTCATTTCATTTGTATTTATTGGAAACCACGTAAACTCAGTGTGCTGTTGAACCTGAACTGCTGCAATGTATGTTGACTCTCAGGAGGGCTTGCTGTCTTAGAACGAGTATCGCATTATTCCATTTTCATAGTTCCTGTGTGGGAAGAATGAGACACTTTTTTATAATCGTCGGTGTTTCTAGAAAGAGTTTTATAATACTGATGACATTCATGTGTGAAAAACAATGCCTAGAACAGGGCTGTAAGTGGGAGGAAGGGGGTTGAAGTGAAAGAAGTGTGAACACAGTGTTATGCTCTTGTGTCTGATGTCTCATAGATGATGTTGCCTCTGTAAGAGGGCAAGATACTCTGGGTCAGATAGCACACCTGATCTAACCTACCCTAGATTTCCCTCAGGAATAAAGAAGGAATGTCTTGCCTTCTTTTAGTGAGTTCATGTGAACATACTCAAAACAACAATTTTGTTTTTTTTTTTCTCTTCATGTGTTTTATTCTCTTGGTGTGGTTTTTCCTCTTGGTGTGTTTTTTTGTTTTGTTTTGTTTTAAGATGCAGGAGTTAGGATTGATTTCTGCTCATTAATCCAATTAATGTTCTGGATATATAGAGAAGAAACCTCTTTAGCCCACAGCTATGTCTGTGAATCATTCCTATTTGATGGTGCAACCTTTGTCTCTAGCTGCACTTCTTCCTAAAATGGTGATTGTAACACTTGAATTTTTTTTTTACTGTAAGGCACTGGAATATGAGAATCCTCCCAACACTTCTAGTGTATTTTAATATAGTCTGAGATGCTTACCTACTACTGCGTCAGCCTCCAGCTGAGTCATTAAACAGAGTGATCTAAGATTCTATGACTTCTTTGCAAGCTTCCAGTCACTTACACTTAAATCACGGTTTGTAGTGAGACCAACAATCCCCTAGATGTCTTGATTTAGATTTTAAGTTCTTGATACTGAGCTGTCATTGTTTCCTTAAATAACAAGGCTTCACAGCTCTGGAAATCATATTAAATACATGTAAATACCAGAGCATTTAGATAGTCCAAATTCCAGGTAGAGACAGATGATTTTTTTAATATAAATGGGTAAACAACACTGAGAGGCGCCTACAGATATGATGATTATCAATCACACCTTAAATGAAAATATTAAACTATAAACTACAGCTGAAATAGAACTGCAAAAACACAGGGTGAGATATATCAAGATATTTTGACTAAGATGCCGTGGTACGTAATAACAGCATCACCTGCTCATAAAGTCTCTGCTCATGTGGCCAGAACTTTCATATCTGCATGTTTAATCTTTGTCAGCAGATCTTGTCAGCGAAGGGCTCACAAAATCTCAAGTAAGACTTTTTTCCCCCTCCTTTTTTTGTTGGCTATGTTGGCAATTAATGAGTTAGTTGTGTGGATTGAGGAGGATTCTTAATTCATGATTTAGTAAATTTTTTCTTTGTTTCTTTGCTCTGGTTTGAAGAGCACCTTGTTCCGCAATATTTATGTGTTTGGAAGGAGGTCATTTAGAAGAAAACAGACTGGCTAAGAACCATGCAGGTGAAATAATCTTGATGTTTTAAACAAAACTGTGCAAAAATGATGACAGTATGAGGCTGAGACAGAAACTGAGGATTATTTAATGAGAAGTTACTAGAAAGCTTGCAGAGAAAAGCCAGAAGAATCCTACCTCCAGATGAAATGGCAGGAATTATTAGGGTAGGCTGAATGTTTTAACAATGTGAAATTTTGTCAAAGTAGTTCATAGGAAGTCTGTCTGAATCTTTGAGAGTTTTGAAGAAGGTATGTCTTTGGTAATATTTTGTCAACCTTTTTGCAGTGCTGATGTCACTCACAGAATGTATTTCCTCCCATGGCACTCAAGAAATGTTTACATGACTAAGAACCACTAGGCTGATTCTGCTTGATTCGGTGTGTTCAGGGAGGGGGTGGGCGACTGTGTTTCCTGTCTCAGCAGCATGACTGGAACACACATTATACGATACAATTTGTGAACATATAGAGGATCTATACATATATCTCATGTATACAGAAATAATAGTACTAAAATGAAGATGGGTGCATAATCTGAGCTCCAGACAGCTCCTAGCACCAAAATCCATTCTTTCAGGATGCCTGTGCTTGAGACTGAAATTAGATTACTACAAACCTGATCATTACTTATATTTGGGGACGTAAGTCTTCCTTTAGAAATAAATGTAAGGAAGGCCTTTGAAGAGAAAAAGTCTTTTTTTTCCCATTTTTTTTTTCTTTTAGTGCTAAAGCAGTGGGGTTTGCTAGAGGATGTACAATGTTTGATTTGTTAACTCTGGCGTGAGCATTTGGAATAACAAGTGTTTCTTCTTTTAAATATAAACATGTATATGCCAGATCAACCCTGTAGACTTTCCTTGAGTGAGCAATGCTGGCAGGTTACTGCTTTGCCCTTCAGGCTGCTCTCTGGACCTCCCTGCACAATGCATTCATGCATTCTGTGATGTCTCTGATATTTAAAATTAAGTACATGTGTAAGCATGATGCTGGATCAGAGCTACAGTGCAGTCCCAGCACTCTGTGCAGCACAGCACAGTGAAATGCTCTGCTGCAGAGCATGCTGAGAGGAAGAGAGGTGTGTTGAGCACAGTAAGAAAGTTATTATGCTTTGATTCTGTTTATCAGGGGAAACCTCACTGTTGCTGAATGACTTGACAGCAGTACACCTGTGTCCCCTCCTGGGATGCAGGCATGAGCATGTTACAAATGTCTAAATCATGACTAGACCATATTCAAATGTGTTGTATCATTATGAAAATGTTGTTTGGGACTTCAGTAATTTTAATTACTTATTAAAAATTTGCATATTGTATTTGCTTTGCGCCTTTGATGGTTGTACTCCATTCCTTTCTCATTCATGTTCCAGATTCAATCAAAATTGTGTGTGTGAGGCAGGGAGACGCACAAACTTTTAAAAATACTTAGGAGGGGGAGATAGGTAGGGAGAAGTAATATGTAAACAGGATTCATGGTTTTGAGTTGATTTTTTTTTTCCCCACAAGCAGAACAAAACTAGGTAATCTCCATTTAGCATCCAGATAATTCAGCAGGCTGTAATTAACTCATACCACTTACTGTCTTCAGACACAAAGACACATGGTTATTCTGATGATGGCTCTATGCATTTAGTTGTGGTATTTGTTTGGTACAAGCTAAGCCTCAGTAAGGGAGTTCTAAAATTGCCTTGTACCTAGCATGAAATAAAAGTTAAAGGCAAGTGATGCAGAAAGGCTTATGTTCATGTAATAGCCAGATGATAACTTAAAGGAATGTGAGGGTTATTTAGAAAAAACTTTACTAGATAAAAGCACGTTTGGAGTAGTTTCCATGCTACAGGGAATGCAATGAGAAGTATGCCATGGGGAGATGTCTGAGAGAGCAGAGTTCCCCCAAACATGCAATTGCGATTTGAGAATGCATATCTTTCCTGGACTATCTGCTTATAATTGTATTTGATTCCTGCCTATTAAAAGACCTATAAGCACAGGACTAAGGCATAGCTGTGCAGGTTTGTAAAAACATAGACGAGAGCCATGATGCTGTGGGGGTAGAACTTAAAGGTTGTAGGTACTGAAGGTAATAAGGCAGGTTTCAGGAATCTCCTTCTCCAGCTCTGGACTATCTTTGTGATCCTCTTCTGTGGTGATACATTTGTATTTTGTTTAAGCTCCGTATATCAAAGACTGTGGGTAGTAAAAAGAAAATTTATTTTCTTTCTTGTAAAGCTGGTAACTAGTTTGTATTTAGTGTGTGAATGTTAGAGGTCAGATGTGTGTAAAGAGATGTATCAATTAATAGTTAATGCAAATATATTTGTAGACTGAAATCTCAGTCACATCAGATCTGGCTTCTAACCCTTTAGGTAAAACACATGAGATATTAAACTTTTTTGTGTGACCTTTATATCTGTGCTTTGTGTACAGTAAACATTCCAGGGTAAGGTCTTTTTTTTTTCAAAGTAAAAAGCCTTCTGAATAGTATTTTTCCAATTTATCTTGTACTGTATATACATTGGAGATAACCTTTGAAGTTATAAAGGTATACTTAGAAAAATATATCAAGTAAAAGGCTATTCAAATCAAAAATTGACAAATTCTGCAGCCACACACCATGGTCATTAGATTAAGAAGAAATTAACGTCTTTTGCCTGAATTGCATGGTGGTGGAATTAGTTAATTTTCTCCATCATGCAGCACATATCATTTACTGTTTTAAATTGCTTCAGTGTGTGACTTAAAAATGGAGAGTCTTCATAAATAACAAATAATGTGCTAGCTATGTACACTATTCTGTAGTTTAAAATTCTGGCCCAAATGCTACAGGGTTAAAGGATTACTTGTTTTTCAAGGAATACAATTAGCTCCTACGCAAAAGTACTTTGCTTGGAAAGACAAGTTATTGACAGGAAAATGCATGTATAAAAGAAGCAGTAATGTTTATTTGGCAAATTTTGTTTTTATAATTAAGCCATCTGGTGTATCCAGTAAGATTATATAAATATCAGTGTATAGCTGTCCTAGAAACACATGTTTACAGAATACCTGTGATGCTTATTAGTAGAAAATTCTCAAGAAATGCATATCTAGCAGAGAGAGCCTAGGAGTCATGATTTCCAGAGTAGATAGTGCTCTCCAAAATTAATTTGGATTGATATCTACAGGTAGTTTGACCATTAACCACCTCATCAAAAACCAGTCACAGGAATAAAGGAAGGTAGGCAGTGAATGATAACATCTCTGTGAATGGCTTGAAAATCATTCAGTTACATATAGTTGACTAAAACACCACACTTGTCCCCTTCAGGTATTTGCGCTGGTGCCAAATGTTTGACAAAAGAGAATTGTTGCAGTATGGTATTGAGCTCTAATACAAACGAGAAACTAGCAAACAGCAAACCATAAGTCATACAGACAAGTCTGGGGTGCCAGTTAAATGGTACAATGAGAACAGAACGGATATAATTTATATACGCTCAGTAATTTCAATGTTTAAAAATTATTACTGAAACCTTGTGATATTCAAGTCAAGCAGATACTACTACTCATTTCATTCTTTTCTACATGAAAAACTTCT
This sequence comes from Pachyramphus minor, assembly GCA_013397135.1. Lineage (NCBI taxonomy): Eukaryota > Metazoa > Chordata > Aves > Passeriformes > Tyrannidae > Pachyramphus > Pachyramphus minor. Next base: position 1,207,306 of record VYXB01004699.1, read on the forward strand.
GATCTTGTGACCTGGAAGTTCAGATATCTTTGGAAGCTGGACTCTGGATTTCTCACTCAGCAGTGAGTTTTAGATCACACTTTATCCAATTTTGCTATAATGCATACCAAGAAAAATGAATGCAAATTAAGTTTACAATACCGCAAAAATCAAATTCTCTACTACCTTGAGTTTGTAATTGAGCTTGCACATACATTTTACTCTTTCTGATTCTAGGGGTTATTACAGGTTTTTAAAAAAGGGCAGAAAATTTTTATGGTGAATGATCAAACTTTATTTATTCATTGATATAAATAGTTTGAAGATGAGCTCCAAAACTCAAAGACTGTCATGAGGTCTAAACAAAGCTGTTTGTATTTGTGGTATTTAATTAAGTGTAATAATTCTTCCCACATTATATATGATAATACAAAATCTTGGGGAATTTAGGGGCATGTTCTTAAATTACTGACATTATACAGAAGCTCATTACTTGAATAATTTTTCTGAACAGGAGCACTGTGCTCTCACAGGACACTTTGTACCTAATATTGAAGATAGAACCTGTTCTAAAGAGAAATAATATGAAGCAGTTAAAAATAAATTATTTTTCTTTTAATCTAACATTTAAGAAACATAAGGTTTCACTTTTCATCTTAGAAATCATAGAACCATATAATCATAAAATGGTTTGGGTTGGAAGAGACCTTAAAGATCATCTTGTTCCAACTCCCCTACCATTGACAGGGACACCTTCCACTAGACCAGGTTCCTCAAAGCCCCATCCAACCTGGCCTTGAACTCTTCCAAGGCCGGGGCATCCACAGCTTCATTGGGCAACCTGTTATGTGCCTGACCACCCTCACTATAAAATTTTTTTCCTAATATCTCATCTTTATGAGGATTTAACAACTGGAAAAGTAATGACTATTTATGGTCATTATAGAATGAATTTCAAGAAAGCTAGTATCAGCATCAGATTTCAGCCTACTTTTAAATCCTGATGATTGTATTCAATGTCCTTAAATTTGTCTGACACCTTTCTATTGTTGTACTGAAATGGTAAAAAATCCAGCAACACAACTTTCCTCCCCACCACCCTCTCCCTGCCAAAGAACTCTAAAGAACCCCTAAAATGTCCAACCTCTGCATTCATCCCTCTTTGAGAGAGTTATATTTTGGCTTTTCATGAAAGTGTTTTTCTATAAACATAACTGATCAGCCTTTATGATGTTCTTTATGATTCTTGAAGGTGGAAACAACTGTATAAATATGGGCTTAGGCCTTCACCACCTTGACATTCAAATAATATTGAAATATTCTTTTATTAATCTTCAACTTCTGATTTTCCCACTTGAGGAATCTGTTCATTATGGTCTATCTATCAGCACTTTGGAAAAAGAACATATCACAGAATCACACACTCACAGAATCAGAATATGCTGAGTCGACCCACAAAGGTCATCAAGTCCAAACTCTGGCCATGCACAGGAGCATCCCCAAAAGTCACACCATGTACCTGAGAGTACTGTCAAATGCTTCTTGAACTCTGTCAGGCTCAGTGCTGTGACCACTTCCCTGGGAATACATGTTCCAGTGCCCAACCACCCTCTGGATGAAGAACATTTTTCTTTTCACTCATGCATCCTATTCCTGATCTTTGCATGTGTAGTGTGTCCACTTATTGTGGGACCTGCCATTATGACTGGGAACATACTTGCTTTTTGCTTCCTGACTTCCTTATCTTTTTGGGGATATGTGTTTGAAAAGGTATCAGCTTTTCTATATGCTAATGCAGCAGTAGTACTGATTTACTTTTCTCTGAGTAGAGATATTAAAGAACTTGGCAGAGAAAATTATACCTTATTAAGTTCTTTGTCATTTACTATACATTTGGAGCCAAGTAAATGACTCCAGATAAAGAATTAAAATATTCCCCACAGCGTTTTATGTTGATTTTTAATTTTGGAGTGTGGCTTGTAAAACTGGGATTAGAATCAGCTCTCTCCAGTAGTAGCAGAACCACTCATTGTATAGGAATTCCCAAACTGGTTTATTTGCCAGTTTATGGCCAATGGACTATCTTGTGTATGCCACAAAGGAGCATTTGAACATCAGCCATCCTTAGCAGAGCATGTTGACTGTCAGGGCTGTAACAGCTGCAATATTTCTTGAGTTGCCAGAAAACCCTTCAGCTCTGCACTGTTGATCATAACTTCTTCCCAGATCAAGCCACACTATTAGTATTAGTTATGTATCCACTTTTTCAACTGGTCCGTCAGTGTCATCTATATGTCCCAAGATGAATTCACACCACCTCTCTGAAAATAATTTTTTTCTGGTTAGAAGAGTTCTGTGGTCCTCTACACGATGTCTATCTTTCAGTGACTTTCTGCTTTAGGAAATGTACCAGCTTGGACTGTTGCTGGAATATGAGATACTGATCTTGTTTCAATTCTTTAGTTAAAGGTAGAGAGTGAGAGAGAAGATTCAGGATGTTTGGCCCCAAGGAGACAAAAAGGCTTTGACAGCAGAACTCACCTGAAAAAAAAAAAGAATTTTAAAAAATATTCCTTTTTTTTTTAATCACACTTTGAGCTCCAGAGAAAGCTCCAGATGATTTGTTTCCCCAGAGAATTGTGCAGAGAGAATATGAAACATATATTGACAGAAATTCTAATAATGCATATAATAGTTGAAAATAAGGCAAGGGAATGCAAAGAAAACAACAACAAAAGCTAACAGCTTAAAGAGTAGGCAGAGAAACTGGAGAAAATAAAGGTAGTCATAAATGAAAGCTCACGCACTTATTGTGTAGATTCAAGTATTTGATAAAACTTTTGACTATTTCTACAATAATAACCTTAAAAGAAAAAATGCCCTGAAAAATCTCACTTACATATTTCCCTTTGATATTTTTTATTATATTGTTCAGTGGGTTTTGATCACCTAAGCAGGACACAAAAATCAACAAATCATCGGCATAGGGTGTTTGCATGTGGGGTGTTTATTTTGATGTTCATAAGAAGTACCTTAATGTTTCTGTAGGAAAGACCTTTTGTGCAACTTCGGGCTCATATTGTTTCATTTAAGCACTTTAGCTAAACATCTGCACTTCTGTGACCTCATCTGGAATAACTGTCTATGGGCAATCAAAATTATTACATTAATTACTGTAACTAATACAAATACATAAAGAAATAAAATGCCCATAATATTGATCCCACTGGATATACCTTCTCTATCACCAAGAACAGAAATTTAAAATGGTTAATATTTGAAGAATTTCTTTGAAAAAGAAATTAAGAAAATCAGTCAAGTTAAAGTTGAGGTGGTTTTTTCATTGTTGTCCTGTAAAATACTACAAACAAAACCACCCTTCAAAATACTAAAAAGCTACAAATTATTTAGTAGTTACAAGAGATAATATTTTCTTTTTTTTAATGAAGTTATTTATTCAAGTAAATTAGAGAATTCAGTCACAAAGCAGAAATTATGTGTCTCCACCCTTTGGACAAGCTTTGCTCTTCAAAGTGCTATCAGTTACCTCAACATGTGCAAGCTTAGGGTGTCTTTTCATTGAAAATGAAGAATCCATCTAAACATCAAGCAATAGGACAGACATAAATTATCATATATTCATTAAGGAAATTAAAAATTACACCTTCAGGGCTGTGACTTTACAGTTCTATAATGCAAATGAGACAGATGTAAAGAAAATTAATGTGAGAAAAGCAACAAATGCATTACGCAGAAAAAGAGTAACCCTGTCATGTGATGTGGAAGGTAGATGACTTCCTAAATTCTGTTAGAATCCTATCTACCTCTTCAGAAACAAAAATAGTTTTAAAATGATGCTCCACTCACTGGAGAATAGGCATGAAGACTACTCCAAACTTTTGTTTAGAAAAACTTCGGTTGTTCTTTCAGATCTATAGTTTGTTTTCTGAACTGTTACTTAAAAGATGCAATCACACAAGTGTTGGATAGAAAACTTTTTAGTAAAAATGCAAATGCAATAGCAATTTCACAAACTCTGGAAGGATTTGTCTCTTGGGGGTAATAAGAAAAAAACCCAAACCTCATTGTCCTTACATAAGAAAAAAACTAAAAAACTTGGGGAAAATCAACTTCCCTTCTTTTAAAATAACCATTTTAAAGACATCTGCCAGCCCTTCCAATTATATTTCCAGTCTAGTGTTCAGATTTACTACCCAAAATTAGTTTAAAATTTTAATTTGATTAACATACAAATAAGCAAACAAACAAAAACCAATAACCAACTCTAAAAGGTATGTTTCTGGATTTATGATTGCACAGACATGTAAGGTTAAAATCTGGTAAAGAGATGCTGTATTTATTGCTTTCAACTTGTGTCGTCCCTATACTTTTCAGAGTAATGGCATATGCTTGTTTGCTTTTTAATATATAGGGCAATATATAAAAAAATATTTAGCAAAATGGAAAGGAAGTTCCTTTTGCTAAAACCTCAGTGAGAATTAAAGTGCCCCAGAAATAACTGGGTTAATGCTGTCTTAGTTCAAGAACCTAAGTCTATGTGTCTGCATGGCCAAAGTTCTACACCTAAATTTGTTTCTAGCTGAGATTTTACACACTTGATTGGCATGATAGTAGTGGGTATATACTTTTGAGACCTAAGGTAGGAAAGATTCTTAGGATTTTCCAGTAAGTCCTATTTTATCAGCTGTTTATAGCTTGTTGAAAAGTTTTTACACTTAGATTATGTGCTTAAAAGCACAACTTGCCATTGGAGTGCATGAGTCATAAAACACCACCTGCAATTTTAAGCAGCCAAATCAAATAATCACTTCTATAAATATTGTGGGTGTGAAGAAGGGCAGATTTATGAGGAGTCGATGCATGAGTGAAGTGATTAACTAAACCTGCTGCCTGTTGTCCTGTGGAGCTGGCAAGAAAATTGGGTATCAAAACTTGTACGTTTTCCTTTAGTTGTCATATTAATGTGATGGAATTTTATAGCAATGCTAGAAAATTGCTAGGTCAGTGCTGTTGGGGAGACAGTTATTATAGTGTGTTTCTTAATGCGAATCTAGATATGCTTTCTGAGGTTTTTCCATGAATTTCTGCTTCTTTTTTAAATTTCTTCTTAGTCTAATATCAGCTCCTCAAAATCCTTGCTCACTTAAGGCTTGACCACAAAACAGACAATCAAGTCCACTGTTAGAGGTATCTGACAGGAATCTGACTACTTTTAGTTAGGATACATATAAGCAGAGATGTCATACCATATGGAGTCACTTTTACACCAAGTCTTTAAGACCATACTCCTGTGCATGAGAATTCAGAAATTTAGTTACCCTCTCCCTGAGTGTCTGTAAAATTAATGAACTTTAGATTCTGTAAATCAGAAAGGATTTTGAAAAGCCATGAGTGGTTATTAGCCAGTGTTATTTTAAAATTAATTTTCTTTTCAGTTTGGGATGCAGGTTCTATTTGTATTTTAATTTAACAAGGCATAATGCTTTCTCTTTGACACATGATGACAGAGTATGGGAAATTGAACAAGACTGACAGATCCCTGAGAAATTACAATAGGGATTTGTGTAAATGAAGACTATTTGTTTCAATGAAAACAGGAAATATTTTAAATTTGCAAGGGACATAACTAGTTTTTTTATCTGAAAAAGATCTTATTTTTGGGTGGAAGATTAGCTTGCCATAAAAATATATTTTAAATTACAGGCTAAAAAAATTTGGCAAATTATTATTGTTTTTTCTTTTAAAGATAAATATATTTCTGGGTTCACATGACATTTCTGTATTACAATCCTGGATAGCACTTTGAACTTACTGAACGCATCATAGCTAAAATTTTGCATTCTTTATTATGTGTGGATTGAAAGACTGTCATTAGAAATTATGAGTATTTTCCAAGATTAGTGTGGATTTGATCACCAACTGCTAACTGTCGACATTGATGATCATAAGTTTACTGTTGGCTTTGGGTCTTTCTATATTTATTATATATATGTATATTTCACACAAATCACTCTTGCTTTGCCTGTGCCTCAGTAAAAAGAAGTTTTGTAACTCGTATGGTCAAGCTAGTGCCAGCTTAATAAAACTTTCTGCATATATGAATCTATAGGTGACTATAGATTAGTTATATACATATATATATAACATGAATCAACTACAGCTGCCTTCCTTTCAAAATGTGGCTGTGGAAGCAGGTAATGCAGCCATTGCTTTTCAAAGTACAGGTGGATAGCTAAGACAGTTCAGATAAAGGACACCAGGGCCTGTGCCTGTTGAATTTTAGATCTGTTTGCACTTTTCCCAAGAGAGAGGTTACATGGAAGCTGAAAGTCATATTGGTATGTCATAACTATTATAGTTTAGGATGATATCTCTCTGTGCTTGCTATTAAATTCTCACATTCATTTTCATCATTTGCCCTATGACTAATAACAAAACAGATTCAGTTGTAATATGAAGATATCATCTTCATCTGCTTGAAACTATTCCAGAGCACATCCCCAAGGTTTATATGGATTAAGAAGATCCTGGAACGTCTGGAACTATAAGAACTTGATGTGTTTATCTTTTTCTTTGCTTCTAAAGGAAAAACTAGTGATGTAGAGTATTGTAGAACAAAACATGGTATAGTATCCCAAATAGATGGTGGACAGCAGATGATCATGCATTTCTATTCAAACTTTCTCACAAGAATTTTGATGGCTATTTAAAATCATGGTCTTCGAGACAGATATAGATCATGGCTTCTTTTAAGTAAAAGAGCTTTTTGCCAAAATGTATCTAATCTTTCCTGTTGGGAAGTTCATTAAATAATACAGTGTAATGTATTTGTAATCATTACTTCGTAATCGATTCTTATCTAAATGTAATGAATGAGTAGTTAAGTTCACTTAAAGATGCACTAGCAAAGGTAATAGCAAAAGCCAGTTTAATATAAATTTGCAAAAGCAAAAATTGAGGATAACCAGATTTTGGGGTTCATGAGAGAGACACAATTTTTGAACAGTTTCAGTTACAGGGAAAAATCCCAGTATAACAACTAGAGGATACTAGTTATTGACATTATCTTATTGCTATTGCCACATATGTTCAGCCCAACAACATCTTGTAACAGAACAGGAGGATCACTGTTATAGACCGCTTATCAACTGCTCCCAAAGCTCCCCAGCTACTTGGTAAATCTTTGGAGTCATCATCAGACTATCAATACCACATAGTGGGATCCTTCTGCAGCGTAGTTAGCCCAAGCCCAGGGCCTCTCTGGGTTCCTTTAGGAACGTACTCTGCTCTTCCCTTTCCATTCCTGCACCTGAAAATTGAATTAAATTGACTGTTTCCAGCATTGGAATGCGGTTTGTGGGATATTGTTTTTATAGACAATGCATAAATTTTACTTTATCTGTCCCTCTGCTTCAGGGACACACTGTGGCACCATCTCATTCTGCCAGTACTACCGTTTTTAAGGATATAGCAATGACTTTTGAAGGTATTTCTTTCTACAGGAGCATGGGAAAATGCAGTTGATACAGCTATCATGTGAGTGCAAAATTTAACTGCTCATTTGACATCAAATAGAATATTCTTTTTCCATACCTAGAGACTTTCTGTAAATTAAAATTTGGATTAATACACTGTAATGGATGTGGGGTATAGAGATACCATGAAGGAGCTGTTCAGCAACAGTATGACACACTTCCTGTTCTGTACCTTTTGTATGGATGATTAGCCAGGAGGTTTCTGTTCACTAATACTTCCACTGAAAATGTATACTTCAAAACTTGAAATGCAGACTTCCCATATCTTTTCATTTTAATATGGGTATATGTAAGACATAGTTGTTGCTGAACTTGTTATTAATTCAATGTTGTCCTTGAGTCAGATATTTTTACAGTGCTGAAGAAGCAGAAACTAGATTATTTGGCCAGGAAAATACATTTCTGTAGAAATAACAGTGTTCAGAAATTTGAAGTTTTTTAAAAGTAATGTAAGTTGACTATAAACCCAGGTTCCAAAGTGCTATATTTTGTCTTACCACAAGACTGAATCTATTAAAGGAATAGAATTTTCTTTTCATGAAAAAAAATCTTATACACTCCTTGTTATATTGGGGGTTAAATAATAAATTAAGAGTTAGGCTTTTCAGCACTTTCTCCTCTTTTCTTTTTTTTTTTTTTCATAAAAGGTGGTAAAAAGTAGCAATAAATATTTACATTCAGTTTCCATAAAACTGACGTGCTTGTTTTTTTTTTAAGATATCCTGTTGTTTTAATCAGAGGATCACTTGATGCCCACATTGATCTTTAGATCAGACACAGCTTGCATGTGTGTACGCATGCTGCTTCCTATAATGGCATGAAGGTGATAGCAGTTGGGTAGCATATGCTGTTAGTCTGCTGGTTACACTGAATTTGCCCATTTAAGCTGTGTGCAAGTAAAGCTCCATGATGATTGATGGGGCTGGACATTTTCATACAACATATGGCTGTGAATTCCCAGGTATTTTGATAGTGGGTTTTTTTGTCACTTGAGAAAGTTAGTCTATTTCTGATTCAATTCATCCTGTTAGCATAGAAGATGCTGTGAAAGATTCAGAATCTTCTTCACAGTTAACCATTTTGATACCTGAGATACCATATGACTGAGTAAATACCTATCTGGTGTTTTTCTGAAATAACTTTTAGAAATAATAGGAGACATGATATTTATTCTAAATGAGAGTGAAAGCTTCTTTGTAAGGAGTAGGAGTTGCCTGTGTTCGTTAATACTTCCACACAATTTTTGTATTGTTTTTGTTGTTATAAATTATGGTATGAATTCTGTTCAAATTCTAGTGTGGCTAATATCTGTATTCTTATTTCCTAAGTACCTTTCCCTATATTTTTCCAATTAGAGGCTTTCTTCTTAATTTTTGACTTGTAATTGTTTTGCAATGTTTCCACGAGTACTTTAATAAAATTTTGCCTTTATCTGATGACCAATACAACAATTTTTGATGTCTTACTCTGCACTTTATGAAGTCACTTGAAGCTGGTTGAAATGAAAACAAAAAACAATCTGAAAGGGAGCCATATTAATATAATATAATTTTTATTGTATTTTATATCTACTTTGATTCACTTAACTTCCATTTTGTCATTAATAATTTTTGAATGATAGCACTATCTCATTTTGAAGTATTCACTTTTCTAGCTGACTGTGAGGGCAGACTTATATTGTGGGGATTCCAGACAAGAGAAAACAATATATGCCCCCTAACAAGTTCTGCCTGTGACAGAGCAAATGAGTTTTTATCTCTTCTTCACCACCTTACGGAACTATAATAACCATAGGGAGTTGGTGCACAAAAATCATAAAAAATGTAGGACAGGAGAAACACAAGGGACAAGTATGAGGTCAGCCATGACAAAAGCCATTTATTTAAATTGTAACGTTGTCTGAATGTGTGGAAATTCATTTTTTGACTATAACTAAAGTTCATCCTACTGCCTAGATTTTATGCTAATTAGAAACTCTTAGTGGTCATTTCTTTTAAATTGCTGATCATCTAGAAGACCAATGATTCAGTCTCTGAAAAGGACAAAAGTAGCCTGCCCAGCAATGCTTATCCCTCTTAATAGAGTATGGATTATTTTTATGGGTGCTATAGTTTCAAACCAGTATTCATAAGGCATAGCTAGAAGCCAGATTCCATTACTTTATCTCTTCTAATTGCCCGTGTGATTTGTCTGCATTTTTCTTTTCTGGTTGTGGTGACTGTGTCAGAGCAGCCACTTCAAAACCCTGAATTTGTTCCAAAATGCTGCAGAGCCCTATTGTTTCATACTCATGCCCATGCTAGAAGAGGGGGAGTTATAAAGGGGTGGGTAAGGAAGAAGAAAAGTCTCTGTAGCACTACTCCTTCTACTACCTACAGGACACTACACCTTCATTAGGTAATGAGAAAGGTTTTTTTATTGTCAATATGTTGAGTAAAAGGGAGATATCTGCATCATGCAACTGATTTTTTGAATTTATTTGAGGGAAATTGTCGGGAGAGACTACTACTGAGACAGCCAATGTAGTTTCATCTGTTTTAAATATCAATTTGTCTTTAACAGAAGGGAAAAGAATGTAACACAATGTATTACAATACAGTAATACTTTGTTGTTTGCATAGCACCTTGGAAAACGAGTTGGAAAATGGCCTGTTGAGTGTGTTGTGTGATAGATGAGGCCAGAGAACTATGAGGCAGCTTTGCTTCTGAGTGGATATAGTACAGAAGACAAATAGCAACAATACCATTACAAAGCAGAGAGCTTCCTGGGCTGTATATGCATGGTAATTTACATTCATGCAGAACCATTGATCTATGGTGATCCATGCAAATGTCCATCCTGTGGACCCCAGGGTGCTGCCTGAGATCAGGAACCATAGGACAATGTGGATGTAAGGTTTGAATAGCTTGAGTTCAGTTCCTGTCTCTGCAATGAGTTCTCGGTATAGTTTGAGAGAGGTCTTTCAGACTTGCTTGCTTTTTTGGGGGGGGAATGTACTGTCTATTCCAAAGAGATAATCAAAATACATTCAGGGCTAGAATACATTGTCATATGAGCATAATCATAGAATCATGTAATCATTTAGGTTGGAAAAGACCTTTCAAGTCCAGCCATTAACCTAGCACTGTCAAGTCCACAACAAAACCATGTCGCTCCATGTGATGTCTACACATCTTTTAAATACCTCCAGGGATGGTGACTCAGCTGCTTCCCTGGACAGACTGTTACAATGTTTTACCACCCTTTTGACGAGGAAATTTTTCCTAATATCCAATCTAAACCTCCCGTGGCACAACTTGACGCCTTTTCCTCCAGTCCTATCGCTTTTTATTTGGAAAAGAGACCGACACCCACCGTAATAAATGGAGACCATACAAGATCATTTTTCTGAGCTATATGTATCATATGGAAGACATCTACCTGCAGCCTCTAAAATGCCTGCTGCCTGTGGTGTTTGGGACTCTCTGACTACATAAGAATCCTGGCTATAACTTGTGGTCACTTGATTGCTAGATAATTTAGTTTAAATGTACTCTGGTTTTCCCAAGCTGTGTTCAGATGAAGTTCTGTGTTCATCATTCCTGCACAGTTAATCAGCCACATATTTTACTGTGCAAAAAGAATTGGGATGTAAAAAAATGAATACATTGTTCAGTTGAGAAAGCTAAGTTAAGGGAACCTGACTAGGGAATTCAGAAGTTTGGCAGAACATCAAGAGCGAGGTCTGTCATGATTGGCATAATGAAATTCTTAAAAGCTATTGGTTGCAAAAAATTTTACAGCTCATGCTATAAGATCAGCTGCCATGTAAAAATGTAGCAGGTTAAGGTGCAAAATACCATATGATTTATAGAAGTAATCTGATTGCAGATGTTTGGTAATTTGATTTCATAGTTGTAATTTAGAAACGTTTTTCAAAATGAAATATCAAACTTTTGTATGTTTCTTTTGTAAAAAACCCTTGATTTAAACTATCATACTGTATAACAGACAACGACTGGATTCAGTATCCATTACAGCGTATCAGCAAGCATTCATCATATTTTCGTGTTCCTTCTATAGGGCTACCTCCCATACCAGAAGGGATACTATCATGTTGGGTCACAAAAACCCATCACACTACCAAGCCAGAAAGTGGAGTTCAGGTATCTAAGAAATTTTTCATTCCTTACAAGGCATGCATCTAAAACCGAGGCTCACAGAAACTTAATTTAATGTTAACCTCTACAGGTTCCTTTAAAATTTTACAGCTCTTAGTTTGATCAGTAGTATTTCACTATCTTTACACATTTTACTGAATTATCCCTAATAATGTCTCACAGCTTCATCCAAATAGTTTCCAAGGCTTTAATGATCTGGCAAGAAGATGTGAGTTTTTAGAATAGTTGCCCAAATGAAATATATAAACAGTATGTCCTACTCACAAGATTTTTGTACTCAAAATTGTCTGACTTTGTATTTTGAAAGCACTATATTCAGTTTAAAAACCTGCCATGCTGAAAGAAAATCTGCTAATGCAGAAGGTAATGTTTATCACAGTGAATTCAATATTACTTGAAGTATTTTGATAAAATAATATTTATATATATACATACACACACAGTTGACATGATTTAAAAATCTTTAGACTGTTATCTAAAAGTGATTTTATCATTTTATCCCAGCTGCCCTCATCTGACCTTGAAAGAAGCCCAATATAAACTTTCGGTGACTGTATAAAAGCAGATACCCCTTTCCATTGTATCTGCCATTTAAGAAGAAACTAAAATATTTACTGTTTATCATTACGGTGAATATCTAATCCAGTAGTTTAGAAACTCAAAGGTGAAAAGGATGGGTTTTCTCTAGGTTTGCATGTCTTAGTATTATCTCCCTACTCTGAACTTGAAATGAAGGGTGTACACATGTTCACTACATCATGCAAGCAGACTCTCCGCTTGTGTAGCTGCTGCTTCTTTGGAGGTGACAAAATAATATATTTCAATTTCCAAAGATTCTCAGTTTTTAAAAGCAACAGGGCAGATATATAAAGGTATTTTGGCATCCAGAAAAACAGTATTAGTCAAGAATCAATCTTATTTATTTCATCAAGGTTTTAGAGGTGTTAGTTGTTTTGGATCTTTTATAAACCTCACTGGGTTCCTTAAAGATGATAGCTGACTAAATAAATTTGATAATATGATATCTATGTAGTGAAAATCTGAAATTTTTACTGATCCCCTTCCACGAAGTTGAACTAGAATGAGCTTAAAGAAACAATTAGTTTAAGGAAACAAGAAGTTTATATATTGCTATATTCAGATTATGAAGAATTCATCAAACATATAAAATATATTGTTTTAGCAGTTATGTCTAACATATGAATGTGAAACATTCATTATTCTCTCTTTTATAGTTATTTTTCAGGTGCAAGAAGGTATTGTTTATATTTTTATGGTAGGTAATGCCTTTCAAAGACAATTAATTTCTTTTTTTAAAGATGATTTTTATGTGAAACATTTTCTTAATGTAGAAAAAAGGTTTTTTTCCACCCTCTGTTAAATTGTAAAAAGAAACTCTAAAAGACTAAAAAAAAAAAATCAAGCAGAACAGAAAAGACCAGCAAAACTGATATAGAAGAAAGTAAAAGTCTAAGTTGGTTGTAAAAAGGTAACTACATTTTTTGAGACTGATTGTTTAGTGCTGGTTAAATAATAGATATTTTCCCAGATACGATTAAAAAAATATTTTTTGCAATTGATTGGAAAATTTTCAAAAGAGAAGAAAAAAGCAAAGCTAATCAAATGCCATTATATGTAGGTATTGTACCATTAATATTCTTGATTTTGTGATATGCTCCACAGTTCCAGTACATTTAACATATTTTTATTCTTCCATAAACACCTTGTCAGTTTTATTTTAAAGGTGTCAATTAAAAATGAAAACATAGTTGTCCAGAAAAAAAACATATATATATCCTTTGGGTATTCTGGAATGTCTTACCTTTATGACCAAACACAGGATGACTGGTCAAAAGTGAAGAGTAATGGTGGGTCCAGCAACAACTAACTTATTTGCACCAACTGATATCTGGGTGACTCTGAGGGAGTTCTCTCTTCCTTTCTTCCTTTCTTCCTTCTGGAATTCTGATCTAATAGTTTTGACACCTTAAGAAAATTATCATTTCCGCTTTTTTTTTTTTTTCCCTGATAAAGCACTTTATATACAGATCAGTGCATCTGAATGTCCCTTTATTTTTAATGGTGCGGCAATGTTAGATGCTGACAGCTGGAAACCTTAATTGAGCAGATGACAGGAAAGTAATGGACATTTGCAATCATGTATTCTGTCTGACCTTGTATTTAATATCAAAGGGTAAATGTTCATTTTTCTAGGAAACCTTGAAGAAATTGAGGGAATACAGAGGCAGGTGAGAATCTGATCTTTCTTAGAGATATGGTAATATCTCTAAGAATTTGTTATAGGAAATGCGCATATTTCACCTTGTCTTTTATAAAAATAAGGATCCTGCTTTGTTTATGTGATTATACATAACATTGTGTTATGGATGCCTAGCCATAATTCTTTTAACCCTATAAAATACTGTAACAAAACTGAGGACAAAATAAAAATAGATCATGAAATTTTCCTGGATGGAAATTGATGATGTAACTAAAAAAATCTGTAATAATTCATCATTAGATTTCTGATAAGTCTAATGACCAACATCATATTTTAAAAACTCAAAGCATTTTGGCATTTTCTTGGGGTTTGGGTTTTGGGGTTTTGGGTATTTTTTGATGGGATTTGGGTTTGTTTTTTTTTTTCAGATTAAGGTAAGATTCAAGCAATCCAGCACCTATCCCTGCAAATTGTGTACTTCTAATCCCCACTGTTGCTTTAAAAGAGCATGTTATTTGACCAGCAGAGATTAGCAATTTGTATTCCTGAAGCCTGAGGGATCACTATTCCAGTTCGCACAGCCACAAACACGCCTTGAAAATCAACTTCAGTAATTAGGTTCTATAGGTTGACTACAAACTGCATATTTAAGTAATTTCTTCTCTTTTACAGTGCAGTGTATGCAGTAAAATTAATAAAACCGAACTTGCATTTTCAGATCTTAAACAGATCTTTAAGATTCTGGTGCTGCTACGATGATAGTTTCATACTTTGTTCTTATTTTCATAGACTAAATCTGGATTTATTTTAATGATACATAAAGGCAGTTATTGCATATTAATGCTAATGTCTCTGGTATCTGTTCATAGATCCATGAATGTTTAATAGGGAAAAAGATTTCACTTTCTTTTTTTTGTGTAAAACCACTTATCTTTCAATCCAGTATTCACATATTGATTGTACCTGCAAATATTATCTCCTTTATTTCAGTGAGATTAGAGTTAGGAACTTGTTCCATGAGGGAGTTTTCAAAAAGACATATTTGCCAAAAGAAAGCACTGGAACTGTGAAGGAAGCTAATGGTTTGCCATTTGGTATGATCTCAACAAATATCCTCACTGGTAGCTCAGGAGTTCTCTTGCTTGAAATCAGAGATATTGCCTAGAATCTCAGTTATCTGTTGTGAAAAAAAAACCACCAAGAAAACAAACATAGGTCTACAAAAGCTGGTCTATAAAAACTGATCAGCAAAAACTGATGTTATTTATTCTTAGTTGATATGACTTTTACAGAGTCAACTACAATGATTTCTCTTACCAGCAAGGATGGCCTAATGAGAACATGAAGCTGAGCAGACAAAACCTGGACAACAGGTGAAAGAGACATGGGGTGACACGGAAGGAGGGGCCGGAGGGAACCCAGACTGCTGGAAGTTATAAGGATATTTCTTGGAATATTTCCAGAAAGTTTTATTTTGTGCTTCTAGAGATACAAAGCTCTAAAATAAGACTCTGATACTCTGAATGTCAGGTTGGTAAACTTCACATCATAGTCCAATACAATTTGATTAATCATATTTCACCTCTGCAATTTTATTTTTCTCTCTCCATTGGTTACAATGAGTGAGCTCTTTCTTCTTTTGCTTTCTTTCCTTCCAAGCAGTCTGCTTGGTCAATGCAAAATGAGTATAAAAGACTCCCAATCAGAGCAGTAGTTTTCCCCTTGTTTTGACTCTATCTGGTAGAAAAGTTTAAAAGCTAATGAAGTATGGCTGTAGCCAGAAATAGCTGGAATAGTCCTGAACATTAAAGGTATTTACATGCTTCTGCCATGTCCAGAGCCTTAGATGGAAAAAGGGTATGTATTGATAGCTTGTTCTCTTCAATGCCTATTACCACAATTTAGGCACATGGTGTGTTGTCTTATGCCACTTCTATGATGTAGGCCACACCTTAATGTACAGAATGAGAGTTTTATATCTTCCTAAAGCATTGACATAGTAAAATATACGCTTCCAGTTGCATTTTTTACCTCTTCCTATAGAAACTGAAAAATGTGTGGCTGTAGGAGCTCTAATAATCCTGGCTTTGCTCAACTTCCAGTCAGCTTCACTGCCAGTCCCTGTTTCGCTGGGACAACTGATCCCTTCGAAAATTAAGTTCCATTCGTGGAGTTCCCTAAAAATTCTTCTTATAAGAGAAGTAGGCCTTAGGCAGCTACTTTCTACCTCTATATTCTTATTGTTTCCTGCACCTATGGCTGCGAGGAAAAATTTGACCAACAGTCTGACAATCTTTGAAAAACTTTTTGGGAGTGGGGTAACTACATAACTGTGAGATATTGTTATTATTGCTGTACGTCTTGCTGTGCAAATATGTGTTTGTTTTACACTTGTATCTACAAAGGTTGAATAGAACCTGTTTGTAAAAATCTAAAGAACTATCTAATTCTCTGGGGAAGCAGGGAGAAGAACCTTTCATTGCACTTCTCTTCTGAAATGCATCACTGACATGCAGTGGAGGGAATAAGCAGTAAATTTAATTAATAATGGATTTTTTCACCTTTCAGCTTCCAAAAGAGAATGTTTCTTGCATTCTGTAGAGTTTTATTTTATTAGCCACACAAAGAGAAATAATGCTTCATTTAACTATGTCAAAACCAATCTAAACTCTCTGCTATTTACTTTCCTTTCTATAAATTTTAATGCATTTTTAATTCCACACCACTGGTTGGCAAACCAACCATTGAAGTTATTGCTGCCCTGTAATGTATTTCAGTCATTTCTAATAAACCTGGACTTTAGGATGATTTATTATTATCTCTGTACACTATGAAAATGGATTTGCTGCCTATGCTGGTTTTCAGCCCTTTCATTACTATAGGTAGATATAAATAAGATTGAAGAAACAAACTGAAATAACTAATTGGAATACCAACAATTTCTAATCTTGAGTTCTTTTGTGAGGAAAAAACATGTTTGAGGGAGTAAATACAGAAAATGGATCAGTATTTTATGTGTTTAAAGGAAATTATCCTGAAATTAGAAAAGCAAATAGATTAAAAGCTATTTCAACAGAAGTTTTTATTATAAAAGCTGTGGGTTTTCCTCTTTTATTTTCTTTTTATTTTTGATATTAACCCTGATATATTCTGTAGCTTCCCTCTCAAACTATTGTGGAAATATATAAATTTATGTTGTAAAAATCTGTATCTTAAATATTGATTTAAGATTTTACCAAGAAAGTTCAAAAATATTTAAAAATAAAATTACTGAAATATTATTAAAATATCAAAATACTGTATCACAAAACAACATTTTCCTTGGAATTTGTGTTTTTCAAATACAATATTTATTCACAGTTCTCATTTTCTGAAGTTCTCATTTATTCACAGTTCTCTGATGAAATCACATCAAAATTACCTTGTTTATCACATCTATTTTACAGAAAAATAATTACTATAAAAATGAAGCATGCTCATTTGTGTTGTTTTTTAAAAGTCAGAGTGATATACAATTGAGTTCAGGTTATTCTCATCCTTGCTTTCTTAAGAGTTTTCTATGTGTCCTTAACAGTTTTTCTGGTTTTAGAATTGTTCTGTGTGACTGTTCCTTTTAACCTTGTAACCCAACATTTACATACTGAGTGTTTTTCATGGGCGAGGAAAAAGATTTTCAGCTACTGTTATGACTGGCAGCTGAGCTTTTTTTTCAATTTCTCTCCTTCAAGCTGAGTTTACTTTATTCAGAAATTGTCTAAGGAATGTCAGGTGAAAGTGAACAAATTTATCTATTCTTTCTTTTTCCTTGCTTGTGGCTAGAGGCTCTCAGCTTCTGGAGCAGATAGTATTGCAAATTCCTGCCAAGTCTTTTGTAATGATTCACCTTTCTTAAAAGAGCTTACAAAACCTTTAAAATTACTTTCAGCACATTTTGAAGGGAGGAGCTATTTCAGGAAATGCTGTCTTGCAAAATTTCCTTGAAACATTCACTTTTTGCCTGTATTAGGATAATTAACCATGTTTGTCTTTAATAACTACACCGTATGTCTCCTTTACTGGAATTTTGGCCTACTGAGATGTCATTAGGCAAGTCTGATTGCTTCTTAATAGCGCAAATATTTAAAAAAAAAATCTATTTTATCTTTACCGTGTTGCTTTATAAGTTGTGACAGCCTGCGCACACCCAGCTGACACTGAGGACAGTTCTCACAGGGAGTATCATATCTTCATGCACCTTCATCTATGTGGTAAGTCTCGTTTGTGTAGGATTTGAGTGTGAAGTACCCACATCAGAACAAATATGTTTCGTTTTGGTAATGTAAAAATACACTTGGCACTTTGTGAATCAGCTTATCTATTTTTAAAAAGTAGATGATGAAAAGCTATGCTAATCATTATTTTATGCTTCTGCTGTGTTACTAACAATAATTCTACTAGGTAGGTATTTAAATACATAAACTCTTGTGAGTGTCGTGGGTTAACCAGGGATCAAAACCTTTTTGCTCAAACTCCCCCCTTCACACAATTACTATCAGTCGAGAGAGGTTTTATACAGACAAAACAGAGGCTTGACTTAAGGGATATAATACTAAGATTTATTACTAGAAAGATAAAAACTAAGAAAATCACTCGCACTACACCAGTACTAATTAGACTTACTTATCTTATGGAATAATATATACTACAANACAATAATTCTACTAGGTAGGTATTTAAATACATAAACTCTTGTGAGAAATTCACAATCTAATAGATGCAAATTTGCTAAGGTTTATAAAGCATCTTGAAAGGTCATGTATTGATATTATAGTAGTCCCTCCTCATGATAGTCTGCAACTCCTAATCAGTGGGACATACAAATACCAGCTAGATTGCAAATGGAATGTTATTATAAACTAGATCACAGAGGAAAGGGATCTCATGTAGATTTTATTGATATATGTCAGATGGCCTTTTCATAGCAACTGTAAAAGTCAAAGGAAAACTAAAATGAAAATTACTTTCTACAGCAAATTAAAGAATTCATAAAGGGTTAATTTGTTCATTTTTTTATCCTAACTTCTTATTGTTCTGTTTAATTTTCTGTGTCTTTACGATTAGGTGTCATTTTCAAAGCAGATGGCAGTAGTTGGTGAGAGGGAACCTCCGCCTACATTTATGCAAATTTTTTTAGCGTTCTTTGCACTGGTGACATACTTCCCCCTATGTTGAACTTTATCAGTATTTGACCTTAAAATCTCAGAGGAACAAAGAATAAACATTTTTAAGGCATGGATAAGAGTTACAAGGATGAATGGAGGTCAGAGTATTAATTTACAAGTAAAGTTTAATTAAGCTTAATTTGTAGTATATAGTTTAGTGGAATTCATTGAGTTTTGGATGGATCAAAGGGACAGTCATATAACTATCACGATGTCTCTAGAGGATATAAATTCTTGTGGCTGAAATGTGGCTGGAACTCAATGTGGACAGTGCAGAGAATTAATTTCAGAACTCAGGAAATACAAAGAAAAAAGTTATGCTGTCTTTTGGTAAATAGAGGGCAGGTCTGTTTACCTTGGCATCAAAGAACAAGTAATTTTTTTATTTATATTGGACCTTTCACATAGGCTAACTTGAATATAGACAGCTATTTTGGCATTCTGTATAAGTCAGGCACAATCAGACCTAAATACCAAAATAGTTTAGCATGAAAATTGTATGTAAGTACCACTGCCAAATAACCTGACAGTGGAATATAATTGTGATGAACTGATTTATTGGATCCTTTGAAACTTGACATAACTGAGTCAAGGTCCAAATCTCAATTCAATATTCTAGATTTATTGTGCAGAATTTCTATGTCAACTTTCAGGTTCAAAACCTTTCCCATTTACTACTATAAGACTATTCAAACACCATTCTTCTAAATATGTCCTAAAAATGTCAATTTTTCATCTTGGATTTGATTACTCTTTGAGCTCAACATTTAATCTTTCTTCACATTTTCTGAAGTACTTGGAAGCCCTTAAGGGCACTTTTCTTCCTCTTTCTGCCCTACAGAATTTTTTTTAGCTCTGTAAAATATTGTTTAAACACTGGAAAGATCAAAAAACTACTGTCAGGATCATGAAACGGTGAAGCAGGTTGTCCAGAGAAGTGATGGTGTGTCTATCCTGGGCAGTCTGCTCTGATTGACCCTTCTTTGTGCAGAGAGCCTGGAAGAAATGATCTCCAGAAGTCCCTTCTGTCTTCAAGTACTTTGTGATTGTACTTTGGCTCCCCTAACTGAGTAATGATTAGAAACTTATGTTTTACAATATAATGTTTTTCTCTAAAGAACACTTTTTGCAATAAATCCATTGCAACCTTTGCTTGAAATTATTTTTTATATATTTTGTTATTAATTCTAAAAGCTGAGTAAACTTCAGCATATCTACTTTAAACATTAATTGAACAGTCCTATCTTTCTAAACCCTGTTGAACTGTAACACAATCATCATTCTTATTTTTTCTCTCTAATAAATTGGTCTGTTTTATTACTGGATTCTCTGTATTAACTGAGTTTAGATATTGTAACTGCTCTCACGTGTCAAAGTAAAATCATAAAAGTAGTACTTACTATTAGTTCTGTTTTAATTTTTTAAGTAAATAATCCATGTACTTTTAGTTGCTAGTAAGATTGAACTAATTTCTGATGTTCCTGACTCTTTACCTGTTTTCTTCTCCTTTTTCCCTCCACATTAGTGAAAGTGTGCAGAAATATTTTTTGCAGCAAATCTCTAGTACTGGTATTTATTTTGGTAGAAAGAGAAGAAATCTAATAAAAATGAATGACCAGTTTTCCCTTAATTGATGACTTATAGAGGTTTCCTTGAATCTAGCACATTGAAATGGTTAATTCCTGAAGAATTAGTTTAGCTGTAAGAAATCCAGAAATTAATGCTGCACACCTCAATCAATCAAAGGAATTTAAATACCTGAAGGGAAAGCTGAAATGAAAATAGATAGGCTGTTTCTAAATGCTGACAAACAGAAAAATTAATATGACAGACTTGGGCTTTGCCTCCAGTAAAATCCCCAAGTTTATTTTGGCTTGCAATGTCATCAGCAACCACCCTAATTATCTAATTGTGTGGATTATGAGGTGATTGTGGTTTGGTTTTGTTGTTTGTTACTTTTGATCAAAGTACATGGTTGGTCTCAGCATCTTCATAGCATGAGAAAAACCTGTGACAGTGTCTGTCTATTTATAGCAGATCTTTCTGTTTGGAAATTGTATCAAAGTTGTACACAAATCATTATAATCATATACTAAGATGACCGGTGGGATAAATGACCTTTTGCAAACAAGTGATAAAAGTATAAATCTATCAAAAATCCAGCATCTTAAGTGTGTCTCTAATTCCATGTGCACACTGTGCCAGGAGTAAGGAAGAAACAAATAATATTGATCCCTTCATTTATTTAGAGATAGCAGTCTGAAATTCTTCATTTGCAGTATTTTGTGTTGCAGTGTTGTCATTGCAACATAAAATAAAAAACAAGGTAGTTGTTTATAGCCTGCAAAACTTCTATGGCAAAACAAGCTTCTTTTTCCATATTCTTCTCTGTTCAGGATTTAAAAAGAAATAATTTTTCTGTGATGTTTTTTGGGATGAATAGACTAAACCAGTATTTTTGTAGTTGTGGAATAAGAAAATAAAAGGTAAAAAAGATGAGTAGGATTCACCTAGTTAAAAATATTATTTCTTCTAGTACTGTATAAAACTGGATGGCTTCTCATCTTAAATTTTTACTGAAGTTTTGGAAGAAGAGGGTTGAATTTTACATTTATGGAGATTAAGAATTAGTCAAGGTATATATCACTGCATAACTCAGATTTTCCTCCAAATTAATTCATGGTTGGAATACCCAGACTCACTTACTGGGATAAATATTGATTTTTTTTTTTTTTTCACAATAGCCACAATAATAAACCTCTACATGGAAGTTTTATTTTTGTTTTACCTCTGTAAATTTCTCTGAACATTTACAATACACAGATAAAATCTGATAAGGTAAGTAATATTTTATTTTCAACATATTTTCACTTGTCTGAAATCAGATTGGTATCTTCTTTAATGCATTGGTTATTTGCAAATATTTGATGTTTAAATTACATTAATAATTCTTCTATAGTTCAGTAAGGAGCAACTTACTGTGAATTTTTGAATTTTAAAATATGAAAGAAATTAGTTATTTCTGATACAGTGCAGAGATAATCTACTCCTACCTTATGTGCCTCTGACTTCAGCTACTGCTCTGAATATATAGAATGAATTGAAAATATTCTACCAGATACTTACAATCTGCCAATAATTTTTGAGAAAGATCTCTCTTAGTGAACAAATTTACTATATTACATCCAGAGGAAAAATAAAAACACACTAAAACCAGAAATGAGATGAATTAAAAACAAACAAAGAAGCAAAACAATTGGTGGGTGAGCACTGATAATTCCTAGGGCACTAATATATGACTAACATTAGTAATGATATTATATTGTATTAACTGCCAAGTAAATACAAAGATATATATTTTTTCCCCTGAAATACCTTGGTCTGTACTAAAGAAAAGTGTAATTCTACATAGTTTATTTTGCTCATTGAGTTAAAAAAGAAGTTTACAATCTCCTATACAGTGGATAAAACTATTTCAAAGACCAAGGTTCAAGTCCTCCCTTGTGTTTGGAGAGGTTCCTGTCTTAGGTAGAAGAAATAAGGAGAAAAGTCTTTCTCAAAAAATCTGCCCTTCTTGAAGGGAGGGAGCCATCCATCAAGGAGCTGACTTACTGAGTGTGGTTTCCATGAATGTTATCCTACTGAGCAACAGGCTTGCATCTGAGAATTATAATGACCAAGATGAGTGGCCTTTGCCCTTCTCTAAACCTTTTTCTAAGACCAAGATCTCTAAGGATGTAGACACTCTTAGTGCTTTAAGTAACATCCATTGAAGCAACGTGCTAGAAGATTTCATCCAGTTCAGACTGAGTTAAGCAAATGGAAAAATAGACAAAACAGTGGTCTTGGTCTTTTTGTTGGAAGAGCAATATTTTATATAAATTATTAGATCAATCAACTGTCCTGCTTTTAGAGAGCCTATTATTCAATTTATGAGACCACGAAAAGCAGCAGCTGACCACTGTAAATTCCTGAAGTAGAAGGAAAAGTAGTTAACTCTGGGAATATTTAAATTGCCTTTTGGCTCAGTTCACGCTTTTCAACATCCAGTCAATTATGTCTTATGAGATTGTTAATTTTATTCTGTCTTTCTTCCTAAGAAACTGTATAATTACCTTTCTTCATATTGGCAGTGTTTACAGTAAATAAAGAAAAAATCTTAAGGAATTTTGGAGTAGTTCTAAAGGTCTTGCTGGGAGTGTAGAACAGAATTGAGCAAAGGGCTACTAATGAAAATAGAATATAAAAATTAAGGAATTAAGAAGTTACAGTGATTGTTCTTGGTTAAAATGTCTTAACATTAAAAAGTCTTTTTTTAAGAATATAAAAAAAATAATCTCTGTGGTCTCAAGAACTTAATTGCATCGGTGCATACATTTTCAAAAAACATTTTTATGTGCAGATGGTACACAAGAGTGTGATGAATGTAACTAGAGAATGTACTTCTTACAAGAGTGTTTTCCATGTAAAAGAATTATTTGTGTGGACTCTCTATATGCCCACACACATATAATTAATTTTTTTCAATATATAATACTCTAACAATTTTGGATTATGAGTTTTGAGCTAAAAAAAGCTATAAGCTCTCACTTAATGGCCCTGACATTTATTTTCATACTGTAGATATGCAGTTAATCAAGATGCACAGTCCCTGATAAAAATATTTCTTCTCAGGATGAAAAAATTGCACATCCGTTATTATCTTCCTAAGGAGAAAAAAGCCACAAGTTTTCTGTTGCTAGGGAAGGTTGCAATATATATGGGAGAGTCTCCCATATATAGTGAGTCTCCCAGTTTGTTTAATATAAAATTGACCATTCATTGTAAGAAAGATGCATTATCTGAAGTGAGAAATTTTGCATACTTTCCAGAAATCATAACAAACTGTTGATACATGGAAAAATAAAGGTCTTATATAATTAACAGGGTTCCCTGCTTGAAGATTAGGTCATTATAGTTCTCCTAAAGCTCCCTTTTCAAATTCTTTTAATAATTATTAACCTGAAAGTTTGTTAGCTTCTTTTTTTTTTTTTCAAAAAATATGGATTTTGTTTAATCATATTGAGAAATGACCCTGAAATTTGCCACCCCCTTAGTTTTCCATTTCTTAAAACTGGTTCTGCTAGCCATGTTAGGTATTTAACTCCATGATGTAGGTTGCATCTGCTATTTCACTATATACTGGAAAGTGCTTTTCAGCATTCTTATATTTTTCCCCCATGGTTAATGCAGACCTTGGTTTGTAATAACAGATGAAAAAGTACAATTTTAGTAACCACCTCTATCCTCATTTTCATCTCCATTTCTCCTTTACATTTAGGCTATACTGTTTTATAGACTGTAGCTATGATTTTTGTTTTGTTGTTGTTTTTGTGGGGATTTTTTTGTTTTGTTTGTTTGTTTGTTTGTTTTTGTTTGTTTTTTTTTTTTTTTAATGGAACCTTTTACTTTCAAAAAAGCTTTGTATACGTTTGGACTGGAGATATACTAGTGCCAAAATGGGGACCCTTCTAGATCATACAGAAATAATGAAGCATATCCCAAGAACTGGATTTTATGCATCAAATTTAGTACAAGAAGGTAGTTATATTCTGCAGCCAAAATGTTATTAGGACAAATACTTTTGAATTTAAGGTACCAAATCTTTAATCAGTATAAAACATTGCCCCTTCAGGCTGCAACTAATTGGAGCTATTTATCATTTGCTTAGCAGTTAAATGAACTATTTCTGTGTTGGAATGCTACAGCTGTTTCTTAACACTGAACAATATTTCAAAATAGTTTAAGGGAATAAACAGAAAAACCTGCTGCAAATGTAGTCAGTTTCCTCAGATTATAATGTTCAAAGACTCTAGAACTAATAATAGCCATATTTTCTCCAAAGACATTCCATTTCAATAACTATATGTGGTTAATGATAAACCTGAGATGAAAGAATTGTGTTCACCAGAGGTTTTAAGTGCCAATCTTAGATGCTGGCTTAGATTGTTTCTCTGTACAAAACGATTCCAACCTTGCTAGTATGTTGCTGACACTGCATTCAGAAATACTGCATGTTTTCTCTGAAGTTTTTATCCAAAAATGGCTAATCCTGCTCTGGCATTTTTTTTACAATCAGAGCCTGAGACTGTATTGTAATATGGTAAGAGCAGTCTGCAGTAGAGGTAGCATATTGTTTTTACAAAATTGCTTAGACTTTAAGTCACAGTCCAGGCTAAAAACACTATTATAATATATTTAATTATCTTTTTCTTTTTTTCTCCTCTTCCTGTTTATTATAATAATTTTATTTTTTTTAATCTGCATGCCAGTTATACTTTCAGTGGCATAATTCTTTGTTTCCTAGACCTTTAGCCTGTTTTATATGCTTTAATTGTAGTGTTTCCTGGATTCATTTTTGGCACCACATTTTTATCCTATCTCCAGTTCTGATGTTTAATCTGATATGGTAACGTATTTTTGCAAAGCAAGGAGACTCATATGTGTAAGTGGGCAGCAACAGACACTTCAGAATTTGGATGCGGTTTGTAGAATCTCCACCTTCTGTTGTCTAAAATGGAAATTACTTTATTAAAAATAACTTGTTTCGCCTCAGTGCACCTGTTTCCATGCAACAGCAAAGGCACCTGTGTCCTATTAATACTTACATTATGCAGCACATTTGGAAATGCTATAACTCAGGTGGATTATCCTCCTGGGAACCACATATACTGCTCTTGCCTCAGCTCTTTCTCTCTGTACATGTCAAGTTGTTACATGATTTTCAGGTTACTTCAATGTGTTTGACACTTGAATTCTTAAAAACATGATAGTCAAGTAAGAAGAAACTGATTCCAGATGGCTGTTAGCAGATCTCCATGTTTTTCTGTATTCTGGTTGTCCAGTATAGATTTTGAATCTACCCGTTCTCTTGTAGTGCCATTTAAAAACAAAGAGATACATAGCTGGTAGGTTGTTTATATTTGCTTGCCTCTAATAAAGGCATAATAAAGTCTCACATGATGCTTCTTGTCTAGGTTACTTATTTTTGCTATATCAAAGATTGTAGACATCTATTTAAGAGGATTTGCTATTTTATTACTGTAGCAATGTTAATTTAATGTTCACATTAATGTACAGCAATTGGAACTCAAGCTTCAGGTGACTCCCATGGAAAAGATAAAGAAGAAATTTTACTTCTTTTGCCCTAAATCTTATCCAATTTTCCCTAATACTGATAGTGTAAGTTGACATCAGCATTATGGAACCAGGTTGCATATTACTTTGTTAGTTAAATAGGCTGTGAAACTTTTCATTTTCTGCCATGGAAGCACTATGCATGACTAGAAGTGGTATACTAGGAAATTCCTAATCCTATGTTATATTTCATATCCAGTAACCGAAGACTGACTAAATAAAATATGAATCTTAAATTATGGAACTCAATGATAATTATCCAAGACTTTTATTTCCATTTATTTAGAATAATACCTTCCCTTAGCTACTTCATAGTGTTCCTCAAATCAGTATTTTAAAAGACAGTAACACTTTACAAACAGGTTTTTGCTGTATTGTACAGCAAGGAAGCCTACTATGAGTAGTAAAGCAATCATCCAGGATGAGTGGAGCTCTATTGCAAGAGACCTAAAGAGGTCCGCTTGGCTACCTCTATCTTCAAAACTAAGATGAATATAACTAGTTCCTGACATGTATTTATCTAGCCCATTCTCAAAACCTCACCTAGTGATCACCTAGATTTCACAGGATTCCTTGGCTGGCAAATAAGCCATATGAAACTTCACTGAACCTGATTCTGACAGCCTTTTTTAAAAAGGGGCCTTTTTTCAGTTGTAGCGTTTTCATTTACTCCTGTCTTCTAAGGACATGGTAAGTTGATGAAAGTTTGGTCCACTGATACCCTGGAGAAGATGTGATCATTGTCTAAGCAGAGTGTGTTGACTGTATTTATATGCTCCACAGCATAAATTAGTCATATTATATCCCTACAGACATGCTTTTTTAGCCTGGTGTCTTAGGTGGGAGGAACACAGTGGCTAGTGTCTTTTCCTTTCTTTGAAATTTAAAAAAAATACTGGAATAAAATGTGTGGAAAAACTAGGGCATGTGATATTTAAAAATCTGAGATCAGTTGTGTCAGAACTATCATCAATCATTAGTGTTTGACATTAGTAAGGAATTTTTACCCACTATTACAATAGTAAGGACCATTTTGGTTGGTTGGTTGTTCTGACTTGTGTCATATTCTATGTTACAGAGCCTGGACCAGTCTCTGGGGTCATGCAGTAAAATGCTTGCGAGGGATTGCAAGTGACTGTTGGGAGAACTGTGTAAATAAGAGAACTAATATAAAAGATCTGTTATAGCTCACACAATAAAAATCCCATTAATATAGTGTTCTTCCTAACAGTCTTTTCAAGGGCTTTTTAATTAGTTAATGTCCTGTCATCACTTTAAATGGTTCTTACATGCTTTAGTTCATCGGAAAGCTTGTGAGACACTCTGTTTGCATTTTGGCTAAAGAAAATTATATCAATCTCCAGGGCAGCCAGTTTAGATAGCATTAAATACACTAACCACCACTTCTGCAGAAGTCAAGCTTATTAATTATTATGGTTTTATTTTTATTTCATTTTAAATATACATTTTCACCTATTTGCTTTTTGCTCTGTGTGAAATAGAAACCGATACTCTCTCTGTAGCGCAGAATCCTTCTTTTCTCAGGGTCATGTTTCGATTGAGTTCCAGATGTCAAGCGCTTACATGGAACAAAGAATTAAATTTTTTTCTGATGCTTTCCTAGATAAACCCCTTGTCAAAGCCTGACAACTTGTGAAGATTTTAGATTTTGGGACAGAAGGTATAGCCCTGATTTCAAGAAAGTGAGAATATGTATGACTATTTCAGCATACAATTCATGAAATTATTGTGTTACTCTGTTAACCATTACATCATATCTGTTTCTGCCATATTTCTTATGACACTTATTTTTCTACTAGGAGTAGAGAAATTATACACATAACTCAAAACTATAAAGTTAATTTTTATGAAGTATTTCTTTTGAGATTATAAATATTTAAGAAAGGATTACGGTTTGTTTGTAGAATGAATCTCTTTAAAGGACTAAAGGATTATTCTTGTCACTGTCAATATACAACCTTCCAGTGTTTTAGGAAATAGGATTTGTAAATGGACCAAGGCGGTACTATGGATAAAGGATTTTAAAATCTCAGTAATATGTTCTTATTACTGTATAGTAGCCAAAGCAGAAAACCTCTCTTACTGTTTCTATGTACATTCATACATGGGATTATATGATGTCTGGTCTTCCTCAGTGAATCAATGACACCGATCTTAATTGCAAAATTAATAGTTTGAATGTTGGTTACTAGTCTTCTTTTGAAATTTGTCCTGAGCCCCATTCCTAGCAAGTGTTCAAATATTTAAATTTACATGCATTTTTGTTGATATAAGGATAAACAAGGAAGGTAGTAATGACATTTATTGGGTTGTGGGTTTTGTTTTGGTGTCTTGCAGGATTTTTTTTCCATAGTCTTATATTTGGCTAAACTAGAACTAAAAGCTGAAAGTTTTCATTAGTAGAGACAACTCTTCCAGTTCTTTTATTTTGTTATTTAGCATTCTTATCATATCACTATGCTGATTCAAGTCTGTAGCACATTACAGCATTCGAAATTGACATTTGGTTCTGCCATATGTCATTCTGTGTTGTGGCACACCAGAGTAATATCATGTTTTATCAAGTTTATCAATACTTAATCTATCCTTAAGATAGTTTTATCTAATCCATCTATTCATTTGATTTATACTCTTAGTCACTGAACGCCAAAGCACAGACACATAGTTTCTCCTGGAACATGGTATTTTGATGCTGTAGTATAGGAGGAGTTTAGCACTTGTTTAGTTAAAAGGCAATTCTTGCATTATAGCATTTCTCTGATAAATTTTCAAATGATTTGATTTGGCGATTGTACCAACAAAATAGGAGAATTTATCAAGTAGATTAAAAGACTGAGGCTCAAATGTGTGAATTAAAAGAGTGAGTTTCTTGGGCCTAGTTAGTTGTCCACTATCAATACTTAATTATGCCATGAAGGCTGGTTTTGTCCATTTGGAGTGTAATAAAGTTCGAGCGTGGAATCAGAGCATAATTCATCAAGAAAAATGAAAAGGTTTGACTGGTTAACAGTGTCTGTTATTTTATATGACACAGCAAAACAGTTTTCAAAAAATGCATTGCTGAATAAAGGTAAAGGGACCAGATAAACATCTATAACAGATAAAATAATGATCTGGAGACATTCTGTTTTTATTATTATAATGATATTTTCCCCTTTTTAAAATAAATAAATAAATACATACATGTTAAAGTGGCTAATTAGGATCTGGGTAGATGAAAGAACATTTCTGGGCTGCAGTAATTTTGTCCATTCAATTATAATGTACAAAACACTAAGCATAAGAGCTCAAATAAGGTGGAAAATTTCTAAGGCAAAAAGAAATGATTCCATGGAAATGAGGTTGATTTCACACATATTTTTCTGAAGGTTGGCTCTTCACTTCGTTTTACTGCTGCATTGCCCATAATAAGTCATAACAACAACAAAAATGAAAGTTTCCAAATAATGAAATTATTTTACTAGAAACCAAATTATCTTGAAAATGAAATGTAAATTCATAGAAGGGGGAATATATAAAAAGAGAAGAATTTTAACTTATATAATTATTAGTGTCACCTCTAGGAATGTCATCAATAATTTGCATCTACTGTGCCTTTCATTTGTTTTTTTGCATAGAATGATATTCTGACTAAATGCTGTGGATTGTGGAGGGAGTTCAGTGTTTTCTTAGAAAAATATAGTTACGAATTCTTTTCTGTCTTGTCTGTGTTTTCTATTTAATGTAACCCTTTAAAATGTACATATGTACATGTACTTTGAAGTGAACAATAAAGAAGGAAGTTTTGCAAATGCCATATGAATATATTTTCACACTGAATAATTGTTCCAGGAGCCTGAATTGTTAACATAATACATTATATTCTTTCTCTGATCAGTTGGTCACTAAAAACTTAATCTAAATTTCAGTGAAGTGAGTTGAAAGGATCTACTACTGCTGCGTTAAATGCGATAATGGTAGCAGGATTATTTTTTCCCTTTTGTCTTCCCTTCCAGGTTGCAATCACTTATGTAATGGAAAACAGTGAGACATTTTATGTAAGTAGCACAAATCTAGTGACTAAAATATTTCACCTATTGATAGGGGTTCTTGCTGTATATTTTGATGTATATGGATCTTAGCAGATGTAAATTTCTAGTTTCCTTCCTTAAAACTGCTCTACCTGTATCCTCTTTCTCCTCTCCAAGAAAAAGCCCTAACCACAGGGTCAATAACAGATAGTCTTAAATTCCATTGATAAGATATATTAATATTTATTTCTGGAGAAGTTAATACTTGGGAGTATTTTGTTTGAAAGTGATAGTTCAGAAACCACTACAGAAATGCATCAGCACATGACTACAAGCAATCCTTGCTAATAACTTTTCATTCCTTGGTGTATCTGTCATGTAATTGTTCATTTAATCTTTGTGAATTTAATTATTCATTAATAGAAACTTATTAATGGTTGTTAAGTGACTTAGGAGCCGAAGTCGTATAAATTAATTACATAAGTAGAAACCAGAAACCCGTTGGAAACCAGCAATTAGTTTTAGGGCTGTTAAGTGCCACTGACACTGTGGAAAACAGAACTTAGGTTTATAAATCATTTAAGCACTTGAATATTCTTATGTTATGTTGTTGCTACAAAACAGGCACAAAATTTTCTGGTATCAGCTACTGAATCTCGGATAAAGATACCTGTGTAATTTTTATTTTTTTTTAAACTTTATACACATGAAAACAATAACCATTCTACTCAGTAAATTTTAGATCCAACAGGAGTAAACAGTTGAGTAAATTTATTCTGTTCTAACTGAAAATACATCATCACAAGAACCCTCTGACTAAAGGGTAGAGACCTCCAAGCCTCAAATCCTTACACAGTGTCAGGTATTTAGCTTTCCTAAAATGAGCACGACTAACACGTCAATTCTGAGTTCTGTTTACAAGTAAGGGAAGAGAATATACCAAAGAGGAATAAACTACTAAAGAAGTTCCTGGAATTGCCTGCACATGAATTTCCACCAGTTTTAATAATGATCTGATTAGTAGTGTGTTTGTTGGAAGCTTGCATATTGCTCATGTGACTTCTTCTGTTCTTGGATTTCTTAGTGGTAAAGTTTCAGATGTCACCAACATCAAACAGCAGGACTGAACATCTGCTGCCCTCATAAACTTTCATAGATATCTTCCCTGATGTCTCTGAGTGCAAGCCTGAGCATGTTCGTGGAAATGTAGTATATGGAAGTGTTTTCTAGGGCAGATGGCCAAATTAAAATTATTTATTCATATAGCACAGATACACTATTAAATCTACATAAATTAGTCCAATAAACTACATACTTCAGAGGAAGGGGAAGGGAACTATGGCTTAATGTATAAAAATATGATATTGAGTTAGCTTAAAAAAAAATTAAGTGGGAAAATCTGAGCATGGTAAGCTTTAATAATAGTGTGCTAAAATAAGTAGTCTTATCTGCTACTTTTTGCATAAATGGAAGACTACTGTATTATGCTGGCAATTCTCTATAGGCATCACAATATAGAGTATGTACACATACACAGAGTCTGTGTGTGAATTACAACATTTGGGCTACAGGTCATGATGGAAGAATTAAAAAAAAGTAACTGTGTATGTTTCAATGTTTTGTTCTAGAGGGTTTTTGCTTTCAGAAGTGAATCTGCTTCCCTCAGTCATGAATATAAATGATGTATTGTTGCACATTTTTAAATCTTAATTAGTGTATTAAGCTAATGTAGAGCCTATTATGAAAAATAGAAATGAAAATACCTTATAAGTAAAATTCTTGACTAATTCTTGATACAAAAAGTATATGGGTGGAGATTAAATAATGTATGTATGTATGTATGTATTTCTTTAATTATCTGCACACTGTCTTAATCCAAAAATACGAATTACTATATCTTTAACCAAAATAATATTTGTAGGGAAGGTTCTACACAAGCAATCTGAAAAGTTTGGATTTTTTTTTCTCCCAGAGAACAAAATATGAGATTTTGATCTTTTTTTTAACATTTCAGAATCTCAAATATATATAACAGATGAGCAGGGAGGATTGTTATTGATTTTTAAAATTTAAATTAATTTATTATGAAATGGGAAAAATATCAATGTATCCAATGCAGTATTTATCATCTTTACTATGAAGCTTCTTGTCTAGTAAGAAGAAAGGTGAGGGAGGGCAGGGTATCCCCCAGTGAAAGTCTGCTGAAGGATCCTATTGGATCTACATTGAGTATGACAGCATTTCAAATTAATAAATTCAGGTAGTCCAGGAATTTGAATTTATTTGAAATTAATCCAGTTTTGATCTGCAAATGTCACAGATTTCAGTGTTTTTCTGGCTTGATCTGAACAAAAGTATACTTGGAACAAGACAAAGCATAGCATATATTCCAGGACTTCTTAGTCCATGCTCCTCTAGCTGATTAATCAATTACTGTCTTTTTCAGAGTATTTAAATCAGGTTCTCAGAGAAATTTCTGTTTCACAAAGTACTTCCCCTGACTAAAACTCCACATGATAATGTTCGTAGACAACAGTCACTGCTTAGAAAGAAAGTCTACAGTTCTTATGAAAAAAATCCTCCCACTCCAGAGTGGTTTACTGTGTCATTTCAGAAATCTGTCTCTAGTCTATGTATTTTAATGTCAATAGAATATGCTTCTGTTTTTTATCCCTTAATGTTTTGGCAAATGTGAAAGTGATCAATTGACCATCTGATCGACTCAGTCAAGTTGCCTGTCAGACTTCTCAAGTTGCTGACTCCATCTGGTATGAAGTCAGGAAAACTGACTGAAAACAAGTTCTAAATTTGTTTTTTGACTCCTTAACCTTTTCAGTGAGTTCCACGGATGAATTCAAACCAGCAGTAAGAAAGGCCAGGTAATTACTTTGTGATAAGAAGAGCAGCACTGAAGGATTTGCCTGGGGCTCAGAACACTGATGGTTGGATAAAACTCAGCAAAGTCCATGGCCCCAAAAGACTGCTGAGGCTGAATCTGCTGTAGGCTAATATGCTTAGAGGAAAGGTCAGGCAGTTGTGGAAGCCTGAACAGCAGACTGTCTCTCAGCTCTGTGGCTGGCAGTATTCAGAAGCTGAGTGGGTAGCACAGAGGGATTGATTTAAATGAGTTGACTGATTCCTCTTTTCTTTAGGCCTATATTCCCCCGACATGTGAGCAGGTGTCTGTCCTGTCACTACAAACAATTGGAGCTCTAATGTGAGCCTCCTGCATAATTGCACTGGGAATATGAGAGGTCTCCGGCCCTGGGTCTAAAACTTTGCTCCCATCCCTCTTTCATGCATTTATGTTAGAATGAGTGTTCAGAGCAGAAAGAAATTATTTCTTCTTTTTGGATGCCAGCATATTTCTAGGGAAAATATTATTCTTGGTTACATCCTATTGCATATCAGCCTCCCACCTTGATATAAGGGGCTAATTGTTTCTATTGGCAACCACTGAAACAAAAGAGAAGCTTTTTATCTTTGATTTATGACAGAAACCAGAATAACAGTAAGAGCATAGTAGTGGTTTCACTTTCAGTAATTCTCATCTCTGCCTCGTTTCATCTGAGTGCAGTTAGGAACACAGCCAGGTGCCTTCAGGATAGCCACAGCCTTCAGTAGTTGTTTCCACAAGTAGTAATTGCACACAAAGTGGTGGAGGACTGCCTTCATTCCTCTTGAACTTGTTGTTAATACAGTAGCTTTTGTTTACTTGAACATCCTGCTTCTAAGATTGCGCAAGAAGGATAGACTAATTAGAAAGACTGCAAAAATTCAGTTTTCTTCTAAAACTTCTCTCTACTTAATAACCATCCTTTTTTACCAGTTTGGGGTTTTTTTTCCAAGAGATATAATAAAATTGACTTAAAACTAATGTAAGATGTGCACATTTTTCACCTGGGAGTAAATTTGTCATCTATATAAAATGAATTTATTGACTAGGATGCTCTCATAGTCTGAAATTGTGTTTATCTTCTTAATCCTCTTAATCATGTTTTTAAATATGAATTGTACAGCTAGCCATTACAGGGTTTCTATATCACTATTTTCCCTTTCAATAGGCTTAGTATTTTGAACCAATTTTGCATCCTTTGTTGTTGTTCTTCTCAACGCCCTCCTTCTTTATATGAATCATATGAGATATTTTAAAACCTGTTGGACTGGAAAACTACAAACTAAAGAAAACTTCCATATCTACTGAAATAACTGAGTCAGAAGGAATTCCTTTCAGTGGGTGAGTTGTGACCCAACCTGTCACTAGTTTGTTTTTTTTTTTGAATCATCTAAATAGCACATGCTTCTCAAAACCACTTGGAAATCATGATGCTGAGATCACAACCTGTTCTGAGGTAAACTGCTAAACACTCAACATCAAATAGTAATTTGACTTCCATCCTGATGGATGTAGTTATCAATGTAACTGGGAAAACACCTTCAAATGGGTTAAGCAAATGAATGTTTATATTATTTACATCTCCTGGTTAGTCCCACTGTGCCTTTATTTCTTGATTTGGTTTTGAGGGTTAAAATGTTTAGGGTAGTTTGTCATTTCTTTACCTTTAATTAAAGACTGAATTATAGCTTCTGTAACCAATTGAAAATTTCAGTATCAAAAATATGAAAACAATTTAGCTCCTGTGTAGTTTTGTGAGTGGAAATGAAGATAGAATGTGGATAAATGTTGTGAAATTTCCACATACACATTAGAATTGCAGTTTTTCTACTATCATCTCAACACGGAGCTCTGACAAAACCTGAAACTACTGGAAAAATATTTTTTGTGTTCAACTTAGGAAAGGAATTGAAGTCACAATTTTTACATCATATAAGGCTGGGACAATGACAGCAATATTCAGCAAAAGATAATTTACATTTCCTTGGAATTTCATTATTTGTGTTTTAAAAATATACTAATTATTTGCTCAGTGTAAAGATTTGACATTCACATAAATTTCAAACCTTTATTCTCGTTGCCTTGCCCTGACTCAGAAAACTTGTAATTAAGTAGTATTATCAGACAGGTTTTAGTTGTATGTTCATGGGAAATCTCACTGCCAGAGTGGAGCATATGAGTTCTCCATTCTCTTTAAAGTTACTATAGTGTATATATATATATGTATATATATAGGGAAAAAAACCCAGACTTAGAAGGAAAAGTGTGTGTTGTGTAAAATATAAACACAGCCAGAAGTGCTCTGTCAACAGAATTGTAACCAAAACCAGCTGAGGGCATTGTTTCATTTCTGTTATCACCTCTAGGTTAGTGTATGGAGGCCATTAGTAAACTTTTCTGTGTGCAGTACTTGTAGACTCTGGTGTTCATGCATACACAGAAGAGGTTTATAGAAGCACTCTGGTGCCTTGAAATGACTTCTTCTCGGAATGAGAGTCTGTGGCAGTGCTAAATGATTCCTAACAGAGCAGTGCCATAGGCACTTTTAGTAGAATTTAGAAGCTGATAGAAAGAGGCAAACTGTATGCAGAAATCCTGCTGTCCATCTGCAGCACAAGTCTAGCAGACAGGAACAGCAAAATCTTCTGACATTCAGTAAACCCTGTGAGAGGTCTCCAGAGGGACTGCTTCTAGGAGTTGGACCATAACCTTTTTCTCTGTGGGCGTCTCAGTCTTTGTGTCACTGCAAAAAAAAATGCTAGCCAGTGCTCTAAACTTGATGTTGCCTGTGACAGCGGCATCTTTACCCTTGAGAGGTAAGATAAACATGCTAATCTATTTCATATAGATGATAAAGAATGCTGTCTTCTTGCTGATATAGATATAACCCACTGGCTTAATAGTAAACGGTTTTCTATACTGTTACCACTACAGGGATGCATATAATGCACCCCCATCTATCAAAACACAATTGTTTCCCTTGTAGTCTGTATTGTAACTTGCTTGGGAGAAAAACACTAGTGGTGCTGTGATTCTAAGGGGGAAAAATAAGTGCTGTCCTATTTGCTGAAGGTGACTTAAGAAAATAATAGAATTATGTATAGGTTTTTGTCTGCAGGCAGTTTTCAGTTCCCTGAAATTCTGTTAAAGATATTGGGCGTGTGCTTCCAGGAATAATTTCTGTGGATTTGCTGTTGATTTCAATTCTGCACAGCTGAACAAAATAATCAGCAGTATTTACCAGATGCTAGAGATGAGATTTTTCAAATTCAGACTTCTGAAATTTTGAAAATTTAGCTGGCTGAAATTTTCTGCTCCTGAAAATGAAGAAGAATGTATTCTGATGAAGGAAATGAGGACATTATTCATGTCACTTATCCATAGCGGAGATACATCCAGAAAGTTACTTTACAATGAAAAACAAAATATTCTTATGTTATATGCAAAGTTTATGTAAACAGCATCTGAGAAATAATTTCTCTGTTCATATCCTGAACCACTGCCCCTGGAAATCTGGGGGAATCCTTCTCTCTGAGGTATTATTATTATTAGAATTCATTAAAATAGAATGTTTTACATTAAATGTTATAATTTTGATAAGTATATTAGTACTGGTAATAGTTTGGGCCATCTTTGTCCTGCTTCTTGAATCAAGCCAGTCTATGAGAATAGAAGAATCAGCTTTCTACACTTAAAATATTTTTCAGTAAAATTGGAAAGCTTTGTTTTTGGCTCATTGAGAGAGCTCTCAAGATTTTCAGAAAAAGAAGTAACGAATCCTCCTAAGTGCAGAAGACCACTTTCCTGACTACACTGGTATAACTTTGAATAATTGGAAGTAGAAAAGGTAGATATTAGAATAACCCATATAGTCTAAATGTCCATGTACCAGTTGGTATTTACTTCTGCTTTAAGCCACACACTACTTAATTGAATTTTTTTACCTATACATTCTGCTGTTTTGATTATAAGGGTTGGGAACATTCGCAGTCTCTTCTGTTCACTTCAAAGTCGGTAACTTTATCAACTCTACCTATGCCAAATACTACTCTGCAGCATCTGGCTGTTAAGCTGTTTAATCTCCCTGGGAAAATCTTGGTTTAAATCCATGACTAACAATTATATAAAGATGTGTCCAAGACGGATGCCTTTCAACTTTTGTGACATTTGATACTCGTGTGTATAATACAGTCAGTTTACTTCTCAGAACTTTCCAAGTAATTTTTTCTCCCCTGAAAGTCCTCTTGAAACAAGGTTGTGGTTTAAATATGTAAAATATTTAGTTGTCTTTCTGTGCTCAAGGAGGGTTTGAAGACATTGCTTATTTCTGTGTTTCATCTTGAGATCTTCAAGACACAAGATTTATGGCATAATTTTTTTCACATTTGAGTCTTGCTGCTTCAGCACTTGTAGTTGTGGAGACCAAAATTATACATGTTTCTTGAAAGGATAGTTAAAAACAGTGATAAAAAGCTAGTATATGTACATGTACTTGGCTAAATCCAGTGAATAGATTTCTAATAAGAAACTATATGAACATTAGAAAAAAAGATAGGCACTATCCAGTGTTATTGTTAACTTTCTAATGATAGTTGTTAGAAAAAAAAAAAAAAGCTGAAACAGAAACATTTACCGTGTTCCTAGATTCAAATATTTCCCTTTGCCTTTTTAGAATAATTATTGTTTTCCTACCTGTGTTGCAAAAGGTCTTCTACCTCATTGAGAATAACCTAACTATTTGTTTGGTAATGACAGAAAAATACATTTATTTTACATTTAAAGTAACTATAGAACTTAATTGACATGTAAATGAATACTTTTTAATATATATAAAAATGGGGGTTTGCTTAAAATTTTTAATTTAAAATATAACAATTATTTAATATGAAAATTTAAATTTCAAATTTTTTAAATCAATATTTTATATTTTTTTTTAATATGTTGATCTCTATTTCTAAATGTGTCCCTCAGGGCTCAGTTTTGGGGCCAGTCCTGTTTAATATCTTTATTGATGATCTGGACGTGGGGATTGAGTGCACCCTCCATAAATTTGCAGATGACACCAAGTTGAGGGTAGGAGGGCTCTACAGAGGCATCTGGGCTAAGAACAACTGTGTGAGGTTCAACGAGGCAAAGTGCCGGGTCCTACACTTGTGTCACAACAACCCCAGGCAGTGCTACAGGCTCAGGGAAGAAGAGCAGCTTGAGAGCTTTTTGGTAGAAAGGGGCTTAGGGGTGCTGACTGATCAGCAGTGTGTTCAGGTGTAGGCAGAATAATGTAGCCAACAGGACTAAGGAAATGATTTTCCCGCTGTACTTGGCATTAGTGAGGCTGCACCTCAAGTACTGTGTTCAGTTCCGTGCCCCTAACTTTAAAAATCACACTGAGCTGCTGGAGTATGTCCAGCAAAGAGTGGCAAGATGTGAGAGGTCTAGAAAACATATCTTATGAGGAACGACTGAGAAAGCTGGGTTTGTTTAGTCTTGAGAAGAAGAGGCTCAGGGGGGACCTCATCTCTCTCTGGAAGTACCTGAAATGAGTTTGAAGCGAGGCGGGGATCAGTCTGTCGTGCCTGCAGTGAGAGGACTAGAGGAAATAGACTTTGGCTGGCATGGGGGACATTGAGAATTGGTATTAGAAAAAGATTTTTCACTGTTAGGGTGGCCAAACAATGGAACAAGTTGTCTAGAGTGATGGTGGAGTCACCATCTCTACAGGTGCTTAAGAGGCATCTGAATCTGGTACTGGGTGATATGATTTAGGGGTTACAGGAGTAGTGCTGGGTGGGCAGTTGGACTTGATGATCTTAAAGGCCTCTTCCAACCTTGATGATTCAATGATTCTAAAACTATATATCCTTTAATTTTTTTTTCATTTAATTGTTCTCTGTCTTTTTTTTTTCCTGTCCCTCAGAGGAAAAGTTTTGTTTAAGCATTTCTTTTGCAAAACTGATTTCAGTTTTGGGGCAAAAAAAGTTAAGATTGTTTTTCTTTTAGGAAATTGAAACTTTCTTTTTCCCCTTATAGAGGAAACCTCTTTTCTATAAAAATGTGAACAAATATCCATTGAATAAACAAATAATTTAGACATTAGTAGCTATGTAATACAAACAGGGAAAGATAAGTTCAGAAACATGATTAATTATATCTGGAATCTCACAGTTAGTTCTTTACAACAGCTTTGCAGATCTACCTGTAGAGGACCATGTCTGTTTTGAACATATTTTTGACCATAACTTCACAGTGCTCCTGTATACACAATCAGTAACAAGTAAATACCAAGGGGTGCAACAATAAAGTGATATAGAACACTGGGACACTTAAAATATGTGTGGGTTTAGATTAAATTAAACAATGCTATATGATTCCAATACATTCTATTGTTTATATACTAAAGACCTGAATCCTTTAGTACTTATGTACTCTACACATAAGATGCACAGACTTACGTCTCTTGAAGATGTAGTAATCCTAGCCAAATTCTAATGACTGCAAATATTAACCATTACATTCTATATGTTTCATTTTGTAAAAAATGGTGTAGTGGGGAAAAAAAAAGTCGGGTAGCCTAGTACAAATTTTTGGTGGTATATAACTACCCAAAATGACAATGTGACCATACAACAAATATTAACACCTTTTCTTGTAAATGGAACTGCTTAATAAGCAACTTTTTATTAATAAACCCTTCAAATACTGGAACAGAGATCAAGGAGGCACTAAAAGGGCAACCTGCTCATTACTGCAAAAATGTCCTCTCATTACTACACACCATATAATATTCATGACTTTGAAAATTATTTGGGTTTTGTATCATTCCATTTCAGGGCAGGGGGTTGTGGACAATGGTACATGGAAAACATGTCTGTTGCACCAAAAAATTTTGAATAGAATCTTTGCCTGGGAACGGCTCAGACCACATAATATATCACTGATGAATGATAATCACAGCTGTTAATTTTTTTGTGAACATTATTCTTCCATTTACATAAATTAAGAGCATTTTTAAAAACACAAACATTCTTCATATTTCCATTTTTCCTATTAGCCATTTCATATTTCAGCATTTGTTTTCATCATGTCATTGGTGCTTCATGTGTCCACTCAACATTACCATAGTATGCTCTTAAAATGAGCAAAGAAAAGAGTAGAGGTGCAGGAGAAGAATGGACAAAGAACTCTTAACTCTTTACACCAACAGATTTTTTGGGTTATTTGATGCTTTTTAAAAAAAACAACTTGTGTGTTCTACCAAAAGCTTTGGAGAAAACAAGCCTTTTCAATACTCTTGTAAAATATTGTTACTCAGTTCTCACTCTTATTCAATAATTGATTGATTCTATGATTCTATGATTCAATATTTTTTTAATATTTTATATATACTAACAGGAAGATATGTATTTTTTGTTATAGTCATTTGAAGTGAAATTATCTCAAAATAATTGTTATATCCATTATTTTTTATCATATTAGACATATTTATTGGGTATGCTGTAAACATTTTTAATTCACTGAATGCCAGTTAAAACTAAAGCAGTTTTTCTTTTTTTGTCTCTTTTTATATATCTCTATGATCTTCTTGTTGCTTTCTCTATTCTTATAATTCTTGTCAGTCATAATAGATGTTACAGATTTGTGCTGTGGGTTTCAGCACAAGTCTTACAAGGCTCATGCTAATGCTGTCTAGACTGTTTCTATTTAAATTGTGAGAATGTGACCTACTTTCATCTCTGTCACTGCATCTGCAGATTCTCCTATTCACGTCGTATTAATTTATCCAAGTTTAATGATTGTCCTGCCTCATTAGCTGGGTTTACAGGACACATATGGGAGACCTCAACCAGGTCAAAACTCATTTCTCAGTCATGCCAAGAAAGTTGTCAACATGTTTATCATGCCCTTTGTGACCCACTGATCTCAAGTAAATATTTCTACTAGTTATTATTAATGGTTGCTGAGATACATTTCACAGAGTTTGACAAAACCACTTTGTGATGGCCTATCTGTACTTTAATGATGTGTCTAATATTCATTCTTATGCCCGCAGATGCAGCAATAAGAACTGAATTTTAAAACTGACTCATTTTTTCCTTGAGTACTGAATAGAAAAAGATATCTTTCACTTTCAATTTGTGTCTTGATCTAACATTTCATTACAGCTTTTGCCAGAGTTTGATGCTTTTTTTTCCTTTGTAAATGTAGAAATTTCTTGAATCTCTTTCACTGGTATTTGCTGTTTTTCCTACCGTCCATTAGCTAATTAGTAAAATAGAAAACATGTCAACATATTTCACTAAAGAAAACTGGCGTGGACATGTTTCACATAGCTGTCCATGAAGGCAACTGGATTTGTCAATTCGTTATTTAGATCCTCTGGAATATCTCAGGAGTTTCATAGGGAAATTGCCTCAAACTCTTCTTTAAACAATGCAGCTTCAATTCTCCTATTATTTTCATAAACAGTACTGCTTTAATTATTAATGTCTGCATGGTATGGAATTATAGAAGAATTATAGAAGAAGATAAAATTGTTGCAAGTTACTCAGCTCATAATAGTTTTATGAGCAACTTCTTATTTGATCTTTCTGCCCCCAGACATCACTTCTTATTTTGTCTACTTAGGGGTGGTTTTTCAGGGGTTAAAAAGTGCAATTATTGCATGTTAAGATGGTAAATTTGGTTTTATGACTTAGTTATTGAAATGCTGCATGCTGTGTGGAGATTATGGTTCCATAGCAAGATTTAGTTGGCATTTATTCATGGTTATTCTTGCCACACTACAGTGCAGTTGTACAACTACGACAGATCAGAAAAATGTCCTGAAAGTTAGGTACTTGAGACATGACTGATGCAGACCTTCAGAAAGCTGACTGTGAAATACATAAATTCTCCTTTCCTATTAAGATGTTGTAGGT
Source organism: Pachyramphus minor (assembly GCA_013397135.1). Taxonomy (NCBI): domain Eukaryota; kingdom Metazoa; phylum Chordata; class Aves; order Passeriformes; family Tyrannidae; genus Pachyramphus; species Pachyramphus minor. The sequence continues at coordinate 1,249,442 of VYXB01004699.1, forward strand.
GTGATCAGTATTAGACTATAATTAGTTGATATACACATCATTCCAACAGAGGACTTATTCCACATATAGCTTGCTAGAAACTTATCAATAGAAAGTCTTCTTTATTTTAGCAGCTGAAGTAGTCCACTGTACAAAAGCTTCACTCAAGAGCCGTAGACTATTTAAGTCCTTGGGTAGAATTTAAGTGATTTGTAAAAGGTTGCTAGGCCTTCTGGTGGGTTTTTACATGGCTGCGTATTGTACTGAACAGAAAAATGAGGATCTTTGTAGTAGGAGTATTATGTGGCTACTGAAATACAAACTGTTTTCAGCACAGTGTTGTTTTCAGCACATGGCAGACAGTTGTCTTCACTGCTTTGGTGTTGAAATTAAAGAAAAAGTAGATTATCCTAAAACTAGAGAATTAGTAAATTCTCATACAATTTTTTTTCTTTTTTAGAATTTGAGAATCTCAGTGCTTTTCGCTGAGATTATTAACTATCCTCCAAAGGGGATAATTTGTTTGTTCAGATTTTTTGTTGTTGTGGTGTTTGGGTTTTGGGGGAGGGTGTTTGGTTTTGTGGGTTTGTTTGCTTGTTTTGTGGATTGGTTTTGTTTGTTTTTTTGGTTGTGGGTTGGGGTTTTTATGGGTTGCAGGGAAATGCAGCCAATGTGATTATTTTCCATACAAATATTTTTGAATATGAAACCGAGCTGCTATGAACAAAAGTGTCTCATTCTGTAAGAGTTGTATTTGGACTAGGTCTTCCAAACATGAATGTACATTTGCAAGTAGCTGTGACCCACAGAGCATTAAAACTCTGCAGTGAATTAGTTTAATAGTTTCTAAAAGCTGAGAAAATTTAGAACTCCGAATAATGTTTCTAACAACAGAAGAAAACCTTTCCTTCTTCTTAGCTAAAAAGCCTCTATCATGTTAACATTACCATATTAAACAAACAAACAGAAATCTTTGAAGAATTTTTTTACAAAACTTCACTTGAAGTTGAAAGTCTCTCATCACAAGAAGGGTCTGAACCCTAACAAGGCTAAATAATGCATTCAAATAGTTCAAGAAATCTAGGATTTAGTAGGGTACTGAACGGTTTTCAAATGCAAGCCTAGGATGGAAAGCTGTGGGTTTTCTGAATACCACAGCTCTCAATACCCTGATTGAGCTTTGATTGAGTTGACTTTCACAAAGTTTTAACTACTGGTTGTAAATATTATTCAAAAAGTCATTGAGACAAACTCAATTTTGCAGTGAATTTATTGTTTAGTATTATAGTATCAAAAATATTTTTTTTTAAAGCTAGTGGTTTTGAGAATAGCCTAGAACATAAGATATTCAGAACTCTTTTCCTCTGTGCTTTTTTGGGAAATAGTCCTTTCTTCTTTTTTTATGTCAAGCACTCAGCAAATGCCTATGTCAGAAGCTTTTCATAACTTCCCAGAGCAGCCTAGAATGATTGAGTTCACAAGAATATATTCGTTTTCATTAATTCATTCTTAAAAGAAATGTACAAAATGGAAAAGAATTTAGATTTCAGTCCTGTACAGCTAGAGATGTGGCTTCCTCAGCTGATAACATTATAATGTAAATGTGAGGCCAATTGAATGCAATAAATAATTTTTCTATAGCGTTGCCTAAAATCAGCTCTAAAAAGACAGGCATTCTTTATTATGACATGTTCCATGATCATAGCACACCATGTGCCCTGGGAATCAGCTCGCCAAAGTGCACACAGCTTAGGTGTCGGCATTACATGATTATTCATTTTTTGTCCCCCACATATCACAACACTTTTTAGCACATATACATATCCCTATAAGGTCTCTGAGGGGCTTCACTGAGGGTCCCTAGTCGTCGTCTGTGTCTGGAGCCCCCGAAGTTCTAAGTGACCACCTTATGAACTTCTTCAAGTTATAGAGAAACTTGGTGAGGCTTAGCTGGCTACTTCAGTTCCCTTTGTTATTTATTTACTTTGCTTGATTAGTACCTTTAAATCACTTGGCTCAGCTTTATGTAGCTTCTATGGTACATTCCACTGCAAAAACCTGTTAGTTCTTCTTGCATCTCAAAACTCAAACATTAATATATGCTCTTTAGATGGTATGGCCTAAATGATACACTCAGGGTTTTGAGTTGTTTTATGATCAATGATGATACAAGGAGCTGGGTAACAGTATTTTTATTTTTCACTTTCTCTCCACAGATCTCTTAGTCGTTAAAATTCAGTTATAGAGAGTATGTGCTCTTCATTCTATTTAAGATTAAAATATTCATGTATTGTAAGTGCTGAAAAAGCACTGTAAGATGATACTCAGCACCAATGCTCTTATTAAACTCAGCAATATACTTAAAGAGATTTTCAGACAGTAGAGGTTTTTTTTCTCCTAAAAACCCACACAGTCATTTTCATGGGAATGACAAAGACATTGTTGCATGCAATGGTTTGTACCTTGTCATGCATCAACGTTGTCTCTTTTCAAATGTAGAGTGAACAGTTGAAAATCACTCTGAGTCACACACAGTGGCATTTTTCTCTCCATCTTCATTTTTTGCTATAATATTTATTGTTTATTTCTCTCTTTCTTAATCTGATAATCTAAATTACAAATATTAAGAGATCTGGGTATCTGTGATGCCTTGTTCAGATATGAATTTAAGCAAGTATGATTACAGTGGTGATATGTGGTCTTTTACCCTTGTAAGACATAGTACTGTGTTTAATACAGAAGTTTCAAAGGAGAAAAACAAATGGAAATCAAACAAAAGCTAGATGGAACATCATAATGTTAAGCATGTTTTGCTTCATTTAGCATTTTAGTTCATTTAGAATGGACTGTTCTTTCCAAGACAATGAAGGCACCAAGTATGGTTTAGGACAGCTGAATCTTGACCTTTTTTTGTTTGTGAGTCAAAGCAGGAGAGGGAAATGTTACCATCTACTCCTCTCTACAGCACCTTGAGCTCATGTTATACAAATCCACGTAATTTTCATGTGTTTGAAATATTTTCATTTCCCATTGGGAAATTCTGGGGAACTTAGGAAGAAAAAGTATTCTTCCCTGCCTTGCCATCTTGTTACTGAGGTAGCTACCACAGCTGTTATAGACTATACTTCCTATTTTTATGTAAATTTCAGATTTTCTCATATAGTAAACTGCAACAGAATCTGACACAAACTAAAGATTTTAGTAAAGCACAAATTTTCTAGGTGTGATCCCACAAGTAAAATTGTGCTAACTTTAGAGCTGCAAAGAATCACACAATCACAGAATGGGTAAAGTCGGAAGGGACCGCTGGAAGTCATCTAGTCCAACCTCCCTGCTCAGGGAGACTGCATTTGTCTTTGGTGAATTTCAGAAAGTCCCTCTCTGCCCATCTCTCCAACCTGTCAAGGTCCTTCTAAATGGTAGCACAGCTCTCTGGGGTATCAGCCACTCCTCCCAGCTTTGTGTTGTCAGTGAACTTGCTGAGGACGCATCTGCCCCTTCATCGAAGTCATTAATGAATAAGTTAAACAAGTCTGGTCGTAGTATTGAACCTTGAGGATACCCCTAGTGACACGCCTCCAACTAGACCCTGTGTCACTGATCAAAACCCTCTGAGTTCTGCCATTTAGCCAGTTCCCAATCCACCTTGCCATCCACTCATCCAGCCTCCACTTTCTAAGCTCACCTATGAGGATATCATGGGAGACATGAAAGCCCTGCTGAAGTACAGCTAGGCAATATCCACTGCTCTCCCCTCATCTATCCAGCCAGTTGTCTCATCATAGAAGGCTATCAGGTTGGTTAATCATGATTTCTCTTTGGTGAATGCATGCTGACTACTCCTGGCCACATTCTTATCTTCCACATGATTTGTTCCAGAAATAGGTGGGACTTTATTTAAATGTTTCAGGGAAAGTATATACATTCCAGGGATGACAATACTTCAGCTCATGAAGTTTTACGGCTTTCATTTGGCAATTGCAGATTCGTACATCTGGTAGGTCTAGTCTTTGTGGAAGATTACTAAGGATGGACCTGTAGTCTTCAAAAGCTTTGTTTCATACTAACAGAATGACTGAAATATTTTACTCTAATACACTGTGACCCTAAGACTTTATTGCAAAGTATCTGTACAGCTCAGTATTGTTAATCAAATGGTTTTGTTTTCAGTGTCTGTATTTGTGGCAAATTCTAGTGACATTAGAACATTTTCGTTTTCTCTTGTACTTTTCTAGTAACTTGAGAATTATTCAAGGATGAATTGATTTAGATGTATCAGGATTTAAGATAAGGCTGGAAAATGTAGAAAATGCAGGCATAAAATGTGTACTTTGTAATTTAAGGTCATACAAATACAAATGTTTGGAAAAGTCTGTGTGCAATCACTTTCTTCTGTAAAGTGACATTACGTAGCAATAGATTTGAGTATCATTAGAGTGGTTATTGCAGGCAAGGAGAAAATCAAGAGTTGACTCACAGATTTTGCTGAGTTTACCTGGAATGGGGAACTGGAAAGTTCATTTATTTCTGTTAGGTGATTTGAACATTTTGGGACTGGAATTACAATCAAAGTTGCAGCTTGAAAAAGTTTATGGTTATATATTCTTAAAGAGAGAAAGTTTTTTTCCTCCACTCTTCCACTTTTCTTGTGTTGATGTGAATTAAGCTGAATTTTTGCTTTAACTCATGCAGGTGGCAATTTATATGTGCACACAAGTTAGTCTTGTTTATTTTGTCCTACCAGCTGTGTTCTGGAGGAGGTACAGGACTGTAGAATTATATTTTTTTTTCCTGTTAGAATAATTAGAAATCAGTCTTGCTATTTTTAAGGCTTCCTGTGAAAATTTTATTTTTATTATCATGCATATTTTATTATAATTTTATAATAATTTTATTATAATACATATTTTAGAAGATGATGACAACATATCTTAACTCTTTAAATAACCCATTTAGTATAAATCATGTGCAACTCAGTAGATATAAGTTAAGACAATGTTCTGTAATTTCACAGCTAGCCTTTCACAGCTCTGTGGTCATGTCTTATATACATGGAAAAAAAAAGGCATAGGTAGACAGGACTATTCTGCTGCATTTTCCATCAGTTTCACCTTTGCTGAAACCTGTATAGAGTAGGTTTCTTGATGAAACAGCATTAAATGAAAGATCCTTTTGGACATCTTTACAATACACAGTTGTTTTTGTAAACAGGTAATAAGAAAGAACACTATTTGGTCTTCTTTTGTGCTAGTTTTTTAATTAGCTGGCTTTGTTTTTGATTTCTTAATACTATGATAGTGCTGGCAGGCAGCATAGAAGACTGTCAGAGTGAGACATCTCTATTGCTTGACTGAACTTTGGCACAATAATGACAATTGTCAGGAAATACCTCAATATATATGCTGATCCCTAATAGATTTTTCATGTCTTCTGATAATTTAGTTTTCTCTTTCCTCATATGATACCTGTTAAATTCTATCAGTATCTCCAAGTTATTTTCTCTAGGTTAATATTTTAGAGCTATATTTACACCAAAAATTATTTTTATTCTGCTTGTAAAGAGCAGACAAAGTCAGTGTATGCACACACACATGCATGCATGCATAAAACAAGTAGAGCTGACAGTAATAATCATAGAATTGTAGAATCTTCTTAGTTGGAAGGAACCCCCAAGGATTATTGAAGTCCAACTTCTGGCCCTACAATTCATCTTTTCTTATGAAAGTACTCTGACAAAGTCATTGTGTGTACTTGCTTGAGGAAGTCCAGTAGAAATTCCTGGTAATCTTTAGAAATATCTGAGAATAAATCTTTAGTAGCCATTTGGCCTCCCATTTCCATAGACTTGCATCATGTTTGATCACAGACTATCTTATACTTTCTTAGGTTTTTCAAGTATCATTTAAATGTAGAATATTTTTATAACCTCAGAAATTCTGTTTTGTACTATATTGGTATTCTAAAATTACCTATGATTAAATATTGTATTTTGTATAATTTTATTTGGAATAAATGTTTTACTTTCTGTAAGCTTAAATGTCTGTATACTAGAAAAATCTTTACATAATTTTAATCAAGATTTTAAAAAAACTTGCTGCATGTTATCATTCATGAAACTTCTTTTTAGCCTGACTTCTAATAATTCAGAAACATATATCTAATAACAGCATAAATTTATGTAGGCTAAATTAGGCCTGTTTTGTCTGGAATGATTCAATGTAATCTGAAATGGAAAACACAGTTGCTTCAGGCACCTTCAGGTAATAGTTACACTGTAACATTTCTATTTTATGTGTCTTTAAAGACTGGAATTCAAGCTAAACATTGCTATGTTGGATAATTTCATTCCTTCTAACTTGGTTTTCAATAGTGAATATATCCAGGGCGTCAGAGTATCACAGGGAACAGCACGATGTCATTAAAACTTACAGAAGAAAACTGGATGTCTCGCAATGCCCAGTTGACAATTTTGCACAATTGTCATAACTTCTATAGCTAATCTTGCTGAGATACTGGAGATAAAGATATTCTCTGTTCATTCTTAATTCCTTGATCCCACCTTTTCTGTCTTTAGAGTTGCCTTTTCAGTGTTTTCATTCTACATTTAAAAGTTTATTTTGTTCCTTATGAAACATTTCTAGTGCATAGACTAGCATAGCTGATGCTGTTTATTCGTCTGGCATTGTGTAGTAGGCTCCCATTCAATCAACATTGGTTGCCATCATTGCAATAGTGAATTCAGCTCTTAGGACTGCAAAGGCAGCATTACTAAGACATTTCTCTTTCACAGCACCTCCCAGCTTTCACATTAAGAATAGGGGAAGAAAACCCCAAAACTCTGGGGTGGTAAAAAATCAGAAAAGGTTGGCAAGAGAGATTGTAGGCTCTTGTAGGTGTGAGTCTCCACTGGATGTGCCCTGAGATACCTCCTCTAATCAAACCTATTTTGATAGGGAGATTAAACTGGATGACCCTTTCTCTTCCAGAATTCTGACTCCATAATTTAATTTTTCCTTTGTAAATATTAACAAAAACAAAATAAAACAAAACCACCAAAACCCAACAAAACCCAAAATCAGAATCTTTTAGAGAGAGCATCACATCCTGCAATAGTATATTTTCTCTCTATTTTATTTGTCTTGAACTTGCTTGTTTGTTCAATAAAAAGCATAAGGATTTATTTTTATACCAAGTTTTTCTAGAAGTCATTGGATAACAATTCCGAATGTCATGAAAAATTAATCATACATGGTGCAGTGTTTATTGAAAGACATTGACTTTTTATTGAAGATATGAATATATAAATCCTTTCTTGTTTTCAGTTTGATATTCATCCTGACCTTCCCATAGCATGTTTGCCATCAACCATGTTGTTCTAAATTGCTAGCTTACTGTTGTGCTCAAATTTTGTTCAGTGAGTTAAGAAATGGTCACACAATGAGGAACATATTTTGTACTGCTTAAACCATTAAATTCCTGACAAACCAAGACAGTTTTGTTCAGATCCTTTGATATCAGTGTCTTTTTGATTAATGATAAAAAATTATAATGATACTTACATAGTTATATTTTGCCTACTAAAATTTCAGAAGAAATTAAACAAGAATCCAGATCCTGGTTCTTGATGTGAAAATTACGTGTGGTACTACTGTGAATCATTTACCAGAATGAGGTTGGTACATTTTGTTGGTCTGTAAAATGGTTCCCATGCAATGATTTTAGACCCACTGATGATAAGACCTGCATCAATACAACTTAATGTGTGGGTGTTTTGCTAATTTAAAGGTAATAAGCTTGCAGGGGGTTACATATATATTATAATATTACTAACAAATTCATATCCTTGATAGAGCAGCATATCATTAGCTCCTCTTAGTAGTTTCCTAGGAAATGCTCTGCACCTCAATCATAATTGCACAAACTCCTGGTCTAACAAGGAATATTACAGTGTGATTTGTATTCTATTACCCAGTGTATTCTAAAAGAAGCCTATTAGCATGAGTGAAGTATAAATAAGGTTTGAAAGTGCTGATATCAGCTGCTAGGAAGTCTCATTGGGTTGGTTGTAATGGTACTACAGTGATACTTTCTGACCTGGTAAATATGTTTGAGAATTATTTCTCTGAATTGCTGCTAAAGTCTGACTTAAAGTTTTTTATTCTTGACTCCTGATCAGAAGTTTATTAAAAAAAAACAAACCAAACCAAACCAACCAACCAATCAACCAACCAACCAAACAAACAAAAAAGAAACCCCAAACCCCTTTAACAGAGAGTGTTGCTGTATATGGGGAAAGAAAACAGAGAGTAGCAGAAACATTGTAGAAGTTTTCCCAAAATTGCAATCATTTTAAAGATGGGAGGAGGAAAAAGAGTTTTTCCATTGTGATTTCTTTTTCTCAAATACTCAAGGAAGCATATTCTTATTGGAAGTAGCACATAACATTTTGTTCATATAAGTTAATTTTCAAATATATAAAAACTGATTTTAATTTTTAACTTGAGATTTTCTTATTCTAGAATTTCAGACTGCCTTCTTTGCCTAATTAACTCATCTTGTGCATGTGTATTTAAATCTGATCCTTATATCTGATTTCCTTACTTTGCTGCCTTATTTCTTTTCATTCTTTCTGAGTGATTTTAAATTTTTATATTTGTCCATTCTCTGAACCTGCAAATTCTACCTTCTCTTGATTATCCTTTTTCTCAGTGTCACATTGTGCTGTTACCCATACCCATACAACTGTTTATGTGTTTGACCTCTTCTTTGTTCAGATCACTTTCTGCAAGACCAATATATGTGGTTGAATAATATTTAGTGAGTACTTTGCATACAGAATTCTGAATCCATCTCAGGAAGCCCTTTCCAATATATCTTCATTTGTAATGGATGAATTTTGTTGGTTGTTTCTAACCAGTTGATGACTCCTTTACGTTGTGCTGCCAGATCCATTTCACAAAGAGCAGCAAACCTGTGCTTGGATTGTTACTGAGGTATTTCCCCCAAATGACCTGTGCCTCTGCAGCCCCTCTCGGTGCTGTTCAGCACTGATAATGTGCATACTCTCTGCTGTGCATTATGACAGTCTGAGTGACACACCAGGCAATGAATAATAATGTGTCATAGCTGCAAGTAGTTAGAGCTTCTCTCACTTCTAGCACCTTGCCTAATGTGCCTCTCCCACACAGTTTTGTGACAAAGGGCTGAGATATATTTATATACTTGCTCTCATTTAACCAAAGCAGAAATTCTTGTCATTCTGGAGTTTAGCATACAAGATCTTCATCAGCACAGTTGCCCTATAAATATCCCACTTAACTATCTTACAGGATCAAATCCCAAAGGTGGGCATGGGTATAATACAGAACTAGTCCAGGGAAAACATTCCTGAAGTAGGAATGTATAAAATGCAGATGTTTGAAGTTTTCTGCAGGAAGGTAGGGAAGAAGCATCTCAGGTATTTTCTTTGTCTTGGTATTAGCATGTTCTGCAAATAAATTTGTATTTCTGAATAAATTGTCTAATGCATTTTCTCTCTGCATAAAATCATCATAGTCATGACAAGTTTTAGTTTGTTTTGAGTTTTTGGTTTTTTTTTGTTACTGACCAGCAGGCTTAATGACTGACTCATATCCTGCCATGTACTGCCTCCCACCTATTACCATACTGACAAGCTGCTGGTTTTCTTCTGTTCAATAGAAATAAGAAATAGAAATTAAGTCTTTCAAAAAATGGGATAGTCACCAATATCTTGATATAATTAAGCTGACATGAATGGTGCTGACTACCTGTAAGATATACTCCCTAACCCTGCAAGGTCACACATGGACCTTAAACGCTTTTGTTATATTAGCAAGCGAACTAATAGTGTTCTCTTCTGAAAGGCTTTTAGACATGAAAACATATGATAGTTAATACACTTAGACAAAATCTGTAAATCACAGAAAGTTCCAAATCCACATGTTTAAGCACCTGAATACCTTTTAAAGTCTATCATAGAGTCTATGCTTGTAGAATGAAGTCAGGTTTTTGATGTTTTGATGTTGTTCAGAAAAGTTTAAATTGAAAAACTTCAGAAAGTTCAAATTCTTTTGTGAAAAAGAAGAATTTCTTATCTTAAACACAGTATTTTAATGGGAAAAATGCCAGTGCTTACTGGCCTACAGTGCCCAATCTGCCTACAAACAAGCAGAAAATTCTAGACTCAAGTTCAAGGACCAAACTGCATCTGTCTCTCTAAAAGTATATACTTCCTGACATCTAAAAGCTAGTTTATTGTAAAATAAATATATAAATTTTCTCAATTCTTTTAATCACAGATTTTTGAAAACTTCTTTTATGAAAATATCCATTCCTAAAGTGTTTTTGACCATAGAAAACCCATGCCAATTACATTTAAACATACCATTTGTCATGATAAACATGTATGCACACAGATATATGTATCTGTAAAAAAAAAAATCTGGTAAAGTTTACTGTATGTACTTAAGGACCACAGATGGTTAATTCCTGCTTCCAGACCTATGCCTTTGTATATGGAGTTATTAAATGTGTTTTCCAAAAGTGATGACTCATTGTCAGTTGGCTCATCTTTGGAGAGCACATTTTAAATGGAGCTGGATTTAACAAATATTGCTGTGCTTACTTCTGAAAATAAGGCCCACTTGAAACATTTTAAGTGAAAGTCCATATCCCTTGACATCCTGATTTTTGTAAAATATATTTGTGAATAAGCTATGGAAAAATTTTTGGAAAATTTGTAAACTTCAGTGTCTTATTCTAATTTTCTCAATATTAACCTTCTTATTGTTGAAAGACTATCAGTACTGTAATCTTTGATGCTAATACTACTTTTATCTCTTAAATTATAGATTTTTTTATGTTATCACTTACATACACAAAGGAGTGTATGCAAATACAGTTTTAAGGAAAAGCAGACTTAATGTAAGCTAGCAGAAAAGTGCAAAGGAAGAGAAATAGAATGTCTGAAAAACTCAAAAAACATTTGGTACAAGTCTGGATAAAATCCAGACTTCTGTGCATTACCTTTTGTGGGTTTTTCCCTGATCCCAAACAATCCTGTAATCATGATGTGCAGGTTCTTAAAACAATGTTTCATCCCTTACAGATCTTTTATCCTGTTCATCATCAGAAATAGTCCCCTTGACAAGCAACTCTTCCCTAGATTGTGAAGATCAGATCTGATTCAGTAAGACGAGTTTTGATTTAAAACTGTACCATACCACCTGGGAAGGAAGTTTGGAGAGATGGTAGGAAAACTGAGCCTAAAGTATCATTGATTAAAAAAAAGAAATACACTTCAGATAATCATTATTTATACCATCATTTTCACCCCTTGTGACCAACAGGATTTCCTAATTCCTTATCAAGATTTCTAACATGAGGTCAATAAAGAATGAGAGAAGTTCTCAATCACAAATCCTTCTAGAACTTTTCAAAGGATCTTACCCTGATGGGCAGAAAGAGGTTTATTTGTATTAAACCTGTTTCCTCTTATTGTCTCCAAAATATACAGTCACCTTTTCTACTTGTAACCTTTCCAGGGCTTACATGCAAATCCAATGCAAATGGGTCTTGGCTATTCTGCCGCTTATACCGCTTTATAAAGTGAAAGTTATGGAACTACCTGTTATGGAATAATGTTATATTCTTTTGAGAAATGACACCACAGTGGACTAGACAGACTGCTGGTCTGTTTTGGAGTGGCAGTAGCCAAGTAAATTCCAAAAGAATTTCAAGAGGCTCATTGTCTTGTAATTTTTCATCCATCTCTTTAAGATTATACTGAAAGATGGTTTGATGTTTGATATTTCACATTCCATATGCTGCTCAAATGATGTACAGTTTAAACGGGCATGTGGAGGTAGAAGGGAGAGCTGAGCAATTGGTGGGAAAATCCAGATGACCTAAGGTTGAAGAATCATTTTTTAACTAACCTATAACATATTTCACAACATTTGTGATTATAAATATGGTGTTCCTGCCTTCATTCATTTCTAGGTCCTAAGCTGCTCCCTGACTTTTCATCTGTCAGTTTAAGTCAACATCTGTTAAAGTAAACTTATATAACAACACAGTCAGGGATCTTAAATTATTTAATATCAGATATTGGCTGTTAGGGTACAGAAAAGAATGATAATTATTTAGAGGGGTAGGTTTTTACCCTATTTGCTTCCTTGTATTTTTCCTGTTTGCCTTGTGTAGTGTCATGCAAATTATACTGTGGTTACAGTGATACATCATGCACTGGCACTACTGTGAAACTTCACTTGCTCTAGTCCAAATAACAGTGAGTCCATCCTGTTTAACACAATAAGTATTATTTCCATTTTACAGGCAGTGTGGCAGGCATGCAGAGAATCATATAATCCATCTTGATGATACAATTCCAGTGAGTCCTGGCTATAACACTTTTGATGTGTGCATCACTAGTTGCAGTCCCACAAGCACCGAAGGTAAGAAAGTAGGTTCTTACATGTATTATATGCATTATAGTATTTTAACCCATTTGAATTTAGATAAACCTGAAAAAAAAGGTTTATGCTGTTTTCTGTTAGCAAAGGATTAGCCACTAGTGATTTAAGGAAAAAAAAAAAATGAAAAGAGGAAGGAGTTGGAAAAAAAAATCACTGTGAAAGTACATGTGTTTTTTTTTTTCATATTGACCAAGTGGAAGTTTGTATGATGTGTAAAACTGATGCCCCAATGTTGGACATAGAAGACGTTGAAAATATTTATTTGAAGTAATTTATTTTATATGTACCTGAAAATAGATCTTGAAAATTACAGTTATCTCCTTGAGTAATATTATTTTTGCCAAGAAATTTTGTTTTTTATTTTTTTCCATTCTGACAATTTGCCCTTTGTATGCAACATTGCTTTTCCACCCCAATTTATTGAAAGCTGTAGCTTTCTTTAGGAGCTTGTATGATTAAAGCGAACTATTATGCTTTTTTGTGATGAAACTTTTGAAATCCTTCATGTTACTTTTCCTGTAGCTCAGAAGTTAAAATTAAATATTTTTCCCCATAAGAGAATTTCACTTTGAAGGTCTGCTAAATATGAGGACCAGGTAGGACAATATGGCTGCTAGGTTGTTTCTCAGTAAAGTTTTGAAGCATATGTGGTTAAGATTTTGTTATCAATAACTGAAAATTGTATTTTCCAGTCACAGTAACTCCACAGGTAGAGAAATTAAGATGCCTGATACATTCATCTCTTTGTCAGAGTATCATACTTTTGCTATTTAAAATTCAGTGAGGGAAAAAATGCTGTCACATTGTAAAGATATTATTTCCAAAGTAATGCATCATTCCTGCCCAAGTCTAGTTGCCTATATTCTTAAGTTTTACATTCTTAAAAATTCAGTTTAAAAGGCATTGTCCTTCTTTTTCACTCTACTAACATTTTTCAACCTCAACGATTCTATGATTCTGTGATTCAGAAAACCAAATACATATTAAATGGGGCATGAATATAAAATGAAGGACTATGCTCTATTCTCATCTACACCTGCATCAATCTGGAGGTTCTCTATTGAAATCAAGGGAGTTATTCCTCCCTGTGGAGTGAATTTACAACAGTTTAATGTCAATGGCGTTCAGTTGTGAAAAAGAGAGAATTCACCTAGAGTCGAATTCTAAATTAGTGCCACAGGAAAATGACAGGATTTTTTAATGTTGAATACAACAGCTAATTTCAGTCAAAGACATTCGCATTTTTCAGTTGAGAAACATGGACATTGACAAGAATTGGAAATTGGAACAGAAAAATACAAAGCCATTCTTCTTAAAAAGATTCTCTGTAAAAGTGTATTATTTAAGCCAGCAGAAATTTTGTCACTGGCCTCAGTGCAACCAGAATTCTTCTGTTGGGTACAAAGGAAGATTTAGCTAATTTTTTTACTATGTAGTTACTTCTGTGAATATGTGTATAAGGATCCTTACCCTAACTCTTATATTATTAGTCTAACTCATATATATGCCCTGGTCAGAATTGTAACACAACAATTCCTAGAGCAAAAATTAGGAAAAACTTAACTTTTTTTTTTTTTTTAAGTAGTTTGTCTTTTTCTTTTTTTTTTTCCTCAAAGCATCTTTTTTAGCAAAAAACCCAAACCTATGCCAGTTCTCTGTTGAATGCTAGACACATAATTCTGCTAAACACACAGATGAATAAGAGAATCTAAGAGCACTTTAGAAAAAATATGTCTACCAACTAAGTATGAGCCTTCTTACTTTCTTTCTATGTAAATACTTTTAGAAACTATTAAATTACAGAATCATAGAATACGTGAGGGTGAAAGGGACCTTCAGAGGTGATCTAGTCCAAGCCCATTGCTCAAGCAGGGCCACCTAGAGCAAATTACCTAGGTCCATGTCCAGATGGCTTCTGAATATCTCCAAGGAGGAAGACTCCTCAACTTCCCTGGGCAACCTGTGCCAATGCTCTTTTACTCTCACAGTATAGAAAAGTTTCACAATATTCAGAGGGAACCTCCAGTGTTTCAGTGTGTGTCCGTTGCCTCTGGTCTTGTCACAGGGTACCACTGACTCCGTCCTCTTTGCACCCTTCACTTCACAAAAGTGAAAATTAATAAATGAGGTAGCATCAGTCAGCTGCTAATTTTGATGAATATGCACCTGATTTAATGTGTGTTTTATTGAAAGAATTGAACAATAATCAGTGAAATGGCATAAACAGGAAATTAGGTGCTGTGAGCTGTGATTACATTACAAAATTTGAAGTATTCCTGTGAAATTATGTATGACATATTTTATGTAGTCTAAGATTTTTAGGACCTCTTTTGAATTCCTAAACTGATTAGTGAGCTTGATCCTGGATCCGTGCAACCAAAAGTATATTTGGCAGCAATAATTTTTGTTCCCTTTTGGAAGTAGCAAGCTGTAAGAGGATGTGAATACTCTCTTCATATGAAAACAAATTGACAGAAAAGCTAAATGGAATAGAAGGAATATTATGTTCCATATTTCTTAATTTTTATTTAAAAGGAAGGCAGGGTTGTCACTGACTTAGGAAAATCTTGCAATTGATTTTCACTTTTTCTAAGCAAAAGCATCTGGTTTCACTCCTTTTCTTAAAATTGGGCCATGCTTATTCAATTATAATGTTTCTCTTCCATCAAATGTCTGAAATTTTTGAATATCCAGTTTTTTCCACTAGTGGCTTCCAGTGCTAGTCACACAGAACTACAGAATTTGCCCTGTCTGTCAGGAAGGGAAAGGTGCTTTATAATGGTCTGTTTCCATGTTTATTATGTGAATATTTGCCAGTACATATGTTTTAGTTTTGTTATCCTCCCATACTCAGGATTGGGCAAGCTTGTTACATTATACAAAAGTTCCTTTGCCAGTCTGTGTTTAGTTCTCTTCACAGTTCACTATTTTGACTTATGGCTATTTTTGTCCATAAGAGGAACCATAACCCAGTGGCCTCTGCTATGTGCTTGGGATTTTGTACCACAGCAGCAGTGGCTGTTCTGCATGCTGTATGGTAGCACTGCCAGGGCAGCTCCCAGGCAGGGAGGAGACCAGATAACAGCAGCTCTTAACAGTTGCTGTCCACCTGAGTGTGGTGCTCAGAGGTGGGCAATAAGCATGAAGAATAGTAATTCCCAAGTTTAGGAACCGAACAGAACGCCTTAGGATATTTCCTCTGTCTCTCCTTGTCAGGACTCGTAAAACATTGCATCATGTCTATCATCCAATGTTTTCCGTGGTGCTTTTGAGTATCAGCTCACCATGCTGGACGACTTTTGTGAACTGATATGTAGGAAATTGATTTTCTTGGCTGGAAAATCTGCAAAATAAGAGATTTAAGGCAATATATTGTTTGGAGGCAACCATATTGTTTGGAGGCAACAACATATAATGTACTGCAGGAAAAACATAACACAAGTCTCTATAGAGCTAAGGATAGTCTTTTAACATTTGATTAATGAACGTGTTATTGTGATAATACCAAAATATTTTTTTAAGTAGGTTTCACACATAGGTAGCATGTATGCTTGTACAAAAAAGATGGGAGATTGTATCATAGCCTAGAGCATATTACAGTCTTGATACTGGTTTTGTATTTCGTTACATCTATGCCAGCAAATATATTATTTTCTATTTAAGTACTGTTATCTGTAAGAAATTTGTATTTTGATGTCATTTGAATAATATCACAATTAGAAAATGTACACATTTCTACTGAAAGTGAAATATTTGTCAACAGAGGTACTGTAGCTATTGCAGATACTCTTATCTTAGATTCTGATTAGTTGCCCAAAAGTTGTGTCTTCTGAACCCGATACCCATATATTTGTATAATTCAGTTATAGAAACCTTCGTTTTCAGTCACAGGTTCTTTAATATTAGCAGGAAACTTTTTAAAGAAACAGTAAAGAAAACATATTAGGCTGTGATGCTTTTATTCTTCTGGGAAAAGAAACGAGTTTGTGGGTTTTTTTTGGATTTTGACTAGTAGGAAGAAAAAGACTCCCATAAGACATTTGTGGGCCCAAAATACACCAGCAGCGTCAATGAATCAGACATGAACAAAATAAGCTCACCAACTGAGAAAAAGATTGTTACTTGTCAGCAACTTCATCTCCTATCACACTCGCAGCCTTCTCCAAAAATCCCCAAAGACTTTTTTAGCATTCCTGAAACACTGTTCAGTTTGGGTTATTAATTATTACTACACACTCAGCCTTTCACCCATTGTAGGTAATTTACATTTGCCATTGATTTCAGTGATAGTAAGATCATATGCTAAATAATATAACAGTGATTAAGGGCCTGGTTCCAGTTGCTTAATTTATATCTTGTAGAACTTTCTCACCAGAAAGCTTGTTGAGTCAGTAAAATAAATCTGAAAGTCAGTGGTAATGATTCAGTAAGTGTTACTTGACTGAATTCAGCTAGCTTATGGATTTTATAATTCTGGAAGAAACTTCTAATATGACATATAACTTAAAAATTTATTTTATTTTCAAGATACCAGTTTCACACTGAAGCGGAAGCCTAAGTAAGGATACCAAACCCACCTTGACTATTTGAGAGAGGACTGAGAAAAGAGCTAGTTATATTATTAAATGCATGGAATAACTCAGAGTTTTTGCTTAATATTTAAAGTTTGCTATAATTACCATGAAAGCACCTGACATTCTCTTTTTGGGGCTTGTGTGGAGGAGTTAGATCTATAAATAGTTTCTTTCTGATTTTGAGAGAGACAAATGCCAGCACATACATCATCTATATTCTGTTTCCATGAAATGGATAGCATATCTGACATTATATATGCAAAGCTTTCTGTAAAATTTTTATTGAATTTAGAGACCCGAAAAAAACCAAGACACAAGCCCAATTCTGAGCATTTTAGGTGACATAGATAAATACATCTAACACAAGTAGGTAAGTATGTAATGAACATGGCAGCACTTTAGTAGCCCAAATTAGAGAACCAGTTTAGAAAACTAAAATGCCAGTCAGACGACATTCTAATCTGTGTCAGATTTGATAGATGAGCCTAGACATTGTACTCTTTTGTTGCTGTCACTTAACAGCTCACTGGAGCCATGGCTTAAAGTCACTGAAATCTTGAAGGACTTCAAAGGCCTTTTGCCCTGGAACAACTGCAAAAATGGAGTTTTAGGTAATTTATATGCGTATACAAGTTTTGAACAAATACATATTGTCTTTCCGTGCAAATTATTTCCACTGCTACATTTTTTGCAGAGATAACTTTATACCTTGTTTTCATATTATTGTCATGCCTCTGCAGTTGTGACTGGACTTGGTACCTGTGAATATTGGTTGCTCTGTACTTCTTTTGCAAAGACAACTTCATACCTCATTTCATTTTGCTGTCGTTTCCTCTGCCTCAGAGGGTAGGCTGGTAGCTGTGAATGCTGGCTGAACTGTCAGAATCAGGCAGGCTTTTAAGAAAATGAGTTTTGACATTCCTTTCTTTAAGATGATCCCTTGTTTTTCAATTACTGTTTTTTGACATGGAGATTTCTTAAGGTAACCCTAAGTTTGTTCCCAAACTGTCAAGCAGGTGGCAGCAATGCCACGTCGGAGCAGCTCCCAGCCCTGTTCCCTGACATCAAGTGTTAATGCAATTGACCAATCAGTGCTAAGATGATGGGAGGTAATTGGGTAATTGTATTTTACTGATCCCAAGCAGAGAAAAGAAGGGGGTGGGTACGGGGGGGTGAAGAAGGGGTGGGGGAAAACAAACAAAAAAAC